>OV884011.1:3941631-4317861 GCA_930367205.1 Acanthosoma haemorrhoidale
ATATATACGTAACTTTTAAAATATATAATAAATAGATTTATAAAACATTCTTCCCTGAAGATTTAATTCTTTAAATATCAGCAGCCTTTAATATACTCATAAATAATCAAATAGTTTTTCAATAAATTATAGAAATTAACTGTAATTTATTAAGTAACATCAAACTACAATACTAAATAATATGGTGAATTTATTAATAGTACACCGAATCAGAAGTATAGCGAAAGTATGCACCTCTCTATAACATAGAATTTACCGTTATTGAGTCCAATTCAATTTCTAATCAAACTTTTTTTTTTCCTTCCTTTGTATTGTCATTAGATAAGATGGATAAATTGGCTTTCGGAAATACCATTACGCCGGCACATTTGTGAAATTAACTATTAATACCACCTACCTCTGATTCTGATGTAAAAACAAAAGTTCGGAAAATTAATTGCAACATTTTTATTAATAAAAAAAGCATATTAGAAAAAATCTACTGAGCATAATTTGCATCTAATAACAACATTCGCTAATACAAAAAAAAAAAAATAACATAACTAAAAATATTGTATCATGCAAAATTCAATTATCGCAAGTCTCATTAATTAAGGTCACATAATTGATTTATATATTAAAAAAAAATCAGCTCTTAAAACACAATACATACATATTCAAAACTTTATCTACACAATAACATTCTAAAACACAAATTTAGAAACAAAAAAAAAACAAAATTGAACAGTCATTGTCATCTACAAAAACAGATCTTTTGGAAATGTATAGTCGAGTTCCTACCAACATTGATCGAAGTCATTATTAAATAAATTAAAGTCTTTTATATGTATAAAAACTATTTAAGTCTAAATGGCAAGAGAATACAAAAACCCCTGTATCAAGATATTACAATTCTAACCTATAACTAGGATCACAACTCAAAAATATGAGCTAAATAAATACTGAGAAAGAGATTAAAATTAACCGAAAAACCTCTTTGGTAACTAATTATACCATACATAAAAAATTTCATAGACTAGTTTTATTAACTGACAATACAAAAAAAAGGGGGGTAAAACTCCTACCTAAGTAAGTATTCCTAATGGCTTGAAATGAAATACTTTCTAATGAAACTAATTGAGTACAAAAATATGTAACCAAAAAAACATTTCGGAAAGGAAGAACGCACTAATGCCGTCCCCACGTCCTAGTGGTTAGCAGTCCTCTGACAACTAACTATATGTGCAATACCCGGCTCCCGTAAGGATTTCTAAGGTTTTGTTTATTTTTCAAAATCATAAATCACCCGTGAGTATGTCTGCCTCATCTCATCACTTTTAAAAAAAAGTTAATACAAAATGAAATAGCACACCTTTATCAGCTTATGTATAAATTGCTTCAGCCAATTACGTCAATTTGAAATAAAGAGAATTATGTACTAGAACCATACAGAGATCATATTACATGAGGTGTTATAAACTATTATTCTTTATGAACTTTTAATATATTTCCTTTGAATAAGAAAGTAAAACTTTTATGTAAATAAGGTTATTGTAGAATTGTAAAACTAATCTGTTAATTAGAACAAAAAATGTCCAAGTTAATTTTGAGGACGTGCATGAACAGAACATATTGAAATTGAAACCCTACTCGTCTCAAGCCAAGAGAAACAGAAACATTACTAACAACACTATCAAATATTACAAGGGGCAACTTGTTAATAATTAAAATAATCAGAAAATATACAAGTATAGAAAAACAGATCGCCGACTCAAATTTTTTCAAAGTAATTTTTATATTATTACTCAAATAAGAAATATTTTAAATGTTGTAATGAATTTGCTATAATTACCAACATTTGGTTACAAATAAACTACAATTATAAAAAGTAACTTCCTTCACATAAATCCAGCCATAATTAATTTATTAATCCTTTAAAAAGAACTGGGCCAGTTTTTTGTTTTTTTTAATGGTTGAAGTAAAACTGAAGAAAATTATAACAAAAATAAAAAAAAATTCACACTAGCTCTGGTAACATTAAATAACAGTACAACATTTCTTGTGGTGCTTTTTTTTATAGCTAATGCTAGGCTTCGAAGAGGGGGGTTCCTCCTCCTCAAACCATTCCTCAGAAGAAGAACTATGATGGGATTGAACCCTAGTCAGAGATGCCTCGCTCGAAATCAACCTCATCCTAGAAATTGCCCGCAATGGCGGTTTGACACCAGAGACTGAGCACGACCTAGTCCTCCAAGAATCGCTCCCCCCACGACAACTGTTCACCTTGACAAGGCCAACTTTCACCTCGACTATCGACGCTGAGTGGACCCTTTTAACGATGAACCTCTCCGTAAGTGGTGTGGCTATCGGCCCTATCTCCACATTTATACCCGCGTCATCTTGGAGCTCTGGTTCGACTGGTCCTAAGTCAAATAAAACTGTCTCATCTTTGTTAGTACTAATTGGTTTGGAGTAAGTGTCGCAACAGGACAATCTACCTGCTCCACAAGTCAAATTCCCAGTTAGATACACTGGCTGAAACAACACAGAAAAAATTGTATACTAACAGGCAACAATATAGTATTTCATTTAATACAACACTTAGTAAAGTCAAATGACAACAAAGAACGTTTTATATTTAAAAAAAAAAAAAAAATGCCATAGATAAATATTTGCGTATTATACGACTAATACCTTTCCATAAGAAAGAAGAGCATCACAGGCTGCATAATGATAATAAAAATATAATATTAGAATAATAAGTAGAACGGAAAGGCTCACAATCAAAATATCTTGTCTTATCATTGTATAAGTAAAATATAATTTCGATTACAGTTTGAACAAGTTCTGAAGATGTCAAAAAAAAATAAAATAATGATCTCTATTATTACTGCCTATGGCACATCTAAATCTAGGTCGAAGTTGCAAATAATGCAATCAATATTCTATGTTAAGTGTTCTATAATAAATAGCTAAATGATAAATAAATAGAAAAAACATTTTACCTTGTGATCTCCCATACATGAGTCGGTACCTATGAGACTGTATTCTAGCTTATCTTCACTCCCCTAGTAAATTTAATTGTCATTATATTAAATTATTTAAATATAGCATCAAAATAAAAGTGTTATATTTGATCGCTATAGCTTACAGCTGCGATGAGAGGTTTCGCTGTTTGACTTAGCACGACCCTGTCACACCAAGCTGGGCACCTTGTGTGCATATAATCAGCGCCGATGTCGTTATCTTCGACAAAAGGGTAAGAAGGCGGAAAGTCTATAGGAAATTCAAACACTTGACCGCAGAAATCTTCCATTTCCCTGTCGTATTCTTTCAGCTGCAAGAGATACATAATAAAGTATTAATAATAGAAAAGAGACGGCTCTAATAAAAATTTTGAAAAAAATGGCGAAGGCTAACAACTCACCCAAGGCTCCTCGGCAAAAACAGACTGGTGTTTAAAATGGCTGAACTCTTTCTTCCCAACACTGAACACCACCTCGCTGTTGGCATCTTTATATTCTAACTTACAGTTCTTGCCGTTTTCTGTCTTGAATTCGCTTAAGCCCTCGGACAATTTCTACAAGCATATTATTTATTTATAATAAATTTCAACTTGCACACCAACTCATTATTTCAGCTTATAATTTAATATAACTTTGTACTATATTTAAAATCCAACTTGTATGACGTATCACAGAATTAACGGTTTCTCATGGCTGCATAAAAGTTGCAAATACGATTTTAGTGATGTAATTTAATAATTAATGGTTCTTCATTACTTAATTACTCAACCGAACTAACAAATGTAACTAAAATGAAAAAAAAATCATAGCGTAGCATCTTTGGAGTATCGAGTAAAGTAAAACTTAAGGACGCAAAAAAAATTGAAAACACAATTTTAACAGCTCTTTGTAGTTATAGAGACAACGCATAATTGATATTATTAATCAAAGTGTCGAGTTCTTTTATTTATACTCCACCCAATACGATAGGAAAATTTTTAATTTGTGATCGACTAACGAACCTTCATTATTTTTCGTAGGGTTGTTACTTTTAGGTAAATATATTCGGCATGTAATATGCGAAGATTAAAAAAACTATTATTATACAGTTTTGCCAGCCTTTAATTAAAATAAATTCAATCTGTTGAGAAATCTATACCGTTCCTATTAAATACATTTTAAATAATCCAATAATAAAACAAATGCATATTCCTTCCAGCTGTGAATTTTTATTTTTATTATTACATCAGATGCTTCTCGGCATCGATAATTTCTAATCTATTTTATATTATCCATTGACGAATGATGAAATTACATTTTTTGGTATTATAAGATTTATTATTATTTTAGACACTTTATAAAATTATACAGAAAAGCACAAAAACCAATACAAAATGTAGAAGAAACAGTAGATTTGTAATGTTGACAGAGAATGGCTCAAGGCTACAATGGGAGATGAATTTATTATTTAGCTAATTGCATACAATAAACTATTAATTTCAACAAACTATTTGAAAATGGAGCGCATTGAAGCTTTATATTTATATATTAATATTTTAAATACATTTTAGATCGTCCAAACATACATTATTATTCAAAATTGAATAAATTCTCCAGTGAGAAATCAGCAATTACACACTTAATCGGTTTTGTCCAAGGACATTTTTTTTTTTTTTATTATGCTATACCATCAATTATAGTCAATTTTAGGGCAAAATATTTAACTACTTTTATAAATACTTGCTATATTGCAAAAACTTCTAAAGAATACTAATAGTTTTAAGAATAGCTGAATGGATTGAAATTTATACTTTCAAACAAAGGATGTTATATCATCATCTCGTTTTCATTTCAGTTATTGTTAATAAAATCAGTTATGCCTTAAACAACAACGGATTAGTATATAATATAACGACTAAGTGAAATAAATGAGATTCATTTTCCGTAAATCTACTGTATCAGCATCCAAACATAATAACTAGATAATTTGATGAAATTAAATGCCTCGCTTATATTACATCGCTACAATCTACACGGAAAAATGTGAAAAGTTATGTAGTTTCATGCTTAATAAAGACGACAGTTTAATGAAGTTTCATTAGCGATTTAATTAGGGAGGCGGTTAAGTGTTTAAGAACTGTAACAAACTAATGAAAGTAATGGTCTAGACAACAAATAGCCTGAAAATGTTCTCGTACAATATAACCAAGCCTTTCTGCTATAGATAAACTATAATCTATAATAAATACAAGTATTATTTTGTATTAAGATCTCCAGCATGTATTAAGCACTTCATTCAATCTTGGTTCTAGTACATAGTGAGTATCGATTTTTTAAATTTTTTTTCCAATATTATTTTAAAATATTATCATAAGAAATTATCATCATAAAAAAATACCTGAATAACGCCTTTTGTATCTGTTCTGAAGTTAAAGTCGCCGAACAAGAAGAACGGAGCAGTCCCATGTTTATCATTATGAAACCTAGTTTTAAAAAAAATATAATAATTGTACATTAAAATACAAAATCACTTTTTTTAAATTTAAATTTTACAAAACTTACCTGTCCAATGTATACTCCAAAGCTCGTTGCCTTGTTTTGGAATAAACTGAAGGAAACTGAGAAACATGCACTATAATTAATATATACATACATAATTAAAAATAATGATCTTGGAACAAAAACTATTAATAAATTTCTCAAAATATTGGTACTTTGTAATCAGGTTAAAAAAAAACACTTACAGTCTCCATTGCGACAAAATTTGAAGCATCGTGGAAAAGATGAATGTTGATTAGATCAAAGACTGTCCCATTTAAATTCCATCTAGTCCTCTGGAATCCTTTCCGAGACCATTTACACTGTATTAAACAATTAAAAAAAAATAATCTAACACACACAAAACTAAAAATAAGCTACAAAATTTAAATGAACCTCGTGGCACTAACTTCGGGAAATAAGTCTTGTGGAAATTTAGACTTTTCTTTTGTTGCAATATCTTCTATATTTCCAGCGAATACTTCTTTCCCCTCGACAGCAATAAAGCAAAGTTCTAAAATTACAATAACGCAATAATTCATTGTTATTATTATATGCATATATTTAAATGTATTCATATAATACTGTACCTTCGAAATCCCACATAAGAACGTCTGATACAGATTCATGAATGAAGTAAAAATTTCCTAAGGCCTAATAAAATCATAGTAATTAGTAAATAATAAAATTAGCGTAATCACAGTAAAAATGTAATTAATGGTTTAAATATAATCAATAATTTAATGAGATTGTAAAAGCCGCTATATTATGACTAGAACAATGATTATAATCAAACATTAAACTTTTAAAACGTAATTTTTTTTTTTTAAATAATATGCTTACTGTAAAGTTTTCAGCAGAAGAGTAATCTTCATCAAGGTAGATTCGAGCTTTGTCAAATGATTTTAGTTCTTCACTATCCATCAAAAGCCTTAGGAAAAAAAATACTTGTATCTATTATTAAATTTAAAAAAAGTTTTAAATTAAAGTATTATACTAGAAGAATGTATTCTCAGCATAGTTAGAACCTAAAATTGAACACTTTTCTCTAAAACCAAGAACATATTTCTAGGTTTTTCATGGGAAATATATAAAATACGTAATATTGAAAAACCTTAACATCCATTTTCTCCCAGTAATTTGTCAAAAATTTATGTTTTAACCAGAACAGATTAAATCAGTAATAAAGTAATTTATTGACAATAAGATCTGTAATGACTCACAGAGAAACTTTATCAAAATGTTTTATATTGTGATGGTATTCAACATTTTTTTTTTTTTAAATGAATCATTCTAATATGTAATCTTAATACCATAAATTTTATTTAGTTATTTTAGAACTAAATATTTTACTAATATAAAAAAAAATACTTATTTACTTCATACTAAATAACTTAAGCCATCTCAGTGGTACAGAGATAAGTATGCTCCTGACTACTAACCACGAAGAACCAGGTTTGATTCGTAGCTCTCCTAATTGAGGAATCGGATAGACAGAGTTCACTCAGCCTATTATGGGAAAATGAGTTTTTTTAACAAATCCAGTAGCAAACCCGGTCTATAAAACTGAAATAGGGTTGACATCCTAGTCAAGTTAGTACCACAACGCCATCTATCATCTAAGGCGACAACCTCAGTAGGCCTTATCTATTCATGAGAAGTTGTAGCTCACTTATAATTTCTTAGTTAACTAAACAACTGTTAGGAATAAAATTTAGTATTTGAAAAAAATATATATATTAATCGACAGTGTGTGAATAAATACATTCTTTAAACATCAACAACCACTTAAGAGTAGAAGAGTTATAAAATACAAATATATACTTTAAAATTGAACCAACCGTAAGAAATAGGCTACATGCTGCATGCTCTCTTCGTAGTTTTTCCCTCCGACTTCTTGGCAATGTAAAGCAACAAACTTCGGATGCAAACGATTCAGAGTCTGTAAAAGTATATTATAGTAGAAATAAAACTACTTGTACATTAACATAAATGATAACTGTAATAATAATTTAATCCTTACCCCTAGAAACTCTTTGGTCCAAATTTTCAGCATGACAGAGGGCTAAAATGTAACATTACAAAGATAAATTGGATTCAAATTAAATTAAAAAAAAAACTATGGAACAAGTAATTCGGTTTTAAAAAAATATAATGATTAATAAATTCTTCATGCAAGAAGTGGGGCATTTAATTACATGACAAGCACTAAAATTAAATACTCTGTCTTGGGGGGGGTAAAATTTACATTTTTCAATATCTAAATTATATCTTAATGAGAAGAGAAATGTTCATATTAAAGAATATAAAACTCTAAAACTCACATCTTCAAAAATTGAGCCGACATTGGCAGTCACTAAGAGTATCGGTAGGTGTTCTGTCGCCATTGCGTAGATGTTGCTTCAAATATCCAAGAAAAATAATCAGATAAGGCTACAAATAAAACAATATTTATTAAAAGAACATCTATTTGACAGGGCAGGCTCGAACCCAGCCATATTTTGAGTCGGATCCCCACTCGATGACCATTGCCGCCATACTAGGGCCCAGTTAGGCCACGCCCCCTTCCATTGACGTCAATACGGCCCGTTCACATGAGCATGCGGGAGGCCTGCGATCATTGCACCATGCTTTGCAATGCATGTCGCCTCGGGATGAGGGCACCTACGTCTAAGTGAATTTATAGTTTATTATATTATAATAAGTAAAATGATAGAAAAAGATTTCCCTCTTCAATTGATTTCGGCCAACTAAAAATGATATTGTAAATGGAATAATATGTGTTTTATTTCTGTATTTATATCATAGTTTTTTAAGTCCCTTTAACTGGGTGTTTAAAAAGACAAATGTAAGTAATTTACGCACCAATCGAAGCGTCTGCCGTTGCAAAAATAAGAAAAAATCTATTTGGGATTATATATATATATATATATATATATATATGTGTAATATCAAGTAATTGCCTCTGAGCTTGTGGAGTTCCTCAAGGAGCGGTTCTGTCTCCGGTCCTTTTTAGCATGTACACGTCTGAAATTGTTGGGACAAACTACAAGAAAGCTACGGTAATCGCTTTCGCCGACGACATTGCGGTGCAGTAGCACGAGTGTACAAAGAGCTCTTACACAGGCCGAGTCAGTTTGTAACGTAATCAATGACATCAGTGAAAACGCCGGGAAGACCGAATGCGTAATCGTCTCCCCCCAAAAGAGGAAAAAAGCCTTGCCAAAATCATATACTATTGGAGGGCAACATAACTCGCCGGCTTTCTCAATGTCAACTATCTGGCTATAAAAATGGACAGGCATCTCCATTTCTCTACTCATTTTAGTAATAAAATGCGTCTCAAACTAAAGATATATAAATGTGTCCTCCGGCCAGCTCTGCTGTACGGTGCCCCGCTATAAACTCACTTCACTGACAAGCTAAAAGTCTCCAACAATTCCAGAATGGGATTATGGGAAAAGTGGTCCGACATACCTCTCTCGAGAGGTTGAAGAACGCTGGCCTGCACCCGTTACTTGGTGTGCCGTCAGTGGGTGAGTTCATCCGCCGGAGACACATCAAGATTTTTGACTCGTTGCAGCACCTAACCATCCCAGTGTTTAACACTATGGCCACACCACCCCTCCCGCATCGATGGCAACAGACTGTCGGGGGAAATAAAGTTAAGTTTTTATTGTTAGATGTAAGTTAGTTTTAAATCTATGGTTCATGATTTGAGCCCCATCACTTTTAAAACATGTTTAGACAATCGATTTATAATGTGCAATATACTTTTGTAACAATCACAAATCGCAATGTGAAAGTATTAAAAATTGTATGAAATGTAGCCTAGCTACAGGACATACGAGTATAATGACCTATTGTAAATAGATTCATTAAATGTGGAATCTATACTGATTTCCATAATTTATAATAACAAAGAGGTATGAAGAAAAAAAAATATACCAATTAAGGCACCACATTAAACGCTTAAAATTATTGACTAATAATTATTAGTTCTGACGCTAGACACCCAGGCGCGAGAGCAAACATAAAATTGTACGTATATATCGCAAAAAAGGTTGTTTGAATAATTAAGAAATAATATGTTTAGTTCCTAGTAATAAAAATTGGTATTTATAAATTTTTTTTTTTTTTTTGAAAAAACAAACAAACTGTGCGTGATTGGGGGAAACTTAATGGGGATGATTTTTGGATTCAGCGCACTTTGGAAACATACAATTTATCAAAAATATCCCATGCAGCTGAAATTTTTTTTTTTTTTGCAGACCTGTGTAATGCACAAGTTGTGTTGGGCTAAACTGACATTTGTGTAGAGTAGTTACAAACTCATATAGAAATGGTACTCAATATTTTTTTTCTTTTAATGCCACAAAAAAATAATAAAGATTCAATACTTGCAATTTAAAAACGATATAACTGTTTTACGATCATATTATTATATACGGTATTAAATTAATGCTTTCAAAGTCCTTATAAATAATGTGTATTATGTATCGGGGATTTAATGTAATATTACTAATAAAAGTCATACAAAGTGTCAAGAAAATAATTTAATAATTTATCAATCGTAACGAATTGTGTGATAAATTACATTTGCTTAGATTTTTTTTTGCGGTCCCGTTTCTACAGTAGCGTATCAGCTGACTCAAAACATTTAACTTATCACAGCTGGTGGTTAGTAAAAGTTAGGTTAGTAATGGCTTCCCGTTATTGAATTTTAGCTAAAAAAAATTAAAATTAATTAGAATATTTTGATGTATGAAATATCCCTTAAAGAAATTTGAATTAATTGAATCGTGTTTACATTTACCGTTTACGCCTGCTATCGTGGAACCGGAAGCCGGAAGTCGAACCGCCCCCTCTTCGGGTGGATGTTTTTCATATTTATTCAATAGTGTATACAGCAAATAAATAATACAACCAGTGAATAATATTAACAAATAGCCATGAATAAAATTCGACTGAGAACATTCAGTGATGTCTCGCCATATGAAGGATTATGTCGGTGGCAGTTAGTTTAAATTAATGAATGCCTACGTCAGTTCCTCGTGCCGTGACACCTAATCCTTCACGTAGATATGTACGTTATTTTTTAATTTTATTTTTAAAAACGTACGTTAAGTAAGTGAATGTAGTCAGTTTTTATGCCAGAGGTAGCCGTGATCGTCTGTGTTGCGACCGCTAACTACATAAGATAAATAACCCTATACTCTATTGTATATATATTGTAAACAAATGTAAATAACATTACCAAAATATAAATCATTGTAAATATGGTAAACAATAAAACATGCTTAGGAGCCAATTAGTTATATGAGCTGGGACACCAGCTGTCGGGGCAGGTATAGACCCAAGCCGCCGAGAGACCTTCCTGGCTCACGTCTCTGTCAGAGAACAAAGGGAACCACATACTCAAACCTCATTGGGTACTACAAAAACAGTGCTGATTGGCTACTGACGAAGCCAGCTGGGTATTTAAGACCGGCGGTTTGGGGCCTGTATATGGCCTAGTGGGAATCTCTGCCTTCGTCTCGCTAAATCTAGCACCTCCTTGGGAGAGACCTCTCCCTAGTGGACAACGGTTGTCGTGGCCCTGCAAACTTACCTAGTAGTGTTCCCCACGGCGATTCAGTCTGCCTCTCTCCGGTTCACACTCGCCTTTGGGATCCGGACGGATTTCGCCTACCCTCAGATACCGGGTGTGAATTCGTGGTCATTCCAAGACCACACAAACTACCTACACTACCTACCCTATACCTCTTCTCCTGAACATAGTGCATTGTCGGGGCACATACCTATAAAAAAATGGAGTCAGATAGTAAAGTCGTCATGAAACGATTGTCCAGGTTATAAACTCAATCAACCCTCACTTCGTCATCAGGGCTAGGGTAACTAGGCACCCCCCTCGTGACGACCCGACAGTCTGTTTAGCAAGTGTACAGTGGTCTTTGGTTCAAAGTTTTTATTTTTAATGTTGATTCCACATTAGTGACCAGCCCGGTATTTAACCATCTCTGTTTGAGGTAAGTACGTGAGGTTATATCCTGGATGGCAGAACGACAGCACGCCACAGAAGACCATTGTGAAGGCTGTACAGTTCAAACACAAAATATATTCTCCATTACAGACATGAAACTTTGATTATCACGAAAATAGTCGTTATTTGTTGCAGTGGAGGACAGATATCGCTGGGTAGCGCCTGAGGACAACAGACGTGGGCTGTTCGAAACGTTTGTCAATTGAAGAGAAACAGCCATTGGTAAAGCCTAAATTATATCATGCCTCTCAATATTACCTCATTGTATATAAACAATTTCAGCCAATAAAAATTAAATCTTTCAATGTTATTGATCTCATATGGCCTCTCCAGAGGCGTCCAATGTTTCTTATATTTCGCCGAGGGACTTCGTAGCGCAGCAGCACTTGTTTTTTGTGTTTTAATTAAGGGATATAGTAAGCAACAGGAAGTGCACAAAAAAAAAATCAAATTGAGAAAAATCGCTCCTGTATACATTAACATTAACAAACACTCTCCCCCCCAATGACTTTTAAGTTTTTTCAAATCATACCTCGAAAGCTATTTTACATTTAAAGTTATGTTTTCCTCCCCAAGGCAAGGGGACGTACTATTTTTAAGCAGAGATATATTAAAAAAAAATCGCAAATTTAGCGTTGTTACAGCCGATTTAAATTGGTTTTCTTTGATCCATATTTCAGCTATGTGTAATTTATTTTTTATTGATTTTAAGGGAAAGATACGGTTTATTTCATAAGATTGTTCTTTTCAGTCATAAAATTCCCAACAGCTACTAACATAGATAGATAAAGAACTTTATTATGATAAAAGTACAGTCTGCTTCGTTGGGCAATAAGTAATTGTGATATATGATCTCATTCATACCATATTTACAATTTTCCTAGAGACCTCCCAAGCCCACATGGTTGTCACCTCCCTCGCATGCGAAAGAGGAAGCGGAGTCTTGGGAGTGAGCCGGTGGAGGCTGACCAAGAGCCACAGACGCTCAGGACATGATTGGAGAAACGGTTCATTGCCAGGACTCCCACTGTTACGAATTTATAGCAGGTCACGAAGCCACTGCCGTTTCAGTCTCCGAGGAGGATTATAGGGATGAGTGGTGCAGTGCAATGACTGTGCTAGGGGATTGGATAGGTTACTATGGAATTTCATAAACTTGGAAGGGATGAGTTCAAGAATGTAAGGTATATAAGGGTTTTGTTGCTGACGTAATAAGGGGCATTTACTATGTTTGATAGGATTGGATGCGCTTGATGTTCGACTTTTTTTTCTGTCCCCCATAGCTCTATTCCGTATGTCCAGATTGGCTTAGGTATAACTTTGTAGATTAGCAATTTATTTTCTATGGAGAGATCTTTACAGTTGTCCAAAGCGTCTGTTTAGTTCTTGTATTTTTAGCCTCGTGCGTGGGTTCCAGGTCAGCCTTTTGTCTAGATGGGTGCCTAAATACCGCACTGTCTCTGATACAGGAAGAGGAATGGAATCTACTAACATAAGAAACGCACGTGTGAACACTCACGGGCAGCAATCCTATTGCGCATGACCGTGCTCGTACATGATAGCAAGCAAGCAGTGCATGTATGAATCCAACTTCACTGCCGTTCATCAAACGTGTTTGATGAGCAAAGAAACGATAAAAGACACAAAAAAAAAACGACTGCCCGTTCCCTTATCTGCTGCGAAACACCTTTGACGCCATGATATAACGGTATTAGCCCGCTGTCTATAATTAGCGGCTTCCTGTTTCTAAATAAAGACTGCGCAGGGATTCAAGTTTATCGACTCGCCCGGGGCAGTGTTATGGTCCCACGTAGCCGGAGTGTCGTCCTTTCCCATTATCTCGGACTCCTTATCACGCAGCCCTTCGACTTTGCTGTCACTCCTATCAGTGGAATTTTTCGCTCTTATTAAGGCCATGGTAAACCCGCCTTGTTCTCTCTTGCCCCTGATTGCAATTTTCAAAATACACTGATTTTCTAAAAAAAAAAAAATCTTTTTTATTTTTTCAGACATTAAAGGAATTGTTATGCTACACATTATTGTCAATGCCCTTTTGTTCAGGGGAAGAAATATTCACTTCAAAAGTATTTATTAAAAAAATCGAACCGACCCTCTTCAACTGGACAGAAGATAGTAAGGAAATAATTTATACTTATTCACTTTTCGAACATGTTTCATGCGATGTCAAAATTCATTTGATTTAAACACCTCAGTGAAAAAAAAAAAAGAATTATTTGCCCTTATAGGCTGTATTTATTTAATAAACAAAAACATTTAATTGTTACCTTAAAAAAAAACAATTAAAACTTCCTTCAGATATATTGTTCTAATAAATGACAGGTGAACGAACCCTTCAAATAAAGCTTCAAGAACCAATGAATATTGAGCCTTGACTTTTTTTGTTATGGCTTCTCCTTCCAGATTATTATAAGAGGATTTGAACAATAAGATTACTTGAAAGACAATAGGATCATAGGAGAGCTCACAAGTTTTGTATTTATTTCCTCTCGTGACACATGTTTAATTGCGTTTTATAATGATGTATTTCCTCTTTAGAGTGAGTGAATGAATAAAGTTATATCGATAATAACATATTAATGTTTATTTTACGTATTTACTATACCGTACTTGCTAGTATTTTGAATAAAATGAAATTATAGATAAGAAACTCTCCCATGTTTTGGGATTTATATCATTATTGTAGAGAAACTTTTGACTAATGATAAAACCATTTTTTAATTTGGGAAGAAAAATATTAAATATGCTATCTAAATCCAAGGATCATATTGACTCGTCCAAATCAATAATAGGGAAACATAGGGACGGACTGAAATTTTGAACTTGGCCTTCATTGATTTGAACGCAACCGTTGAGCTCATACCAAGGATTAATTAATTAAAGCCTGCACTAAAATAAAAGTAAACCTCCCTAATCTTACGAGTGCCATAAAGCTGGTGTTCCAAGCACTGGTATTGGGAGCATCGACGGCAGTGAACTGTTCAAATCATACAAATGTGTGAGACCAGGCAATAGTTTAAGTAAACTCTTGTTTATTATCTTTATTAATGAAATACCGAAAGTGCGTAAAAGAAGAACACCAAGGGTAACAACCGTGCTTCTCTTGTGTTCTTAACCATGATGAAAAATTAAAACAAGTAGTTTCTCACATATGAGAAAAGTCAGAGAAATAAGTCAGACTTTTTCACATTAAATCATTTTTCACCTACTTCCCATTATAAGGATGTAATTGAGATGAATTGGATCAGAATGGGAACATGATTCATATTAATATGGGGAGGAGGGGAAACCAAGAGCATGCCTGGGCTGGCTTGCTAGTTTCTAAAAGTAAGTTTGTTCTGATATGAATGTCTCCGAGAAATGAGCACAGGTCAATTACTACTGCCTGCATCGGGATTTTATAAAATATTTAATCATGAGAAGTAATCGGAAGTAGAAAAAAGAAGATTTCATATTATTGTAAATTTTATCATTCTTGTTGAATTGAAAATTATTAAGTATAGTATCTTAAAATTTAGTTTTGGGTATTTAATGGAATTTAAAAAAAAAATACACAACAGGGCCTAAATTAAACTTATTAATTAATAAACTCATGCATTAGAATTAATAGTTCCGGGCGAATGTCCTCATAATACATAAAAGATTTGATGGAAGACAGAGGATCCCAATGTATCAAGGAGGTCTACAACATTAGCAATGATGGTCCCACCGCATAATGCTACATTACTCTAAACCACCCACCATTAACTAAAAAACAAATAATAGTTAGTAGAATAATTTTACTGGAAAAAAAACTAATTATTTTTTTGCTAGAATTTAGACTATATTACTTTCAAAGGCAGTAACAGTTACTTGGGAAACATCCACTTCTAATTTTTAGGAATTTTACCAAAAGAAAGCCCCCCCCCCCTTGAAAACTTTGCTTACAAGAAGCACAACTGCTCAATAAACCACATATCATAAAGCCGTTTTTGTTATTTCTTAGCCTACGTTATTTGCGAGTTTATCTCAATGTAAATGTTTTCGTTGAGGGCAAGGACAGGTAAAGAGTCACGGTATAACCACTATGCCTCTACCAGAATTTGCAAAAATATTAGTTAGAAAAGGTAACTGTCTGATAACCTGGCTTGATGTTTATCCATAGGTTGCCAACCTTTTCTGTCATTCCTTGTATTAAAAATGTTATTTTGTTTGTAGATGGAACAGAAACTCAAAGTTTGAATTAATCAAAGCATCTTAAAGTCCTGATTAATAATATGTATTATATGTTAGGACTTTTGAGGGCTATAATTATTTATTTTTTGTAGCTGTAAAAAAAACTATTAATTGTGTGATACATCACACTTGACAAATGTTGCTGTTCGGTTTTAATTCCCCTCCTCTGCGATTAACTGTATTTCTTATAAAATATATATATCGCAACAAATAGACTCATATAATTTTAATTTTTAGTCCTTGTTCCGTTTAAAAATGTAGTATTGTTGTTACAGCTTCAATAAGAGGATTTCAATATCATGCGACACTGTCCAACAGCCCTGATTTACCACGCTGGATGACATATCTCTATAGTGAGAGGCACAGAGCTGGATATCTTTTCGGTGTCCCTCCTTCAAACTATCCTAACTTCAAGGTATATAAATGCAGTTTATGTTATTATATATAAATATGAGTACATTTGACTAATGACTCATGTAATCTTGTATTTATTAAAGCATAGGCTTATGATAATTTATTTTAAAACATTCTTCTATTCGGAACATTCGATGATATGTTGAATGAAAGTCCGCTATCTTGTCCAGATTCGGGAAGACCTGATATGACAGAGTCTACTGTAGTTTTAAATACATTGCAATTTATTATTTTTTTTTTTTAATATAAATTTTGGTTTAAAATGAATTGCCAACCAAATTATTCAGATTTAAAATGATATTAAACTCATATTGAGTATTGTTGTAGCTTCAGTTTGAAATATTTTATCTGATATATTTCTCTTTCCATACTAAAATAACCTTTATTGAGAATTAGCTATCTTTTTCTAATTAAAGTGGCAATTTAACTTATTTTTCTACCTTCTGACCAGAAAATAATTTTGTTCAGTTCATTTTATTTTTTGTAATAAAACAAATGTCCTAATCTATTATTAAAAATAAAGTAAATGAACTTTTTTTTATGTCATTCTATTTTTTATGCTCCAGCTTGACGTAGTTGGATTAGATAAGGATACTTATGAAACCGACCATAAAACTATATGTTTTAATGTTACCGAAAAAGAAGGTGACTATTTCATGTAAGCAACTATAAATGTGTCTAAATTAAAATAAATAAGCACTAAAATATCGATTATTTGCAGACATTGCCAAATATGAGGTTCATTTGAAAGTCGACAATCTTAATGTACAAGATCTTTTCGACTCTCACAGACTAGAGAAACTTCTCAGTGTTTTTAGGGATGTCCTGTGGAAATCGAGCAAGAATAATTTGTATGTAACATTCTTTGCTTCAGCTGTGAAACTTGGCGCGAGACTACCTCTCTTACCACAAGAAGGAGAGGGGTATGTGTTTTTTTCCAGTTCCAATTTCTAGTAAATTATTCAGTTTCATATTTAAAAAACAAATAAATAAATGTATATGATTATTGTAGCGTTGTAGTTCATCTTGGGAGCACGGAAGAATTCTCTGAAGAATTGATGAACTTGCAAGAAGAGGTTAGGCCTTTGTTGAAATTTACTTCCTGTCCGAGAGACTTCAAAAGAACAACTGTTGACCGCCATTTCAGATCACAGGGCTTCCTTCTTGATTGGTGCTCTTTTAGACTTGTGAGAAATATTTGAATATTTAAAAATATACTTTCTTTCAATCGATGGCAGAATTTTTTTTCAATATAATAATAAGCATAGATATTTTCAATCATGTGAGTGAAAAAAACTAAATGAATGAATTGATATTGTCAGATAATTTATTTTTCATGAGTCAATGATGACATTGTTCATCTTATTGTTAAATAAAGGCATATACATAATTTAATCATATTTATTTGTAGTTGTGACTATATTTTTTTAGAAATCAGAGAATTTAAAACAAACATGGTGCTAATTTAAACATATAGCAAATTTACAAAACTATACATTAATAACTACATATTGAACTATGCTCTTAAAATATATTCCTAAAAAAGACAACATTTAGTTAAGTGTGCAGTATTACATAATTAATTACTACTAATTATCCCTTTCGATTGATTTCCTAAAATAATTCAGTAAAACTTAAAAAATAAATCAAGAGGGGTTAATTATTATTATCGATTAATTGTATGATAATACATATATTCAACTTTCTTTCTTTTTTTTTTATCACTTCAACCAATATAATAAATCTGCATTTTTCCAAATTCTTGTTATAATTCGTTCATTTGATTAACAAATATGTGTAACTGCTTTCACGAGTTGAAACTTCATTAATTCCTGAATAATCGTTTGGTATTTTACTTTTCCACCCATCGAAAAGTGAAGGAGCATTCATTCCAACAGGAAACAGATAACCGAGATAGCGTTTATCAGTCGACAATGATGTCACTGTCACCTGTCGACCTCTCTCTTTTCACCCCACCTCTTACTTTACTTCTCAAGCACAAAACAATAGTGTCCCTTTTTTTTTTTTTAGTTTTTTCGATATACTCTTTAATTTGACTTTTTTTATGAAATGTTATCAAAATCTTTATTTATTGAAAATTAACCATCCAAATTCATAACAAAAATATCTGTTCTAACTATTCAATTCTTATAAACAATATTTTTAGGGTTTTGTTGATTTTTTTTTCAAAATCAGAAAACGTCATGTTTTCATACTTGTATCTATCTTTCCTGGCAATTATTATAGTTCCCTATTCGACCTATTAACATGAAATTTTATATCGAAATATCATTTGATTACTCAATGACATGAAAAATATTTTAAACTCTATAACACGTAATTAACAGTTACTATTTAATTTGTATTACAAAAATTAATATTTTTCTTTAATATTGAACAGGGCATCAAATTGAAAATCTTGTTTTTCTAATTAATAATAATACTTGTATTCTTTAACTTGTGTACACAATTTTAACTCTAATATAATAAAATATTTAATATGTATGCTATTTACAATATATTGTAAGGATTCCGCTTTTGTTTAGAATATTCTTATTTATTATGTGGTAAAAGGACACTCTTAAAAATAATAGTTTATTTATGTTTTAAATTAATATTATATCAGGTTTTAATGTGATCCAAGTGCATGATGTTACTATTGTAAATGTTTCATATTGACATAGACGGTTCGAGAGTTTTATATAGTTCAAAATAATAATTAGCAAATATAAATAATATGGATATTCTTCGATGTTGGGTGTGGCCAGTTTTAACTAATCTCGCGCATGGCTACTGGCCGACTTATTCACTCTGCTTGGACGAAGAAGAACAACTGACCCCTTCCTTCTAAACCCCTTGTTACTTATTTACTAAGAATCATGTACAAGCATGTTCATGGCGGACTCCTTGGGTTGCATTAGGAATGTCTAAAGCTTATAAAAATTATTAGACTACAGTAAAAAATTAAACAGTGCAAAGGGACCAGGTGATGGGGCTCGCCTAACTACTCTTTCCTAAACTGATCTAGGGCTATCACTTGATATATATTTTTTTGAATCGTGCTTTACCCTGTTTATTTATTTTAATTTGTTTGGAAAAACATTGTGTTTAAAACTCATGTTCGTTATAGCACTTGCCTTTGTCTCACATCCCTTTCCGTAAGCAAAACACTAACATAACATTTCATAAAGAGGTCGAGGAGGTTAGCACGGAAATGTGTATAATACAAGGTTGGGCAGGAAGGGCCTATAGGCCTAGTTGTCAGACCAATAATTCTATAATATTCATAATAATTATCATTTGTCTTCATTAGATCTATCTATTATAACATTTGGTCTATTTATTAGAGATTAATTGATACATTTCGTAGGCAAAATTGGAAAGTGAAAGCGGTAATGCTCACTACAAAGAAGCGGAGGCCGATATAATGGGAGGATCTGACTGGGAACTCCCGGATAAGTTCAGCTTGCCGACCAGGGACTACGGGTCGGAGATGTTGATGACGTTTATTGTACCAGCAGTAACCCTCATCATTCTCTGGTTGTTCCTCTCGTTCGTACTCTGTTTCGAGCACAGCTCTATGTCAGTGTGATGTATAATATTTTACCTTTAAATATTTTCCACAATTGTCAGTTTTTTTTTTGTTTGTTTTTTATTTTGTTAAATGTGATATATATTACAGAAATGACGTGTCATCTGATATCTTCATTGATTTGCTGTTCTATACATGTGAAGATCGTTTCAGGTATCGCCAAATGTAAAAAAAAAAAAAATGATTTTCTTAACTAAATAATCTATTAACAGCATGATATTAACTGTAATTTTGTATGTTTTATTAATATTGAAATAATGTTTGAATTTTTTTTCATGGTTTAGTTTTTATTTAAAGTATACCTTTTAAAAGTATTTTACACAATTATATTAAAAATCAGATAAGAATAATAGTAATCCCAGTTAACGTCTTCCGTTAAAGCTTCAATTCAGAGCTTGATAATAAATAAAATTTAATTTGAATTAACACGTTAATCTTCAAAACGTCCAGTTCTATCACCTTCAACTAATAAAACACTTGGAAGAATTAAACACATGTCTATAATTAGTTAGCCGTCAGATAGATAAATAATTTTTTTTCACTTAAATACAACTATATTTTTTAATACTTATTTAAGTGCATATGAATTCACATCTAATAAGTATTTATTTCCCGAGAATTTCAAAAATAATTTTTCACTTCATTAAATGTTATATTGGATTATAATTACTTTGCCATCAAAGCAATAACTATTCTATTTTCTTATTAACCACCTGGATTTCTGTTTTTGATCCTTAATATCTACAAAACTAACCAATTAATAAATTAAATCTTATTCACAATTTAATAATTTGTGATTTACTATTTGAAATTATTGAATTAACCATAGATATTAATATATCCTACTAAAAAAAATCATATATTTATTTGATATAATCTGATATGTGTAGAGAAAAAAAGTGTGAAGATGATGAGCTTACTATAGCACAATATCAAGCTGTTCAGAGAGCCACAGACACTCTCCGTTCGATGGACAACAACAGGAACACTGAAACAAGTCCCAGGTTTATAATTTAGTTTTTTTAATTTAGCTTAAATTATGCAACAATGACTTGGAACCTTAAATTATTTTAATGAATCGAAGATTTTATGAAAACTTTGTAGTGACAAATTTAAAAAAAAAGAAAAAAAAAAGCCTTTTTTTAGGGTTTTGATATTTTTTTTTCAAAATCCAAGACCGTTATATTTTTGCTGTGTGTCTGACAGAGACATGCGCTGGGAATAAAAAGTTTCTGAAGATTTTGCTTGTTATTTTTAGCCTCATTATTATGTGATATTTCTAATAATTCATTTTAATTAATGTATGTTCAGGTTAACATCAGACAGAATGGATACTTGCAGGCCAACTCCTCCTCCGTATTCGGCTACAAAACGAATGTTAGTATTCGAGATAAATATTTTTAAATGGATTTCCTAATTTTTATTATTAGCTGATGGTTTCTTTCTATTCAAACACATAAATGAATTTGGTTTTCAAGTGCATATTCCAACTATGAGTCGATGTTTCATTATTTTGCTAAGTTCACAGTTACAAAGTTAAAAAAAAATTTATCCACAGAACATAATCTAGACAATCCATAGAAATGAGATAAATCTTTCTATTTAACTGATAAATTACAAGCTTTCCTAGTTATTACCAATACAGGTGGATTAAGTTGAAGTCTAGCGACTTTTACAATGCTTGAGGAATTATAGTAGTGCCATGAAGCTTTGATAAAATGTAACTAGTCTTTTCTATAGAACATGTTTTCTGCAACACATTTATTTTAACATTCTAACAGTAATCTTCTTGAGTATTTCTACCCTATCAAAGTTTGATTTCTTCGTTTTGGTTCTATCAACTATCTTTAATGGACAGCTTACTTAATTTATGACTATGCCGAAATAATTTTCAAACATCCACTGTGAATTAATTTAAATAAATTGACTAATCAAACGTATTAAGCATGTATGATAGTCTACTAATTTTTCAGAAATAATCATTATTATTGCTGAAGATAAATTGGTAAATCTGCCTACTGAACTTACCAGTTTTACTTATTAACTCGCAAACTTCATTTAGGATTTTTAGATAATCTTTACTATTGCTTCGTTCAGTTAGCTACTCAGTTTCCATTGTGAGGCTGAGTGAACCCTGAGACCTCGTCAGAAAAAATTCTAAGGGAAGCCAGAATTACGACACAAGAAAGATAGCATAGTGATTAATACTTTTCAGAAAATATGCAGTTATGAACCTGTATCAATTCCTATATATTCCGAGGAGTTGTTGAAAATTCATCTCTGACTAAATGGTGCTTATGAGGTACTGGTCTGGTCAGGGCTCAATCAGCCTCTTGGAGGAAAATGAGTCATAACTTGGATAAAGGCCTAGCTGATAGATAAGGTCTAGAAAAAATAAATACAAATTGAAAGTTAACAGCCTAGCTCTAACCAATCCTTCAACCTCCTCTCAGCATCATCTACCAACCGTGGCGACAACCCCAGTCAGTTCAATCTCCCCATGAGGTGTTGTGGGAAGAATTTTTATAAAATATATTTAGAGAGGGTCATTAATTGATTAACATCTTTAAATTTTTATATAATTGTTAATTCACAAATTTTAGGTTAAATTTGTAATATGGAATAACAGTTTTATGATTGGGTTTACACAGGTGACAAAGAACAAAAAGGGGTACAATTTAATATGAAATAAATTGACACCTAATGAGAACATGAAAAACCACATACATTTCAAGAAAGTTTATTTAACATTTGTTTGTTTTTATTTTATTTCTAGTACCTGTTATGAATGTAAAATTGGTGAAGATGTCGTCATCGCTTCTATGATTTACGACATCAAACCCCGACTAAATGTACATAGAAACGAGGTTCAGTGTTGGTATGAATGGGCAAGTTACCCTACAGCCCCTGTTCATTTTTTTTTTTTTTTTTTTAAATATAAATGCGTTTTGTGTTTGAGAGAACTTTTTTTTTTTTAAAGTGTACTAACAAAAAGTTAGCGATTTTTGTCATTTTTCCTTTTTCCATTGGAAGAAATATATCATCTCTTGAAAACTTCTTCTGAGGTTAAAGGAGAAATAGAAATTTGAATTGTTACCAAATACTGATAGAATTTTATAAGACATTGGTGCATGGCTTTTGAAGTTCAAATTTTTACATGTTTTAGAGTGGTTTAAAAAGAGAAAACATAACCAGCATGAATTAGAAAACTAGATCATTGCAAAAAAATATATATATATATTCAATTTTCCAGATTTTAATTTAAAACAAAAGGTAAAACTAATGGTGACCAACTCACTTCTACAATTAAATATTCAAAAAGTCGTGATATGTTTTTCTCGTTATACTTCCGAATGGAAATCACTTTGGGCAATGTTGGGCCAAAGAACTATTTGAAGCCTCGCACCGCTGTTAAATAAGCTCAACATAATAATTTCTTTGTCGATGAAAAAGAATAACACTTATGCATTCATATCATGAATTTACAACAGAAATAATTTATTTATATCATTTTAATGGTAAAGCAATATGAAATAGCAATATTTTATTCATGTCAACGATCTTTATGGAACAAACTGTGGTATCATATTTGTTAGATTATAGAGCTCAATGAACTATGTTCTTCCTCAAGGTTTCTTATAACCTTACGTACTGTAACTTATGACAGGAATGGTGAAAAGCTTAGTTTTGGGTATTTTATCTCATTTATAACTGTGACTAACATCGCAATCAGAGAGTAGATTGTAATTATCGTTGTTAAGTTAAGTCGCCCAGGTAAGTCAGTTACAGACAGTCTTTGTATTAGTGGAGTTTCTGTAAAATTTCATAAATGGAAATAATTTTGAGGCTAGTGTGACGGGTATGATTCCATACATAAAGTGGTACACCAGTGATAAGTCTTAAGTTTTTGATTTGAAAATCTGTATAGTCTTCTTATTGTAGCCGTAAATTTGAGATCAATATGTCCAAATAGTCTCAGTAGATGTTTGTATGCCAATAGTTTCTGGGACAAGGGAAGTTTTGAACGTCCGCCCGTTAAATGCTCTATAGTCTAAGCTGGTGACGTTAAGTGTTAGTCGTTTTTTTCTCATATGCGGTTTCCAAATCATTCTTTTATCAAGTGTAAGTCCTAAGTATTGAACGGCGTCAAAATTTACAGGGCATTGGACCGAAGTGTGAACATCGTTACGTTAAATGATTAAGTAGTTTGTAATTTTAATTTTCCAGGTCATACGCCATAAGTAATTTCGGAAGTATTAGAGAAGCTTGAATTGAGTCTTTGACAGTTGTGAGTATTGTTGTCATCTGTCTAAGTTTACATAATTTTATCAGGAGCGGGTATAGATAGATTTAAAGATAATGTAGAGTTACGAAGCAAATATTGTACCTTGATAAGTCTTAATAAAGTTGCTGAATTTTCACTCACTGCAAAGAAGTGACTATCCTTGTAAGATTTTTTTATCAGAAATCAATTACTTGGTTGTAGCTGTATTAGTCCTCACGTGAGCAGTTAAAAGCCTGGTTAGGTTAAAAATGAAATAAAACCAGGATCACAATTACACTTGCACAATAAAATGACTGTTTTTTTATAATAACCCTTATATAATATAGTTAGTAAGAGATATTTATAAATATATTTTGGGCTTAGATATATTATATAGTATAAATTTTCATATTTTTTATTTTTTTTTCATTTCGGGGGTGGATCAATCTCCTTTGTCACTATGCTACTGAAAAATTAACTGTCCAGCATCGCACTTAAAACATCAAGAAGTTCGGAATCAAAACCTCAAATACATCCAAACACTAAGTTACACAGAAGACCTAGACATTAATAGATGCTCAAGCATCATAAACCAAATATCTGTTGACTGGATAACACGCAAAGCCAGGAGAATGTGCTATATTTTGCTCATAGAGCTTTTGAGAAGGTATCATGACAGCACAATGATGTTTTTTCATGATGGCCTTCGTTTACAGTTAAGAGGCAATATATTGGCCATACAAAAAATATTTTGTTGTAAAAAACCTTTACGGTCCATTACTAAACCCAAAATTATTTGGAGGTGTGTGTTTTGGTGGAAGACTAGAGGTGCAGATCCAACCAAGAATTATTTATATACCACAAACAAAACAAATAAGCCGATATTATAAGATCAGATAGTCTCCATTGGGCAAGCTACCTAACCAGGATGTGAGACTAGGAAATTCCTAAGAGAATATTAGTGGGAGAGATGCACGAAACAAAAACCGACCAAAATTTAAATGGGATGATAGTTGGCAAGCGATACCTGAATAATGCAGCGATAAACGGCAGAAGCTGAACCAGATGCCAATGACTCGCTTGGTAATCGTTGCAAAAAAAATAAAACAAATTATATAATACACCTTATTCATCATTTTTTAATTGTGTTTGCTGTTATGGTACTGAAAAGTAATTTATCCAATATGGATGTAAGACTATGTTATGTTATTATCTAATTTTTTTTTTTTTTCCAGAATATCTGAAGATTCTTGACATCAGGCATTTGAAGCAGAACCGAAAACATGGTACTGCTAACATCTTTCAAACCAAAGACACCAGTATTTCCTTGATGGAATAGTTCAGTAGTAATTTTAGCATAAGTGCTGAAAATGTTTGAATATGTAAAAATTAAATATTGCATTACGTGTTTTATTATTATATAATATGTGTTTTAAATATTGCACTATGTTATTATTCAAAAGTAAATAAAAAGTAACAAAAAAAAAAAGAAAAGAAATCTGATCACAAATGTTTTTAAATTTGTTTATTATACAACCACCAATATTAATTAGTTCAAATAATTAATTAAAATTTGCTTCTTAATATGATGGCGATCTACAATACATATATTAAATACTTTATCTATGATACTCCTTTAAGGCAAGAAGCTAGATATCCAGTATTAACCAAAAATTATAATTACAACCAAGCAATACAAACTTAAGTTTTATTAATCCACTGCCCAGGGCTTCTCAGGTCTCACTAGATCAGAAGGTTTTGGATGAATATATCTAGGCGTTTCCGTTAAGCTAATCCCAGAATTAACGAGTTCATTTAAAAATAATTGTACTTTTCCACCTTCAGGTGAAGCTAATTTACATTGCATCTCTGTGATTCCTGTTTCTAAGCATCTACGGCCCAGTATGCGTCCCAAATTAGTGTAGGCAGCTTTATCAAGTGTGCTGTACAGATGTTTCTTTATTGCCCATTCTTTCGTCGATGCAATAACAGGAACGTGGCCGGAGTTGTGTTGGACAGTAGCAGTGACATTTTTGCCGCTTACTACGAGAACTAGCTTGTGCCAATAAGATCTCCCTGGCTTTTCCAAGTGCCATCCATCTGGCTTGTAG
The DNA here is from genome assembly GCA_930367205.1 of Acanthosoma haemorrhoidale. Lineage (NCBI taxonomy): Eukaryota > Metazoa > Arthropoda > Insecta > Hemiptera > Acanthosomatidae > Acanthosoma > Acanthosoma haemorrhoidale. The sequence continues at coordinate 3,967,811 of OV884011.1, forward strand.
CCTATAGTAAGCCTTTCAAGATTCCGTGGATTGCGGTTGTGAACATAACCAGCAACCGTGGAATAATTAGAAACAGATTTTATTATTTGCCTGTTCATTACGAATAGCACCTAAAAAATAATAATTTAACTTTAGTCAAATTTTTACACTTTATAATAATATATCATGCCAGTTGTGGGTTACTCTTGAATATGATTGCAACTTTTTCTGTCCACAAATTTCTGTAATTCTATAAATAAGCAATTTCAGCAGTCATGGTGCCATTATCAAGTGATTTGCTTAAAACGGCCCTATATGTGCTGACGATGAAAACACTTTTTTTTATTTAGACTACTGCACATATTATCCAAGAATAACTAAGTGTATTCTTAGGGTAGACAAAACGAGTTTATACTAACAATATTTTTTATAAATACAAAGTGCCTGTGAATATAGAAATAGAAGTTGTAGACAGACAGAGTTGTTTACATTAAATGTTTACACTGTTTTATTATTTGCCATTAAAATAAAACCATCTCGTATCAGTTTTTTTTTTTTTTTAAACATAGCTAGTAAGTAAAATGTATATAGTAGTTAATAAGTTCAAAGTTTGTTTTCGTTGAATTTTTCTTTTTTTGTGTGTTTTTGTTTTGAATACAAATGAAGGAAAAAAAACAGAATAACATAAGGTGCGCTGACGGGTGTAACAATCCCATTGCATCAGAATACGCACGCGACAGGAGTCGTAACCCCATAAGCTCGCTTCATGTGCTTGTGGGAAAATCCCGTTTGAGGTTTTTACTTAAAAAAAAAAAAAAAGTTGATGGTCATCTGCGTTTTCCATGATAGAGCAGCCATGCTTAATGTTCAAAGAGACATTAAAGTTCGCAACACAATAAGCATTCAAAGATGTTACAAAAAATAATGTTTATAAATCATGAAAATTTATAAAAAAGACATCACATAATCAAATCAATGAAGGACACTACATGAGAAGGATCAAAATCATTTCTCTATTGCATAATTGTTTTTTCCTGTATAATACTTTATTAAAATAATAAAATGCAATCAATATATAAAATTTTAAGCAGTTTTTAACATCTTGTTCCTTTTTTTTGCATTAGCCAAAACCACTTAACTTGGCACTTTATCACGCATGACCACCACTCAGTGAAGCTCACTTTGAATAAATGTTAGTTGTTTTTGGAGGAGGTCGCGAGACAACCTCCTTCTTACATTAAGTGTCGCTCTGGGTTGAGATAGAAGTATAGAGCATTAGGCATTAGTAAACAGATTAGGATGGCCCGGGAGGTGGCTAGGCCTTGAATAAACGTGTTGCGGAGATCAGTGTGAAGGCTAGCTTGCAGAGGATCCTGGATTAAAGGAATCGGATGCGAAGAATATTGGTGGGTGTGTGACACTCCCTCAGACTTCTATTCCGTAGGACCGTGTAGGTTGGAGTATTGTTGTATAAATCAGTTTCTAGCTATTTTTGATGATAGTGAATGAGGTGAAGAAGAAGTTTGTATCATCCGCTAGTAGCTTGCCTTTTCGGCATGATGAGGGGCCCCGAGTGTGTCGCTTGCCTAATATAAGTCTTATATAGGAGGAGGTCTGGGATTTAACAGGAATGGATTTGTTGAAAAGTAAAACTGGATGACATCAACATTCACTTTGAATCTCCATTTATAGAGCCATGGTTCTAAAAGGGCACGGTGTTCTTTCAAATGATGGCTGCTGCCAGCGAATTTATAGAGAGAGGCTGAAGGACGAGTGGACATATATAACAAATTCCATAATTAAATGAAAAAAAAATAGATCATTCATATTTTAGATTTCAGCATAATAATTTATATTGTTAAGATGTAGCGCTTTGGACAGAGGGGTATGAGTATCTTAAAAAAAATTGTAAATAGCTAAAATAACACAAAAATAAAAATCTATTAAAATGGACTAAGACGAGTGAAAGCAACAGTTTCTAGTATTTGCTCTCGAGACTTGTTGAACAACTTGGGAATTTTTTATGTGTTATCGTCTTTGATATGTGTCCATAATCATCAGAAAAATCTTAAATTGTTTTTGAACTCAACTTAACCAAAAGTTAAGGAAATAGAAACAATTTTTTACATGTTTCTCTTATTTTAACAAACAAATAATTATCGTAATCCAACGTGTTGTAAAATATTTTCAATATCAGCTCGATGCATAATTTTCACAACCACTATTGAAATACAAGCAGACAGTTGAAAGGCCCATACCTTTTATTAAGTAAAGCCTCTCCTTTCGGACTCAAAGCAATTACACTTCAACGACCATTAAGATACAATTGTGATAACATTACGGAGCACTTAATTATGCTTTAGCATGAATAAATGTACACTCAGTAAGTGGCTGTTTTCGTTACAGACCTATCGATGCCGATGTCTTAATCAAGTTTTAAATATATGATTGCAAGCTTCTTTTCATCACCGATACCGAAGTAAAACCGCATCGGGCGATAAGACAGAATAAAGGGTGGCTTAGAAAAAATTATAGCTACTACAATTACCTGGAGCACTACACCACCTCCAAGTACGAAATACTCCCAGTGAGTATAACTAAGGAAGACTTTTGAAGTATCGATGGGAGAGAGCAGGTTACTGATTTTCATCTCAAACTGAAGATGCATTGCTTATACGGAAAGTAATCACTTGGATATTGAATAAGAAACAAAATGACAGCACTGCCTACTAGGAGATATGAAACACAGTGATGGGAAGGAAAGAAATGAGGCAAAATGTCAAGCTCCAAACCTCAAATAAAAATAATGTTAAATAACTAAAAGCGCAATATAAAAAAAGACTATTAATAATGACTTCTAATAATACGTAATGTTTATGGCACATCTTTGAAATTATTTTTACGTTACTATCTATATGGTTTCCTTAACCATGAAGAAAAAAAGTCATTAAACATCAAGTGGGGGCATAAGGAAGCCAACTGTATCTTGACCAAAACCCGATCAGCTTTTTTTTTATTATTACTAACCTGCCAATACTGTGCTAATGATTCAAATGGATTAATCGTACAACTTTAACAGACATGTAATACGAATGTATTTATGAAATATATGTTATTAAACACTCTTCAATAATAGGCACCAGAATAGATTACCTATAGATGACAACCCTATTCTTGCCAAAGCAGAACATCTAAATCTGTGCTAAAACATCTATCGAAAAGACTGATGGCCAACAACTTGAGCAAAAGTCGTCCTTTCTGCCCAGAATTTGTACATAACAGTGTTTTAAACAAAATATACAACACACTGTCTGGGGAATGTTAATATCTGAGAATAGATCGAAATAATGTGTATTGCGTAACGGTATAATATGAAATTTTCAAACGATATTTTGTTTAATTTCTTAAGTAGCTAATTGATTAATAACGTTTTTTAAAAAATATATATATATATAATAAGAGGAAGTTTCATAAAACAAAAATATTATTCGTACCTCGGTGTATTATTGAATAGGTTAAATCATATCGGAGTAATTAATAGATAATTGATAATCTCTGTAATAAAATAAAAATAATTACTATTCAATAAGAGAAAGCTAAACGAGCGCGGGCATTGTTAAAAAATAATTTCATAACCAAGAAGAAAGAGCAGCTGTTACATCGACACCAGCGCCATCTGTCCAGGCCAGTCATTCGTGATCAATGCATTAATCTTGTGAAATCCTTTATCGTATAGTTACCTTGTTATTTGTCTCCTTAACTTCTTATTTACCCTTTATTTCAACCTTTCAATTTTATTTAGGTAAACAAAGGTGAGTCCCATCATTTTTATTAAAACTGCGAAATATTTTCGTCTTATAACAGCGCGTTGTGAAATGTGCTAGGCAGCTAACTGTAATTAGAAATGCATGAGCTTATTTTGTTTGGAATCATTGCTAACTTTGTGTATATTCCTATTTCCAGCATGGCCCGAGGCTGTTCTGGTTCTGACAGTGACGAGGAGGAAAGGCATGATAGATTCAAATCTGAAAGAAACCAACCAAGCTCAGTGAAACCTGGTTTGAGGACATTACCAACTTCTTTAGATGACTACTCATCAAGGTCGAGGTCTAATTTGCCATTAAATGACAGGTACAGGAGTAAGAATAGCAGTGAAAGTTTCCTCTCTAGGAGAGATAGAAGTAAGGATAGAAAACGGAGTAGAGAAAGAAAACTGTCCAGGGAACGTGAAAGAAACAGTGGCAGCTCTGAGGAAAAGAGGCACAAAAAGAGATCAAGCCATGAAAAGGACAAAAAAAGTGATTATGAAAAGAGCAGATATGAAATTAACTCGAAGAAACTCAGAGAGAAAGATGAAAACATCGAAGTGACTTGTAAAGAAAGGGATCGTAAATGTAAGGACGAAGAAAGGAAAAGAAGGAGCAGGGAAAAAGAAAGGGATTTAGACTCTCTAAGGAAACGAGAAATCAAAGATGAAAAAAATAATAAATTTGAAAAAATTTCGAGCGGTAGTGATTCTGATTATTTAAAAGATGATGAAATTGTCAATGAAAAAGATCACTACAATGAAGTAGAAAACCATACTCTGCCAAGGTACTATGAGATTGTCGACGAATGTGCCGATTCCGAGGGCTCCCACCCTAAAACTAGTCCTGGTGAAAAGTGTTCTAGGAAACATAAAAGGTCTCGAGATAAGTCGCAAAATCATCATGAAAGTAAGAAACGAAAAAAAGAGAAGAAACATAAAAGAAAACACGACAAAAAAAAAAATGAAGATGCCAACAATGTTGCTAATACAGCGACAGATGAAAATTTATCTCTGCCTACTGACATTATTATACTAGATAATGACAGTGACTTGATCGTAGACGCTAATTTATCAAAGTGTAAGAAGTCTGACTCAGACCATGAAGAAGGAGAAATTTCAGGTAGTGAATCGGAACAGTATTTTGGGCCTGCCTTGCCTCCATCAAAAGAGACCGTGAAGAAGATGAGTGGTTCCAGTTCGCCAACGGATGAGGACCAATATGGACCTGCTCTGCCCCCGGCCATAACTTCTGCGGGAGATGAGACCATGGAGGAGGTGGAGGAGGAGCAACTAGAAGGCGAGGACATCATCGGGCCGCTTCCTGTTGGACAGGAGAGTCATGCACAAGCAGCGCTTGACATCAGGGCTTCTCTTCTGAAAAAACAAATGGATAACAAGGTATTATTTTTATTATTGCAACATTATGAATGAGCTTCAGTTCATTTTGTATATTACTTTGTATAAATATAAGTGTACTAATTCGTAAAAGGGAAATTTTGAAATGAGATTCAATTATAATAAGAGCTAGTAAATAAAAAATTTGCCTTCATTATGGCAATTATTCATTTTAATAACCCTTTAAGTTAATAATGGGAAAATGTGTTAAATTTTTAATATTTTGTGATAATTGGTTGCATAGGCTCTTTCAGCTTTCGAAGATTTAACTTGTTCTCCCATAACTCAGTCTGATGAAATCTTAAGGCAATGGTGTATTGGTTGGTATTCACTGTTAGTTATGAAAATATTTTTTTTTTTATATCTTAAGCAATTGAATGAAGTGGGTGACATTTTCTCATCTCCTTCCTACAGCTCAGTATATTTTACAAATAGTTAATTTTTTTTTTTTTTTTTCCATTATGTGTTAAACCTTTGGTTATAACGCACAAATTGGTTATAGTGATGAATCTCTTACAATTCTGTTGAGCTACTGCTTCATTACTTTACTCCAGATAGTCGTGGCTACTCTTCTGCTGGATAACAGTACTAAAGATTTTTTTGGTATTGAGGGAGAGAGCAGAAAACTTCCCGTTTGCTGCCTTCTGTTGTGTTTTTAGGTTTCCTCTTCTTTCTTGAATGTTTCGGCAATCATTTCTGATAATGCCTGTACATAGTTAGTCGATTCATCCAGCTGCTATATCCTTCAGTACGCAATGGTCTATGATTTCCCTCCCATCCACTTCCAATGAGCCAACTAATCTGCTTCTTAGTACCATTTATCTTGTTGTCTTAACTTATATCGCCGCAGCACAAAATGGGAACCTGTGAGAGCAAGAAGAAGACGATTTTAGTTTCCATCCTGGAGGATTAAGTGTTACAGTATTCTAATCATAACATTGAAGTTGTAGACCCGTTTACCGAGGTTGCATTTTTTTTAATGTCCACAATGTTTTCTATAGTCTAGGCCGACATCCTCGAGGGTTTGAGCTATAACAATCATGAGATGAATGACAAATTTGATCACGCTCAAGGACAAAATGTCGTGACACATATTAAAAACTGATATAACAATTAAAACCTAAGATCCAAATAAAACCATATAGCAATAAAGATGAATAATAGATAAAAATAAACAGATCATCAATTTGTTTGGTGTGGGAGAAATCTTAAATTAATAAAATTTGGTCCTATATTATTTACTAACATGCTTCTCCTTGACTTTTAAGCTTTCTGATTTTTTTTTTTTTTCGGTATAAAAGTAGTTTTATCAGTGTGTCATAAATTTTAGTTGTATTGATATCACTATTTTTAATAATAATATATAAAAAAATGTCTTGATACCGATGCTCTTGAATCCAGTACCTCCTCAATCTGAGCTAACTCCTGCTGCAAGAGTGACTACTGCTCCACCGCAATTAAAAATATTGATGTTGAGGCAATATATGTAAAATGTTTAATACTGTACACATAATGCCAGAAAATTTAATGTGAAAAACTTTGCTGTGTTGTGCGAGCCTTGCTTGTCATCGCTCCTGGAGGGATAACTCGGATGGTAGGACACCTGACCGGAGATTGGATAGGTCCAGGGTTCATGCCCTGTCAAGTTATTTATTCTTTGGCTATTAGTTATTAATTTTATAACCTCTTACCTAAAACAATTTTTAATATCACTACTTTACTTACTAAATCATTTATTTAGTTTATAAATATTCCAAAAAAATAAAAAATTCAGTTTAATATTTATGTAACAAACCTTCAACCATTAGAAATTTAAAAAGACCCTGTGATATGATAAAAAAAAAAAGTAATAATGGTGAGGTTGTTGATCCTTAGATCATCCATGTTCAACTTGTTGATAATATTAATTAATTAAGTTAACTTGTTGATAATATTGATTAATTAAGTTAACTTGGTGATAATATTAATTAATTAAGTTAATTGTAACACATGTTTGATGTTGTATTTATTTATTTTTTTAGGTGAGTTATGAGAAAAAGGCGATTCAGAAACTGCCCGCTCTTCCGTTCCATAACGCTAGTGTGTCACTTGGGACACGTGGTCCATTCTTGTACTGGCCATTCTTTATCGCCCCAAACTCGCCGGTCTGGTCATTTCTTCCCACCTTCGGCTTCTTCATCACTTTCTTCTCGGTCCCACGATTTGGGAACCTCTAAACTTCTCGAGAATCTCTACCATTCACAATCCTGCTTCTCAAAGAAAACGATGATAAGTTTCTGACATCTGAGAGTGTTAAGTATGTATAAGTATATATGCCTCAGTACAGAGAGGGAGTCTCAGGCAGACATGGGGATGGGAAAATTTGAGGTGAGTCGTTTTTTGGGGTGAGGACACATCTATTTATATATCTATTTGCTTTTTATAAATCTTAGGTCAATAATTACATATAGCTTATTTTATTGATTAAAAATAGTTTCCATTGCTTTGTAGAATAGAGTAAATTAAGTACATAAATCATTTAAATAAAAGTTAGTCTTTAAATAAATAAAATTTATGAAAGTCAACTTTTAAAAATATTATATCACCCTGTTAATAAATATATTGTATAATATTTTCTATTTCAGCACATCTTACTCTAACAAACTTCTAATTTGAATGGTTGTGGTTCATATTAATAACATGTAGATAATTTTTATTCATCAAAAGTCCTTGCGAATTCCTTATTATTCTCAATGTTTCTTAGTAGGTGTTCAGAACCGTGGTTCCGCCAGTGTCCCTCTTCTTTCCAAATCGTTTTATCAAGAGAATCTAGGGTGATTCTGTTTACTCGAACTGGATAATTTTTAATCCCCGTTGAGATAATCACAGCTTCCACATTGGATTTTCTCCTCTTGCTAGTCTAGTGACTCTTTGATTTTGCCAGAATAAATATTTCCTTTCTTACCCAGCGTACGTATACGTAAGATCATATTGTTCGGAAAGATGACCTTGTGAAATATGAAGGATCAAAATGATTCTATCTATTGCATAATAAAAGTAAATAGATAAATTCATATTTTAGATTTCGACATAATAAATTGTGTTGAACTCAAATCTGGTGTCGTATAGTCGGAAAGAAAAAAACAATTTATTTGCTCTTTCCTCCTTTTTCAATTCTGCTTTTATTTGGTATTATTTTAACTCAATATATTGTATAATACCGCCTTCTCTGGTGGCCCCTACCGATATTTTTATTTTGTAGCACCTCGTGTAATTCTAAAGCTCTTCTGAACTTTTTTTTTTTTTTTCCCCTATCAGTTATCTCATCTTTTAAGGTGCCAAAATGTTGAGCCTAAATAATATTTAACCACCTGAACAATCTCTTGTATCATTGATTGAACATTGAAGCATTGCCTTTTATAGTGACACATAAAAATAAGTTAACTTCCACCTATGTGATACGACGCCTATTATGATCCTATTTGAATGTAATTACAATTATTACTTTATTTATTTATTAATATTGGTCTATATTGTATTTAAGTCCTTGAAAGTTTGAACTGATGTCTTAAAACAATTGCACTAATTACTTTCTTTTTTTTTTTAATATTTATTTACATTCTGATAATAATTACTGCGGTAAATGAAAAGTTTAGTACTACATGGTAAAAGACTAATGTTAAGTGATTTTATGATCTCTGGATAGTATGACCTTTATTAATTAATAAAGTTGTTTACATTTAAAAAATACATTTAAGTTTTAGTTTTATTTATAAAGACTTAACCCCTTAAGTGACAAAAATAGAATAATTCTCATTTATAGCCTTCGATATAAACTATTGAACACAGATCTTCCAGAATATTTATTTTTATTTATATAATTCTTTAATATACTTTAACAAAGTCTCTTCAGGACTATACTTAACATATGTCCATACAATTTAAAGCTTTTATTAAATATTATAAATAAATGAAACACCACGAGGTTTCATGACTTTTTTTTTTATGCATATAATAATTAATTATAATGGAACCTCACTTATTTAAAACTATGTCTGTCGATCTTTTGAAATTGCTGTGAATAGATTTTTTTATTTAATATTTTTGAGCAATTAATTTTCAATATCATCATGAACAAAGTTGTATTAAGTATTCTCGTCTAGCACCACATTTTTTTTTTTTTTGCAACAACAAAATGATTGAATATTATATTTATTTGTTGCCCGATGGTTTGTATATATTTTTTTTAACTCCTTCATTCATATATTTTTATTTTTTAATTCTGCCGATTAATTTCAGTCAAAAATGTCTTCGTTTATTTTTCCTGTGACCGCCATTTTAAGTTTATTTCCTTTGTACTATGCCACAGAAAAAGGATTTTATCTTTATTGACTGATCTTTATGTAGCGGAAGGATGGAAAGCTGCTATTGCTGCATCGTAACATATTGAAATTTGATTTTTTTTTAGCCGTACTTCTAGAAGCCCTTCATATGTCTTTTTACTCCAGGGGAGGGGGGGGGTTGGCTTTCTGGAGTTAGCTAATCTTTTAGGACTGGGGAAAAAATACCTTTGATCAGACATAAGAAGATAATTTGGAGAAAATTGCAGTTGGAAGTTGAATCTGAAGTTGACATATTTGTCAAATTTCTAGGTCTTAAATTTTTTTTTTTTTTTTTTTCAGCTTATGGATCAATATATATATATATAACACTTATAATTCTTGAATGAAAAAAAATCCACAAATAAGTGAGGTTTTATTTTGAAAATAATTTGTTTTCTTTGATTCCCTTATTTAATGTTTCTATATTCAATTATTTTAGATATTGTAATGAGTTTATTTTGGAAATCAAGTTGTCTCGACAAAGATCTGAATCACTAACCAAAATACTCGCATTATTGAATTCTATTATATACATTTTATGAGGGGGGAATATTTTTAAATAATATTATTTATTATTAATTTATTTAAATTATATTAGCAATTAATTTTTTTGAATTTGTTTTCAAGGGTTTTACTTTAATTTTTTTTCCTATATCATTGTTATTGATTTCAGGCTAACTATTGATCAATTTATTTTCTTCGTTTTCTTTATTATCACCCACTGATTATCGAACATTTTATAATCCAACATAGGCAGAGCCGGTAGCTGTAAAACGAGAGGAATGGATGACAGAACTTCCGGACGCAAAAAGGACTCAGTTGGGTCTAGGTCCGAGAAAATTCAGAGCTAAAGCAGCACCAGACATGTCGGACAGGTCTTCTTGGTCAGACACGCCTAAAGATAAAGCGCGCAAACAGCTGGTAACTTTGTTTATTTATTTGTAATTTTCTTAAATAAATTTTGCCAAATGTGCTTAAAAGTGAGTTTATATCATATAAATCAATCTTTTTTGTCAATTATCTTAACAATTAAGATATGATTAGTGGAAATGTAATCGCATAATCAGAGATCGACAAAAATAATCATAAAATGGTTTAATGTAATAATTAAGTGGTAAATAGATAGCATTTATTAAATTTTCAGTCGTCCACTTCTAAACTGGTCACAACACGGTTTTATTCTCAACTGACGCAAACTCAGGGATGCCATCTTAACCATTCTATTACTGATAGATTAGATTCCTCTAACCTTGGGAGTTTTGTATTAGCGTAAAGTTGTATAACATTATACCTTATTCAAATATTCAATTTCCTTACTGTTGGTCCCAATTGATTCTAAACCCAAAGTAATTTACCTTAATAAATTAACGTGGTGATCAAAATGGAAGGAATTCAATGATAAAATAGAATTTTATAGACAAAATGTTTTATTAACCAAAAGCAACAAGATATTCAAATTTTTTAATGAGGAATGACTGATTTTACTTTTAATCAAAATGATGAACAGCTTACGTCTATTTTACTATTTACAAATAAAGCTTAAATCAAAGTATTGTACGTCGATGTCTTCAATCTGACGTAAAACCAACCTCAAAGCCAAGAGCTACCAGTGACTCACCACCGAAGTCCTGCTTACCTCAGAGCGACTAAGCAAGTCCAGTCCAATTCTCGTCCCGACGATAATTGGTTCTCGTCATGGACCGTATCTTCCACTCTTCAACAGAAGGTTTTTCCTTTATGGCCCTTTGTGATCGTGTATTCCTTTTCACACCATGATGCGAGTGGGTTATTCAGCACTTAAGACCACCCATATCCCAACAGATGGGGTTGGTACATCGGTCGGCCAACATCAAAAGAGGTGTTTATGGCATGTTGACAGTTAGCCTACTACACTCCCCATGTCGGGGGTTGAACATATAACAAGGCCTAACCTTAGCACCACATATTAATTGTATAAGCGCAATGTATAAGGCTGCTGTTTCATTCTTTTGCGAAAAATCTCAACTGCTGTTAAATTATAAAGTAATAGTTTAATAATGCTCGTCAGACTTCTGTTAACCTACACAGCTTTATCCTTGAGTATAACCTGTACAAGCAAGTAACTCCCTTAAACTGCAGAGAATACACTTAAAGTCACTTAGGCGTACTACCATCAAATCATATTTATACCTCGTACCACAGACAATGACTTTATTATTAACTTCGTAAAAGAAAGCAATCGAAAGGTTTCTTGAAAATTGTAAGTGTAGCAAAAATAATTTAGTTGTTGTACATAATGAATTAACGAGTAAAAAAATACATAAAACCTCCAAAAAAAATTTTTTTTGTTTTTCTACTTGTAAATAAGTGGATATACAATTGAAGGGTTTGCTGCAAAAAGGAGGTAGCTCCAATTTTTCCATTTGTTGGGAAACCAAGCAAAACGTTTAAAAAATTCAAATTTTAAGTTATGTAAAAATATTGTTGTTGCTTACTTTCAATTATGGTGTTTACATATTACGATTGGAGCTCCATCCTTTTTGTGCCAAATAAAAGAGGTTTTTTTTGTGACACAAGAAAGTGTTTCTAACTCCCAACAGCTATGGGATGGAGCTACCTCCTTTTTGCAGCAAACCCTTCAATTACAGGTGTTAATTTTAGTTTATAGGTGCTCTGATGTGTCTTGTAACTAAATTTATTCAAGCCATATAAGATAAAACAAAATAAAGAAGGAAGATATTATTATACATTATGTCTTATATTGATATTATTATACATTATGTCTTATATTGATATTATTATACATTATGTCTTATATTGATATTATTATACATTATGTCTTATATTGATATTATTATACATTATGTCTTATGTTGATATCTAGGCTGGCGTAGAAGAAGAACTTGATACTAACAAGTTGGAAATAGCTGAAAGAAACAAAGAAATGGAACTCCTCGCTAAAAAATCGGAGAAGAAAGAAAAGTCGCTACTTGAAAGCCATCAAAAAGAACTTAAAAAAAAGAAAAAGGTATTTAATTTTATTATGTTCTGTCTTTTTGTAACTTAATTTAAAAATAATCCTGTTTTCACGAGTATAGTTGATTCTTTGTATTTATTATTTAAATTTCTATCCGCCTATATCAAAGTAGGAAATAGCAAATATTTGCTGTTGATTTAAGAAATTAACATTTCAAACTTTTCATGTAATTTTTTCTTACTGATTTATATCATTGTCGCAGTTCTGTTGTGTTGCACTCCTTCATTTATTTTCTATAATACCTCTGTTAATTTGATCCACAAAATAATTGCCAAATCCAAAAGGAGAGACTCTACTTTCAACAGAAGGGTTAATTGTCTTCAATTTATATTTGTTAAAAAATATTAACTAATCTTTCTTTATTATTAATCAGTAACCAGCATGTTGTGTCAACTTCTCGGCCCAGAAAATTTCCACCTACGTTTCCATATTTTAATAATAAAAACGTTAAGAGAGGGGGAAACTAGTGCATGAAACACCTGAAGGCAACTAGAGGGCCCAGCCTCTGACCTGCCTATATAAGGGCCAGATTTGGGGATTTTTCCCACTCTCGGAACCCGGCACCTGAAGAACACGGATCTCTCTCTCTCTGCACTGGCGCTTGCTGCTCTACTCAAACCATGGCTTTCTTATTCAACTACCTCTGCCACTTTCTTTCCTAACCTCGCTATATTTTAGACCGGCATTGTCAGACCCCACACCTTCCTAGTAGGATTATCTGCCTTCGTCTCGCTAAAACTAGCACCTCCTTGGGAGAGACCTCTCCCTCGTGTACAACTGTTGCCGTGGCCCCACAAACTTACCTAGTAGCGTCTCCCACGGCGATCCAGTCTACCTATCTCTGGTTCACCCTCGCCTTTGGGATCTGGACGGTTTTCGCCTACCCTTAGGTACCGAATGTGAATTCATGGTCATTCCAAGACCCCATATAATACCTACCCTGTTCCTCTTCTCCTGAACATAGTGCACTGTCGGGGCACACCTTCTAAAATCTTATGGAGTCAGATCAATGCGAATAAAGCTGCCACCAGCAAAGGTCAAAGACCACAGGTCCACCCATTTTATCTCTTTCTTGACGCTCGCCGGACAGCAGCCGGGTTGTAGTGACACTAGCCCGCGGCAGGCATCCTCCCCCCATGGGGACAACCCAACACTGCATTTATTACCCTGCATTGCCTTGGCCCATTATTGTAAAACATTACCATCAGTAGAAGTTCAAATTTCAGGTAGAATTCGACACGACAGTACTTCTGACAAATAGTGCAAACCGGACAATAAAGTCAGGTGAGTTATGAACATATAAGTGTGAAATAACAAGTTGTCAGCCGGCATTCGTCGAAGTAGACATGTTCCAAAGCACTGAGGATAGCAATGTATTCGGATTTAAACAATTTTAATTTCATGTATGCAGACAGTTGTATAATTATGTTCTGCTAAAGTCTCATTTTCCAAATAATTAATTATTGACGCTTAATCATGTTCGCTATAATTCTAATTTTTTGTGTTTGTTTTATGTTCTAGAGAGAAGAGAAAGAAAGGGGAGAGAGTAAGCCAGAACGCCGACCTTTCAGCAGAGAACTCGATTTGCAAACCAACAAATTTGACGAAGCGCAGAAGAGGTCAATTATAAAAAAAGCACAACTTCTTGACTCAAGATTTTCATCGGGGGAGAGCAAATTCTTATGACTTTTTATTTTAGGCGTGTTTTTATCATATTGCTGATATTTCGGTGAAACAAAAATTATCAAACGAACCTGTGATAAAGTAGTAAATCGCGAATGAACATACCAATTAATAAAACTGAATTGTTTTGTATTTTTTTGTAATCATTTTTATTCTGATGGATTTCTGAACCATGATTGTAGTCGTGTAAATAAGATACAAATTGTTGAATTTACAGTGGTTCATTGTTGAACAAATGGCAATTGCTGAACATATAATAATAGCTCAAAAACACCACTAATAAGTGCATTCTAAATTATTATGATTCTTTACGTTCAAATAATTTTAATTTCTGTTACCTTTGTCTTGTGTAAACAAGTCTCGTTATTATAAAAATTAACATGGATTCAAGTTGCTCTTTATGATAAAAGAATTAAAAATCTACATTCTCTGACACGTTTAAATCTATTATATGTTTTAATTAGTTTTTGTTGACACTTTTTTTAAAGTTATAAAATTAACTTAACTTAGGATATTTTTAAAAATTAAATTAATATGAATTATAAGGTTAAATGTAGGGTAAATAATAAAACAAATCGGTTTCTAGTCTATAATCTCTTAGTAAGGGTTTCGAAATACATTATTAGTTGTTTCGTATTGTACGGTATGTACATAGTATAAAAATATAATGTAGATGCAAACAAAACAACTTAACTAACTATACATTATCATGGACGGACAATAAGTTCTCGAACAAACAAAGTAGCACACTTGCTTCGGGGGAACACAAGGAGCCATTAATTTATAACCCCATCTGTTCAAGAGAGTCACAATATCAGGATCACAGCACATATTTTTGTAGCTTTTAACCATGTCGATCTCTGTATTTTTAATGCTGATCGCTTTTATCCTCACTGCTCCAACCGGGAGTGTTTTTAATACCTTGAAAATAATTAAAATTTGACTTTTGGTTTAATAGTTTTTTTTTCAAATTAACATAGCATTCAATACTCATACCTGAAGCGGTGCCGTGACACCATTCAGAGATAGCAGGTCCAAACGTGAAGTGTTGTAAGCTTTCATCAGTGAATATAGAGGGAAACACGGGATAGCACTGAGCGAGTCATTATGGGTAGCGTCTTTAAAAAATGCCTGAGGAGAAAACACTAATTAAAAATATGTTATTTTTTTATATAACGTACATGTGAAAATTGAGAAAGGCATTATAAATTTTGTAAATATAGTTTAGTACATACACTGTAAATAATCTTAACCATGTCCATAACAGATGGACATTTTTTTTTTGTGATCATATTGATTGTTTAAACTTTAGGTTTTTTTTAACAGCAACTTTTTTTCTGTAGATTTTGTAAGTTTAAATTGAGTGAATCGAAAGAATATTGATTATAGACTATGTATAAATAATATTTTTTAAATTTGCTATTAAGAAGAATTTACAAATTACGAAATGTAAAAAAAAAAAATTAATTTATAATTTAGCCTGTATTAAATAGTTATGGTTGCTAGGCGGATGAAATGAAAGTCATGAGAAAAATAATACGACGGCCGTCACAGGCCAATTTTCTCTTGACAGGTCCGATTTAACTTAAAAATGTTCAATTTAATTATATGAAATGTAATTTTTGAACGAGCCAAATGATTGATGAATTAAATGTTCAGCTATTAAAATTAGTCGTAACATTCATACAGGAAATCCAAGCATTTATTCATTAAGGTTAAGAATCAAACTTAAAATACCAATATAAGGTAAATTTGTTTTTTTTTTTAATGTAATTCAGTTTTAAAATTGAAATATGAATTGTACAATTTAATGAAGGCATTATGCTATAGTAATAGGATTCGAGTAGTTTTATGATCCTTAAATATTAATTTACTAGTATATTTATATTAATTGAGTGTGTTATCACGCTTGAACACTCAGGTATACATGTTCAGAGGATTATTAGAGCTACCTGTTGTAAAATATGAAATAAAAGTTTAGTTATATTTTTAAAACTCTTTTTTTTTTTTCATATATGGTTTAGATGATACTAACATGAATTATGATTATGGATGGCTACCACGACAGGGGCCATATGATATCGACCAACTGCTTATAACATTTTATTTACATTTCGCCAATTACTTATACTATTATAATTTATAGATTAGACCAATACTCAAGCCAAACGTAGCGGCTGTAGTCCAGTCAGTATCCGGTTCCGTTTGTTTGCATGAAAAAAAAAAAATTTAGATTGTCTTCCTTTTTCGGTGGGATAATTTATTGAACAAAAAGAAAATGTTTAATAGGACTGAACAAACTAGAGAGAAGTGTTAGAGGTTTTGTCCTGTTACTGTAACATAAGCATTTCAAAATGGCGGTGTAGACTGCTTAAAGCGCTTAATAATAAAATAAATAAATTTCTAATAACTATGGCTCTGACACCTGGGTCAAATTGACTTCATCTTTTGAACTATAAGGTTTATTTTAACGCCAATCAGAAAACTGGCTGGGCCACGAATATTGCAGTAGTACCATTCAAACACTCCGTAAATCCATCGCATATTTTTAAAACAGCTGTTCTAACAGGATCTCAAACCAGTTTTTGATATATAAAAAGGAAGTCTGCGGATTTTGCTAGGGATTGGGGAGACAGAGACGCGCCTTCTGTATAAAGAATTAGGGATAGTTGCCATAATTGATTTCTTATCGAGTAATCGCTCATTAAAAGGGTATTTAGTTCTAACAAATCATTCAAACATATAAACCATGGAACTGATTATGGTTATTGTCAGGCTCAGATAACTGAGTATCCCCAAAGTGGGGAGGAGACGCCCGCCACGGGCTAGGGTCGCTACAACCTCTTAGCCGCCGTCCGGCAAGCGCCAAGAAAGAGATAAGGCGGGCGGACCTGTGGTCTTTTGCCCTGGCTGCCGGCCTAGTCGGCGGGCAGCCTAATTTGCTTTGATCTGAGTCCATAAGATCTTTAGAAGGTGTGTGCCCCGACAAAGCACTATGTTCAGGAGAAGAGGTACAGGGTAGGTTTATAAAGTAGTTTATGTGGTCTTGGAATGAACACGAATTCACACTCGGTATCTAAGTGTAGGCGAAAACCGTCCGGTTCTCGGAAAAGGCGAGTGTGAACCGGATAGAAGCTGACTGGATTGCCGTGGGAGACACTACTTGTAAGTTTGTAGGGCCACGGCAACCTTCGTCCGCGAGGGAGAGGTCTCTCCCATGGAGGTGCTAGTTTTAACGAGACAGAGATCCCCACTAGGAAGGCGTGGGGTCTGATAACCCCGGACTAAAACATAGCGAGGTTAGGAGAGAGAGATGCAGAGGTAGTTGAATGAGAAGACCATGGTTTTGAGTAGAGAAGTGTTCAAGGTGCCGGTTTGTTTCTTTCTGATTTTCACCTTACGGGCCGCTTCTTATATAGGCAGGCTAGTTGTGGTGGGGAGTCATCCCCACTGCGACTGATGTCATGATCTTTATTTGTACAAATATGGAAACAGATATTTTCTGGGAGGAGATGAGGGTAACTTTTGATTATTCGTAATTAAGAGGTGGCCACAACAGTAATTTTACCAATTATGTCCACGTTGTTTCCAATATTTTACTGATTGTACGTCAAATAAAGGATTACACATTTATTTAGAGGACAACTTTAAAATGATGTATTTATACAAATTTTAAAAGATATATTTCAATTTTGGCTAGAAATGCATTGATAAATATTGAATTAAGGCTCTCGCAGTGTAATGGTTAGTGTAACTGCTTCATGATGTGAAGGTTGAACACCATTAACTCTTTGACATCTCAAATACACAAATAACAGTTTATTGATCAATTGAAATGATATCTGGTAAAATTAGAATATAATTCTGAATTAGTCACTTTCCAAACAAAAAAAAAATTAAAATGATCATTAGTAACAGTTAGCTAGTATTAAAATGTTCTGTATCCTAATTCTTCCTCGATCTTCCCTTATATATGGTCAGGAGAAGGATATGCTCAGAGGAGAGTGGTTCTATATTATAAAATGCCAAATCGCAAATTTTGGAAGTAATCTTACAACTAACTGTAAGCCACATTAAAAAAAAAAAGTTTTTTTTTCTCTTGAGTATTTCCAACTACAAAAACGCAATAAAATTCTACATAGTTAAGATACATTTATATAACTTATTATAAAAATATGGCGTAGTGCAACGTACACAATTTAAGTAATACTATAATATTATATATCTTCTCTATCGCCCATAGTTCAGGGAAGTAATATCATAAATTAGATATGGTTCTCTAAGCTACGCTAAAAGCGTATAAAATTAGCTTTAGAGGACAAGGCAAGACTCTCTTGGAGAGAAACTAAGCAACAGGAAAACTCGAAACTGTTTCTTAATGGACCCTGTAAGAGAAGAAGCTCAGCACTTCTATCAATGGACAGGTGGACACTCAAAAGTGTGACAGGACTCTATACAGGTCACTGTCGGTTAAATAAACACCTCTTTAATTTGGGGATAGTGGGATCACCAATCTGCAGATTCTGCAAGAAAGAAGAAAGAAACGGCACGTCATATAATATGTGACTGTGATAACTTAGCTAGAAGGCGATACTTTCACTTTGGTAGTGATCGCATTGTAGACCCCAAACTATGTGAACTGATCGATCCATTCAGTATCCTCAGATTTGCAAAGGCCGTGGGCCTGTCACATATATAGGACAGGGACATGGACGGCGCACAATAGGTCTCACTGAGGCCGCAGTGCACAAATGCCGGAACAAATAATAATAATATCATAAAAGAAAATTATTTCCCTGAGTGGGATCTAACAATAACGGATCAATGATCAGGACATGTTACGTTTCTATTAAGCTGGGTTCTCTTCACTGCGAGTCAAAGTTGCTATTATATGACCAATGCAAGATTGTTTTTTTTTTAAATGCACAATTTTCAAGCCAAGTAGAGTACTTACATGTTTAGGATGAATTGTAGGACTAATACAAACTTGGGCAAAATGAGATCTACCTCGTTCGACGCTAAGCAAATACTCAAATGACCCTGGATGGGGTTGAATCAACAGTCCTCTCCAATTAAGTACTCGCTCAAGCCACTCAGTATCGCCATGACCATCAGAATCACAATCCATAAACACTCCAAATGTCTTGTAGAACAAAAGAAACAGTTTTATTTTATTTTTCTTGATATAAATCCATAAAAAGATAGCATCTTAAATTACCTTCCTATGAAATAAATTGAAAATTTGTGCTGATGGTTTCTTTGTATAATTTTTCAGTGGGGGGTAAGTGATAGGGGGAAATATGTATTCATTTGCTATGAGCTTACTTAGCTGAACTGAATCTTGAGGTAACTCTTCGAAACTCCATAAGTAACTATAATTAAAGTCAATGTAATGTTTCCCAACTAAAAAAGAATAAGTTTTAGCTAATATAACTGCTTTTTGTTAATGACAGTATTAATAAAATTAAAAGATTATAACAAACATACCCTTCAAATCTGTAGAAAGAATTAATATAGTCATAACTACTGTGAAAGTAGTAAAAAATGCACATAATGGCATGTACCATTGTTTAGAAATCAAACAAGGAAAGTAATGAAGTATATGAATCATTTGAAAATGAAAAGTATCTGATTCACAGAACAACTATCGCCTACTTAAGTATAAAAACTTATTACTACATTTCAAAAATAAATTATTTCAAACTTTTTAAATTATCATTTTTTGCCTACCGTTCGAAAACGGTTCACTCATATTCCGGTAAATTGCCCCAGGAGACGACGACATCCCCAATATATGTCCGCGATCTTCCCAGTAACTTTTTTTGGCTGTTAATTATTAATAAATATACTTATTTAAATTTATAATCCTTCGTAAAAATCAAAAGAAATATTTTACTAATCTCACATAGCAAAAGTAAATTAAACTAATCTCAAAGAGTTTATTTGATATATGAAACATTTAATTCTCCTGATTTTAAATTTCGCGGTGATAAATTACGTTGAGTGATTAGAAAGAAAGACAGAGAATATTTGCGCTGAGCTCTTCAAACGGCCATTTAGCTCTAGCATCAATTCATAAATCGTGGAGTTGTAGAAGAACCGAAAGTAAAGCCAAATAATAACTACCACCGTCGGTCCTCTTGCCTCTTTACAAATTCAAAACGTACTCCTTATTTAATTAGAGTATTACACATAATACCAATATATTAATTAATTAGTACCAACATTACACATATTAATTTAAACTAAGTTTTAAATTAATAAAAATGGACATCACTTTCAAGGTTTTTTTAATGTCGTAACAAATTCAGAAAACTATCTAAAAACATATATAATCGGGAAAAAAAGTACAAGTAAAAACTAAAAAGTGTTTCAAATTTTTTTTTATGTTTATTTATTATTATTTAAATAATAATTTTTAATAAATAAAATAATGGTTTTAAGTCTTTATTATATAACTATTTTAGCTGAATCTTAAGTAAAAATTTCAGAAAAATAAAAATATCCCTTAGGTTATCAATGTCGAAATGCATGAAAATCATCACCTTCAATTGAATTTTATCATTTTATGAAAAGACATCCCTAGAGGTTATCAATCTGGAAATGGGTGAATATTGTTCTAAACTGGATTTTATCTTTCAAGCCTTTCTTGAAAAAAAACAACAAAAAACTCTTAGTTAAGTGCAGATGGAGTAAAATCGTTCTAACAACCAAGACATTACCTCCAGGGGAAAAAAACGAAATAAATTTCGATGGTAGCATCCCTACTGGACATTTCAGAAACCTACGATCAAAACAAATAGACACTTCCTTTAATTAGAGTAAACAAAAACTAAGATTAGTATGTCGTATCTGTTCCAAGTTTGGTGAAAATTGCTCCAGCCATACCATAATTATGCTAGTATGCACTCTCATCCATTTATATATATATATATATACATTGATTAATATAAACAGAAAATGGAATTTTTAAATCAATGGATTATTTCTAAAATATTTTAATGAAATCAAATGATTCTCCTGAAAAATATAAACAATATCCATAAAATAAAGAGACTTATAGAAGGGGGGGAGGAGTAATTCATTAAATAAATTGACATGCAGCGCTATCTGTTGACATTTAATAGAAACTAAACAGCAAAAACCAGTTTTTTCTTGAACCGTGGCACTATCTGTTGAGCGACTGGAGAACTAACTAGGCGTTAAGACCTGACAAGCCTTTCTCATTAGAAAATTTTCATTTAGTATCAGGTCTTCAGGATCCCGTAGGAGCTAACATATCCAGTCTGTAGTGATAACTAGTACGTAGTTCCCCCACCACTCCAGAGATAGCACCACGGTACTGACTGGATAAATTAGCTCCTACGGGATCCTGAAGACCTGATACTAAATGAAAAATTTCTAATGAGAAAGGCTTGTTTGTGGGTCCTAACGCCTAGTTAGTTCTCCATTCGCTCAACAGATAGCGCCATGGTGCAACAAAAAGGCCGGTTTTGACTGTTTAGTTTGTACTGTTAGCCAGATAGCGCTGCATGTCAAATTATTTAATGAATTACTTCCCTCTCACTCTAAATATCACTCTCTCACTCTCTCACTCTCTCTTGCCGTCCTGTATTGGAACAACTAGTTCACTTTCTTCCCAACAGATGGCACTGTAATGCATTTAATTCCCTGTTTTTTTTCAAGTTAGTTTTGAATGTAACCAATAGATCGTGCTGCATTCCAATTATTTGCATAAAATGATCCTTGCTATTTTGTCCCTTAAGAGCGCGAAATTTAAAATTAGGAGACTGAAATCCAACACTCAATCAGCAAATAACTTATTTATCAGTTAAGTTTAGTTTTTATTTTAGTGGCGGATTATGAAATAGGTTTGTAATGTGTAGGATGAAGTATTATAATTTTTAATATGTACTTTTGCGTTTATTTGATCTTTTATGCAATTGATCCCATCATACTTGGAAGCTGATCTTACTTGTAACTGTTTACAAAATATGAATTAATTAATGATGTACGTGAGATTGTATTAACTAATCCTAAAAATTTGAAGTCGTGGACCATATGCCTGAGTTTGAACCAACAACAGTTACCTGTTTGAATTAGAGATGTTCACAGTTCTTTCTATTAACTTAAAATGAGGCAATATGAGTATGTGTGACACTCCAAATAATAATGGTTAAAGGATATAACTTCTTTAAGAAATTTGATAAGCATAGACTTATTTAAGTAAGTAAACTTAGATTAGTATGATGATGATCTATTATATTATCTATAAAAGTTTTATTCATAATGTAGTGACCCTAACTACATAAGTGTTAAATCACCCTATACTCTGGTGCATATATAATGTATTGTAATTAGATGAAAACATGGTAAGAGCTTTTTCTGGTAATAAATCATGGAGAGATCGGAAGTCGTATAACAAGACACAGAGAGTCGAAGTTCGTCTGCAATAAACCTGAGGGTAAGCCACCTGCCCGCTCATAAAACGGAACCGGTAGACCTTTGGTCACCTTCCAGCGGTCATAAAACCTAAGTAGGTGAGTCCCTAGCAGCTATAAAACACACCCTTTTAAACCAACAGTCATAAACTTAAGGGAGATTGGCCACCTGGGCATCATAAAACATACCCCCTTCAGCCGACTCTGTCTTCCACTAGGAAGGGGAAATAATATTTAAATCAGCGGGTTTCGCCCTGTAGAGACACTCTTTCCCAGTCTCCTCATCTAGACAGCCGCTATCACCCGGTCGCGATACGCCAGGAGCCCGGGAAGTAAGTCCACTCAGTCTTCTACTAGTCTGCACTCTCTCTGCCACACCTCTGCGCCGTCACCCTGTCTCACAGCCTCTAGCAGACCTTCTGACGACTTGTACCTTACGCTGCCGATCTCCCGCCCGAACTCTGAAAACTGGTCTTATTCTTTATGAAACCTCAGAACCTCTTCTCCTGAACACAGTGTATTGTCGAGACACATCCCTATCAATAAAATAGAGTCAGATATTAACGCCGACATGGAACATGGTCCATGTTATAAACTACAACAATCCGCACTTGTCACCAGGGCTAGAGTGATTAGGCACTCCTCTAGTGACGCCCCCGACACATAAGTTCTATATAATAGAATAAGTTGCTTTCATGCAAGTAAATCATTGGAATGTCCAGATTATGTTAATAAATAAATATTGAATCAGTTTTTGATTGTTTAACTGTGTTTCTATTTACTAAGCGATTAAGCAATGTACTTTTTATTTATTGCAGTGCTTATGTGTTAACTTCCACATCTGATTTACATAGTAGGAACACAGCAAAACTATCCAGCAAACAACTCGTATATCTGGGCATAAAAATGGACAGACACCTCCGTTTTAGTGCCCATTTTGCAATGAAGTTGAAGCAAACTCGCACAAAGTCTTACCGGCTTACGCACTTATTGACTTCCCTCAATCTATCACTGCGTCTAAAGCTATTGATTTACAAGAGTGTACTCAGGCCTACTCTGCTGTATGGTGCACCGCTTTTTAGTCATTTGTATACTGATGAAAGTGGTCAGACACTTCATTCGAACAGCGGATCAACAGTGAGCTACACGTTGATTTTGATATGTCTACGTTGAATGAAGTCATCCACTTTGATCTAACTACGGTGGATGAATTCATTCAACGTAGACATATCAAATTATTCGACCTACTACAATACTACGACAAACCCGGTGTTTAGCAAGATAACCCCCGCTCCGTTCCCCTGTCGATGGCCGGAACGCTTTAGTTTTTAAGTTTAGCATGTAAGTTTAATTTTTATTCCGTTTGTAACCCGAAGGTGAGCCCCATCACTCATCCTCCTTACAGTGCATATGTTTTGCAGTAAAAGGAGCGACCCAGAACCAATTTGTAATATTGTTTATAATTGGTTTTAAAAATAATTAAAAGGGGTTAAGAAAAAAATACTACTGGACATTTAAGGAACCTAAGATCGGAGAAATAGGCACTTGGTATATTAACTGGCAACACTACACAAAGGTTTATATTTTGTAAGGTTATAAATAAGGGAATTAAGCGGGCTCACAATTTATAGATTTCTCAAGACCTTGTTATTGTGCTGATAGTCAGAGACTAGTTATCTAGTAATGGATGCATTTGACTTAAAAACATGCATTAATAGAAATATAACATTAGAGACAAAAGATGGCAAAATGCATGAAGGCAGTATTTACACTGTAGATCCAGTCTCAGAAAGGTAGAGTTATAATTTTATAATAACCCATGTTTTCATTTCTGTATACTTTAGTGTAATAGAATATATCACATTATAAAATGTAGTGGTACACACAATTTTATTGATGTTTCAGCATTGTCATTTATAAGAAGACAGAATATGCTCTTTCTGCAGAATTGATATTTAAACACGCAATTGCTAAAGTTCTATCTATTGGAGAGCTGAATCCGATCAGCCTGGAAGGGGAAAGAGAAACGATCGTCGAAAACTTATCCGAAATAAGGGAACACCTCAAAAACTGGCTAACGAAAAATTTAATACCGATAGAAGAATCCGGAGAGTGCCTAAAACTAGGCGGCCAACTTACTATAACCCCTCCGTATGGTGTAGATAACTGCATAAGTTCGAATGAAGTAGTTTTGAACAAAATTCAAAAGTTGATTCAAAGAATGCCTCCCTATGAACAAATATTAAAATAAGAAGAAAATAACATGTCATTTATTGTATATAGACTCGAGCTGAGTATACCATTGTAAATAAATTATTTTATTTTAATAATTAAATAAATAAAATCATTCGGACTTAGTTATTACATGCAGTTTATATCTCTTGTTAATCCGTACTTAGTGTGGAAATTAGGTACGGATGCATCCTCTTGGTAAAAATACTCTGTCAAGCAATAATTGGTTTGATATTAAATACCATTGTAATCTATGATTTGTAATATGTTTGTGCCTAAATATTCCAATGTAGACAGTTATTAAATAACACTTTGAAGATTATAGTTTTTTATTTTGTTCTGGGACGGTGAACGTACTTTCACTTAAAGTATCTCATTGTCCTTATTCTTCAAAGGTAGGAGACATTTGCTGGCATCAATTGGTGGTTGATAACTCTTAAGATAAAAAAAAGGGCACCCTGAGGATGGCGTGAGACTAAATAGCAAGCAGCAAATAACACCTAATATTTCTGAGTTTTTTTGTGATATGAGAAACGTTTACCAGTGCACTGTGACAGATCTTCGAATATCTACTACTTATGACATGGGCAGGGAAGACAGATATTAGTACTTGACTCAAATGATGAAGACTACAAAAATCATAACTACGCTACTGCTATTTACCATACCATAATGGTGTCTGTTTAAGAATTAAACTTCTAGGATAGCTCTTTCGAAAAATACACAATATACACAGCCATTTAGTCTTCAACACATCATAACTTACCGTACTTACTGTTTTCCCAACTATAAAGTGGATAGATACAGAGCTTGCTAAATATATATGTATTGATAAAACTTATTATTCAATATATCCTCATGTAGCTTAGTTCTTTGTTGTTTTTTCAAGACCAGAAATTTTGCATGTCTGTAATGGTTGATCTAGCGACATGATATTTTAATTGATACTATGAATAAGGGATTCCATATGAGAAAAGTAATAGAGAATAATTGATTGATGAATTATTTAATAATTAAAAAATATATAAATAAAATAGGGTATCAAATTAATGATCTTGATGCTCTAATACGTAATATTTTCTGGGACTACAATGAAATATTATATAAAATTGTGCTTACAACTTTTTCGAAGCGCAATTTCTTTACATAGGGATGATATGTAGCATGCATTATTCAATGTTATATTTTTTTTAATTTAAGTTACTAAATTATGTCTTTTATATTGTGTATCGGTTTAAATTGTTGGAATGTCTGTATTCACACCTACAATTTGACCAGGATTGTTCACTGTTACTAAGGATTGTTAGTACACTTTAAATAAGTAACTGATGCCATTAGGTGATAATAATAAATTAATGAATATTACTATTTCGAACAGGAAAGAAAGCATTAGAAACTAAAAAAATTAATTAGGGCTAGATAAACAATCATTGAGAAGAATTGTAGACAATACTCTTATGGTCGTTTGGTCATGAGGTTCGTCCCCAGGAAGGGAGAAAAAAAAAAAAAAAGGTTTGGTCATGTGCAGAAGATGGCAAGCAAAAGACTTTGTAAAGTCATCGAAACATGATCCGAAGGAAGAAGTCAATTACATAAGAACTATTGTTTCTGTTTATTTTAGTTGGACTTTGCCTGATGGTGTTTGCTGTCAGAATAAGAAATAATTGAGGTGGTAAACCGGCTGGAGGCAAGTTTAAAACACGGGCATTAAAAAACTAACGATGAGCAAAGCTTCTGAGCTCAACTAATGGCTCACAAATACGGAGAGCCACTTTGCGGGCCAATTAAAATATGTTAACAAGCTCATTACTGCAAATACAAAGCTCTAAAATCAAGGGTGGGTGAATTTGGATGTTCCACTAATCAAACTGAAGAAGGTCTAACCAGATGCCAGAGGGGACCAGTGAAGGAGCAGGTATTGACCTCAAACTAAATACCGATTAGTTGGACGTACTGTAACACTGCTGTCAAATAAAGGACGACCAGTAACTGCTGCTTGTCATCACAAGCAGATAGAGAAGGGCGACCAGGTTCAAGAAGAAAAATCAGGATCGAGTTATTGATGCAGGATATCGGACATATATTTTTATTAGTTATTTATTTAGTTTAAGGTTCTGTTTTTTGTTTGTTTGCATTTATCAATGGTATGTAAAAATGTTTTATAATTTAAGATATTAATGTTCATTACCACTCATGTCATTTATTTCTCATAGTTTTTCCTTTGGTTTGGGGGAGGTAAATATTATACTGTTTCAATTGGAAGAGATGGTATAATTCAATTTTTCAATAACACCAAATTTTCTTTTATTTGCAAACATTTTCATTAATTGGCAAGCACTTTCGGCAGCCTTTGTGGAGTTAATAAATGACACAGTCTAATTCAGAAGTCTACTGAGCTGTTCCCTAACAAGAAAAATAAACTTTTGGTGTTATTTAAATCGTAAAGGTCAATATTAGTTTGTATTCCCACTCATCTTTCAGATTCAACTCCGTTAGCTTGTCACTTCTTGCATTATGTCCTTGAAGACAGAACCGGCAAAGGCCTAAGCTATCAGCACAGACTGGTTTGACGCTATGGTTTAGACATTACCTGAAAATGATGACCATATCATTGGTATTTCAAAATAAATTGTACTATTGGCACTAGGAAAAGTAAGAGTCCGACCAAATAAAGCATATGTACCATCATACCAGTGTGATTTGAGGAAACATCATCTCAGGAAACAGTTTTAGACATAGGAGAAACTTCACATGTACTATCACTCTGGGAAAAGGAAAATGACACCTTTCCTTGGCATACAATTCCCTTCTTAGAGAAATTAGCATTAATGAAAATTTATTATATCAAATCGAAAGCGATGGATCACATTCGACTTGTGTTTCATGCTTCTAAGCCATAAAAAATCTCCAGCTACACTGACAGTTATAACTACCAAGTTAGTATTTTTGTAGTAATAATCCACTAAAATCCCGACATAAATACGAAGACCATTGATTTACTACCTTAGTCTACGAGGTGGGATTTTCTTTTTTTGTATTACTTATTTTCTATGTAGGCAGCAAGATTTTTGCCATTTCATCACTAAGCGGAACCTTTATGTAAAACTTTTTGCTTTTAGGTCAGAACGGGCAGACACATGAAATATTAGGGTTGCTAGTTTTGAAAAATACAAAACAATGTAAGACAAAAAAGTTTTTGAACTTATCAGTTATAACAGCAGCAGACAATTATGCTACAAACTGTACTGCCAACGGCTGCTGTAGCAATAGATATTAAACAATTGTCAATAATTTGAGTTATGATTGTTGTACATTTATTTTTGTAGTATTAAATATTCTCCTTCTAATAATTTTACCAAAAGTTTACTCAGGAATACTGAAGGCATTAGAAGCAAATGGGTGTAAATGACAAAATTTAATTTTGAAAGAGCTCGAGTATAGATGCCTCATATCCTAATGAAATATACCCAACACCAACACCTCTTCAACCTTACAGATCCAGTAATGATCACAATTCATACTGCATCTCCACTAATACGAACTTGATCACAGAGGTTCAGCCAAGATCTAACCGCGGATAAATTGAGATGAGTTAAGGGAGATTTTTCTTATTCGTAGTGTGCTTTCAGTTCTTATGTGTTCACAAAACATAACTTACCCGTTTCCTTCATATAAAACCGGCTAAGTGCCAGTCCAATTGTAATGAACCTCATAATTATAAGAGTAATAAAATAATTATTAGTGCCTAGTAGCCCTGAGATCAAGGGGCTATAGATTGAAATCCCAGCTCAACTAAGGAATTTTTTCTAATGGTATGGGTCTGCATGGTGTTCAATCTGTCTCGTAAAGGCAACATGTAGCTACATAATGAGGAGGGGAAAGGATTTAAACAATTACGCTAGCCATGGTTCTTATTCCATTTGAACTCAAGTCACTGGACACACCAACGCAGTAGGGTTTCTGAAAGGTGCCCAAAATGCTGAATAAAAAAAATAAATACATATATATACATGTTTATGAAATGTGTTTTATTACTATGAAAATCAGTAAACAACACTTTTTGGTAAAGGTTTTGTACAGTGAAAAATAAATAAATAATAATTATTTATTCATGTGCTTTCTTCTTTCTTAGATTTTTCTTTATTGATCCTGTTTTGAAACTGTTGCAACTTAGTAGCGATAGAATTCTGCCACGCTGGCAACTTTTCTTTAACGCCCTCCCAAACTTTAACCACTTTAGGAGATATATCTTTTCTATCTGATAATTTACTAGTTATATCAGATAATTTTTCTTTGACATTCACCATTAACTTCTCAACAGCAAATATTTTCTCGAAATAAATGAGACCTTCATTAAGGATTAAATTGTTATTTTTAAAAATCTTGTTAGGAACTTGTCTAGCTGTTTGTAAGGCCTGATTTGAAAATAAAATTATATCCATTTCAGATGTTCTTTGTAAGAACCTCTGACCGTTGACTGCAGTTTTATTAATCTTTAACATGAATTCATCTTTTATGTCGTCATAATCCAGCTCAGATAAATTTGGTAAAAACAGATTAAAGGGCTGGCCATGCTGAAAATACAACAAAATCACACTATTAATTATATATAATGTAATCTCTATTTTTATATTTATAAACTTATCAGTGAAGCAAGATATCGCATTAGATGTTTGTTATAATAGCAAGTTGTTTATATCTAGTTTAGCTATAAACTTTTATTTTTAATGTTTATTCGATTGTGATAAAAGTTAATACATGAAACTTTTATTTAACAGTGCCAGTTAATTGTTTTCACTTTAAATTTTTATTTACAACTATACAGACCAATTAAAATCAGTGAATAAGTTATTACCAATGACAAGCAGAAAAAGAAGTATAACAATCCTGCCTAAAAAAGTATGCTGTTCAATAAATTATTACCCCGAAAGCCCCAAAGTTACATAGCTTTTGGTTATGATTTCCACGCAGGTGAGGATTTAGAACAGGGTATAAGTGTATATCACCAATAATTATAAAGCAATAACATTCAAAAGATATGCTCAATCCCCTCACCTTAAAATCTAATTACAAATCTTGAATATTCCAAAAATATTTTAGATTATAGTACAAAATAAAATCTAGTTTTTAGCTTGTGACGATAATGTAGCTGACAAAGAGATGAAATGTGGAAATTAAACGTTGCTTTGTCACTTGTGAAATCATAAATAAATCTCCAGTAATAAAGCCTTTTAAACTTTCTGAAATTCTTTATTATTCCTATGCATGCAAATAATGCGGCTGTGTAATGGATGTCTACGGAGATGCTTTAAATTAATAGTTCCCTTTATTTCATTTTTTTCCGTGATGAAAATGGTTTTTGACAAGGTTTACTTAGCCTAGCGAGTATAACAAGTGGCTTCTTGAATAAAGAAGTATCTGGTATAAAAAAAACAATATATAGTAGGATATTACTCGCACCAACTCTTGTGTAGCCACATATTAAATTAGATTAGTTTAAGATAAAGTAATGGTACCCATCTAATATACTCAACTGCTATTGGCGCTATGACTTCCTAGATAAATTAACAGGTTAGCTAAGATATTTTTGGCTAAATTAAGAATGGTTAGCTACTAGTTCAATAAGAGTAGTAAATGGTAACTATTGCATTCCAAAGACTAATATCAAAATTGACACATTTGTAAGGGATGTCCACTTGTGCTCCAGAATGTATTTTCGTGGGTACTTAGACTCGAGTAAGTGCTACAACATGAGCCACCCTGATGGAGGTTAAAATTACCCACTATTCAGCCTAATGGTTTATTATTGCAAAAAAATATCAAAGCTACTAAAACCTTAGAAGTCAGTGGCTGCACTATGCGACAATAGCTTTTAGAATCAATAATCCTGCGATGCCCAACACCTGAATGAATCCATAAAACAGTTTTTTTGGTATAATAATTTCTTCAAATCTGTATACAATGAAACACCTTATATTTACCTCAGGGAACATAAAATATTCGGAGTCATGGAATGCTAAAGGGACACCAGGAAATTTTTCCATGTCGGAAAGATAGCTCCTGAAAATTACTAAAATAAAAGTTACAAAAGCGTGTTAGTAATAAAATATTAAACAAAATGAAAAACTAATATATTTTTTGCTTACTTCTGTCATTAGTTATTCTTAAGAAATGCTTTGCTTTTAATGTTGTGTGTATAATATTCTTTGCCATGTTTTAAATCTACAACAATGCAGTTAACACTTTACTTCACATTAGTTTCAAATTAAGTGACAAGTAGTTTTCTGATGTACAACTAATTTCGACTTATTTTAAAACGTGTGACTAAAAAAATATTTCAGGGAAGTGAACTATAAAAACCAAGAAGATTATTTCTAATAATTCGATGTAATAATAATATAATTACCTTAATTGCTGCCAGTACCTTCAAGTGACTTATAATGATGAAAATAAAACCTCCACAATTGAAAGTATACCAAGTGTTTTTAACAAAAGATGACGAAACTTAGCGTTAAGTTGTAAACCAGCTTTAAATTAAACTTGATTTCTTTAATTATTAATTAAATTATTACGACAGGCAATAAAGTAATAAAAACTCGTTTATTTTTATTTGTAATGGATAATATTTATTTTTTGTTACGCTTGAATACGTATCGATCATTCATTTGCTCTTAGCTAACTTCCGCCAAATGTGGTATGACTAGAGAGTGAAAATGTTGGTTATCTTATATTTTCCTGATCCTCAAAAAGTTTCAATCAAGAAGACCCGATGATTGTCTTGATTTATCATTTATAAGTATAATTAACTTTGTACATTTGAAGTCGGCTACAATCAGTGCTGTAGCAATAGGGAAGGAGGGAAGGTTCTGAAATTATGACCAGAAAAAAACTGCATTATTAATGTTACTGACTTAAGTGTAAATGTTTAATTATAAACTGAAAATAAAATACACATCCCCCTTTTGGTCACGCCACTGCACAAAATTGTATGGAGTAGCAAAAAAATCAAATCAACTGTGATGCATCACAAAATTAAGGTTTTTGTTGTGGCTGTGACAACGGTTTTAAGATTTTTGTCATTAGAGCCTTTACAAACAGTATTAATCATGAACTTTTATTTAATATCCTACTAAATATGATAAGAAAAGAGGTCGAGAGAATGAGATGGGAGTACAGAACATTAAGATGTCCAGGTATGCAGGAATGGGAATGGGAGATGGCTAGATCTTGAATGAATGTGATGTTGTTTTTATGAAAGGAAGCTTTGACTACCTTGCTGAGGATTGAGGATGGCAGGGATTGGATCCGAAGAATATTAGAGGGCTTGGCACTTGCCCAAACTTCTATTTCGTTGGACCTGGCAGGTCAGAGTAACGCTTTTTAGTGTTTAAGATGACTACAGTAGATAGCTAGAGCCTGGGAGAGACTTCACTACACCTCTCCCCTTCCCTGTTTGTATTCTTCCGGTAAACCTTATTATTGCAATATTTTCACAACTTCTATGGCGAGAGAACTCACCAGCTTTCTCAATGCACTATTTGGGTATAAAAATGGATAGGCATCTCCATTTCTCTACTCATTTTAGTAATAAAATAGAAAAAGTACGACAAAGATCTTGCCGGCTATCGCACTTGCTAACTTCACCCAACCTGTCGCTTCGTTTCACATTGATGATATATAAATGTGCCCTCCGGCCAGCTCTGCTGTACGGTGCCCCGCTATTTACCCACTTGACTGACAATACAGCCAAATATCTCCAACATTTCCAGAACGGGATCATGCGAAAAGTCGTCCGACATACCTCTTTCGAGAGGTTGAAGAACGCTGACCTGCAACCGTTGCTTGGTGTGCCGTCGGTGGGTGAGTTCATCCGCCGGAGACACATCAAGTTTTTTGACTCGTTGCAGCACCTAACCAACCCAGTGTTTAACACTATGACCCCACCACCCCTCCCGCATCGATGGCAACAGACTGTCGGGGAAAAATTAGGTTAAGAATTAGTATGTAAGTTAGTTTTAAGGTTGGTCAAAAAGGTGAGCCCCATCACCTTTATTAGTCAGTTTAGTCCAGTCACGTATAATGTATATCATTATACTTGTTTATTCATTATATAATTTTTATAAAATAACAAACCCTGTATATAATGTAGCGATGCTACAGGAAATACAAAAATAATTTGTAAATAGATTCGCCTGAGGATATATAATTATCTGTAAATTTAAAGGGGCTATGAAAGAAAAAAAAAAACTTCTATGGTGTTTTTTACTGAATGATTAGCATCAAAATTAATTATTAACGTATTTTTTTCCATTGGCATCAACTACAGCTTGTAATGGTATTCCATCTTGCGCGCAATAGATTACCGTGGCTACTATGATTTCATGGTTATGTCTGACCAGATTTTAGCCTATAAATTAATTGATGACTCCCCTACATTCATGTAAGATTCCATCATTGTCGGAAGTACATTAGATAAGATCCATAAGGTTAATAACATCATTGTATGAACATCGTCTAAGCAGACTATTAAATCTTTATGTAGCGGTTTATATTTGTTATCATAAAAGTGTACTTCAGTCAAGTTCATATATAACTGTTATATTAAATAGCTGCATTTAATATTAATAAAATAAAATTTATATGATTTTTATATCACAAATTTATTTATTTTTTTAAAACAAATCATATTAATGGCCCACTGATCTATAGTGGCTCATTACTTGGTTTACGATTTCACACTGTGCTCTTTAGTGTTTGTTCTACTTATCACTATTTGGAATAAATTATTTGGCTTTGACTTGGCTTGATATCGGACAACAATAATGGAGGTCGGAAGAATTCACTCTGCACCTTTCCTGTTTTGATCACACTTCACCTTTCTCATCAAAACCGTACTCGTGGAACAACTGTTGAAGATTTCCTCATTTCACCTATCCCTCTCTCAGTTCCACCAAAAGCCGTTAATTCCACTTAGATAAAATACCTTTTGAAAAACTTATCTCCTGGATGTGATCTCCTTACTCCTCAAATTCTCCAACAACTCCCTTCTAATGCCATAATCTTCCTAACCTACATTTATAATTGTATTATCCGAACGACACAATTACCTCTCCTCTGGAAACATTCCATTATTGTCCTATTCACTAAAGCCGGTAAACCACCCAATGACGCCTCATCTTTCCTTCCAATTAGCACACACCCTATCTTCTTAAAAATCTTTTTAAAAACTCCTATTAAAACGTCTACTTCCGATTGTTGAATCCAAC
Organism: Acanthosoma haemorrhoidale; assembly: GCA_930367205.1. Taxonomy (NCBI): domain Eukaryota; kingdom Metazoa; phylum Arthropoda; class Insecta; order Hemiptera; family Acanthosomatidae; genus Acanthosoma; species Acanthosoma haemorrhoidale. Next base: position 4,001,992 of record OV884011.1, read on the forward strand.
AACCTTTTTCATACTCACCATTTTGTTTTTTGTCTATAACATTCCACTGCTCAACAAGGCGTTAGCGTTGTTAGCCACATATCCTCCGCCCTTGAAACCAAAAAGTATTGCACTGGTGGCTTGAATGGTTGCAATGAAAAAATATGGACTTCCAAACGCAACACTGAAACATCTGGTGACAGTTGAAACTTTGAAGAAAAAAGTATTTACTGGACAAACTGGCTTTTGAAGTTTTAAGATTACCTCAATACCATTGCCAATACAACCCCATAGAGCTAATAGTCGGGCTTAGATTAAAAGAGAGTTAGCTGAAAAGGTTTCTTTTAAAATGTGTTTAACGAATGAGGCAATCAATACTGTGACATTATAATGCATTAACTTGGTTCCCTTTGTGAATGACGTCATCGAGAATTTCAGTGTCACCTACAAGATAGCTCTTTGTTTTTATACAGATTAAACGAATCGTTACCGAGTGTTAACTGTGATAAAAATGTGAACTAATATATGTGTATACCAAATTTGAATTGTGTATTTTCCTTTGTGAAGTATAATATGCCAGTTTTTAGTATTAGAGTATAATTTATTGGACAAGTAATGAACTGGGTAAAGCCTGAGTTTGGAGATTTCTTAGCACCACCTAAGAAGAAGCAAAAAACAGACGATTCTTTTGTCTACAGAGAGATACTTCCACCAAAACCAATCACTATTCAACCCAACTTCAGTCAAATATCGAAATATTCTCCAAAAACTAAAGATGATTTGGTTGTAAATAAAAAAAAAATTGAAGAAGTAGAACAGTGGTTAAAAAATATTGACCATGAAAATGCTTATTTGTTATTAACAGGACCCCCAGGTTGTGGAAAATTAAAAACATTGTCTGTTTTATGTAAGTCATTTAATATTGATTGCATAGAGTGGAGTCCTCCAACTACTTCTATCTATGATCCGGAAAACCGGTCTTTGTATCAAAGTGAACTAGTATCTTTTGAAGATTTTATACTTCGTGCTAGTCGATATAGAAACATTCTAGTTTCAGCGTCTAGGCGGCTGGTCGTGGTTAAAGATATACCTAATGCATTTTTTCGTGACAGTACAGTTTTTCAGGTATTCCTTGAAAGATTTTCGGAAATCCAAAATATCCGTATAGCTTTTATTATTACTGACAACACAATTATTCGCAATCTATTCCCTGAGCTAATCAAAGTTAAATGTGCCGTTAAAACTATAAATTTCAATCCTATAACTCAGAAAGGGATTATTACTGCTCTGACTAATTTAATAAAGAAATTGGAATTGTCTAAAATAAATCCTCAAGCTGATAGGTATTCAAACGAAATTAGTGTCATGTGTAATGGGGATTTGAGAAACGCTATTGCCATGCTACATTTCCTTATCGCAAAAGGGAAAAACTGTCCTTCTTTGCCATTACCATCAAAAAAGAAACAAAGAGGAAAGACAAAAGCGACACCAGCAACTCAGGGTAATATTACAAATGTTATTTCTGATAATAAAATTGATATCTTCCATGGACTGGGAAGAGTACTCTATGCAAAGAAGGAAAATAATAAACTTGTGCATGACCCACAAGAAATAGCTGAATGTTTCAATAGTTCTCCTAATTTATTTGTTGGAATGCTCCATGAAAATTACTTGCATACATTTTCTTCAGTTCATGACATCGCTGCAGCTACCAAAAGTCTTGTTGTATCCGATCTTCTCCTTCAAGATTGGAATGATAATTCATCGCTCTTCGGTTGTGGGGTGTCGGTTGCTGCACACGGGCTTATGATTTCTAACTCTGCGCCCATCAAGAAATTCCAGCAATTCAACAAAAGTCAATCAAAACGTGAAACATTTCTCAGTGAAACAAAGAATATTATACAATCATCTTATCCAAATTGGAAAGGCAATGATATATTACTGGATATCGCTCCTTATGCTTCATTCATGACTCATATCAACTTCGAACACAAAAATATTTTAAACAAACTTGCAAGATTTTCTTGATATATTTGTTATTGTTCTCGTTAAAAACAAAAATACCCATTTATTTGGGGGATGTAAATGTTGTATGTTTGACATTTTTTTAATTATTGAATTTCATCATAGTATCAATTATTATCTCGAAATTCTAATAATAAAACGTACAGTTGAAATAATTTTCTTTTAAGTATAAACCACAATATTATTTTTTTATTTAATTCAATTTAATATCCTTAAAACAAAATTTTCATTTATTGATTTATTTATTTACTAAAAAAAAATGTATGCATTTAAATGGCTTGTGAGACTAATAATTCTTATGTATCCATATATTTGTCGAGTTAAAAGTGGCTAAGCAATGAAACTAACTCAAAATTGTAAACATGCAACTGTAGCAAAGGTTATACTTTTCTCATGAGATGAGACAAAAGAAAATGTCAAGCACAGAAGTAAGGAAATACTTTCGCACTAGTCACATACAATGTTTATCCTACGAAAATGAGATAAATTAAAGAAGATTTAAAATCAGTTTAGGATATAATGAGGGTCCAGATATAACCTAGGACCAAGATTAGTTCTATTTATTCTATGGGGGAAATCATTAAATAATTTCTGTATATATCCCTCAAATTTATTATTATAAAAACTAAAATTATTCCCTAAACCTTAGTCATTGAAAATATAAAGAAAGAAAAACTATTAAAATCGCCCAGACTAGCTATTTGATTAAATCTATATTATATTATCAGCAATCATTAATTTGTGTTTTTTTGAATTTCCACTTCAAAGGTTATGTAAGTCCTTATAAACATTAATTTACATTATTGCCTCGACTAATTAAACAGTTGTAACTATTAAGTTACAACTAGCAAAAAACAAATATCCAACTACATTCTATTTTATATTTATATATAAACGAAAAATATTTTGAAGGCAATATAAGAGCACTAGCTGTAGGATGGTTCATATGATTTGTTTTATATTTAGCAAATAGGAGCTTATTACAATTTTAAGATTGGGTTATTACAGTGATAAAAAATAACACAATAAGTTGGTTCACAATAGTGCATTGTTTTATTAATGACATATATACATAACTTATGTACAATATTACTTAACTACCTACAAATATATACATTTAATACAGGAAATTAATATTAGGAAAAGATTTGTTTGCGAATGATGAGCATTTTAGATTTCAAATAAATAGCTTGATATCAACCTCTACAAACAGAGTTCTTTTGATCAAGTGCTATCTGAAATTTGCGATAATTTGAATTCCTATGTTTCCGAGGCACTTATGAATTGATCACATTGGAAAATGAATAAATATAAATAAGGAAAATGTCCACCTTTTAGCAGTTATCTCAGCTTCTGACAGATAGCAAATATAATAATAATAATAATACGAGAAAAAAAAATTCTTCAGTATAATTATTTCTTTCAAACTGCTATTTCACTAAAATCAATTATAATGTAATCAACATTGTAACATATTTCTATTTTGATCAATAAATATCAATTTTAAAGATGATTAATTCCATCAACAATACTTGGTATAGTCCGATCACGAGTAGACGAGTCTAAGCAATTAAGTAGGTTAACAAAATGTTAGATGAACAGATAGTTTACTGTGGCCTGCTCGCTTAGTTAATTGTTCGATGAGAGGGTAGTAGTGTGACCTACCGGGTCCCTGGGTCCTGTATTGTCTCGGTTGCAGAACAAAGCTAAAGGACTGGTCTCTTGTTGCTGCGGTCAGACAATACTTACATAAAAAAAAAACACTTAAATTTTATTAATTATAGTGGTCGGTACGTGGTGCCGAGAGGAGCTAGAGTGACTGATTACAGTCTATTTCCTCTCAATCTTTATTCAAGTAAACATCTACATTGAATCACATAGATTAGTATCTATTATCAATGGAGGAAAAAAGTTTACACAATATAAGTAATGTAACTAAGCTGGACATTATTGTTATTGTGACAAAATTATGAGAAATCGTAGATTCATTTGTAATTTTCTAAAAATTCAGTTTTTTTTTAAATAGCTAAGGAAATTGTATCAGATAATTCAGTAATCAAGTTAACTTAGCTTATAAATAATCTACCAAACAAAACTTATACATGTGTTCAGGAATATATCTTATTTTTAAAACAATAAAAACATCAGTTACTGCGCATAAAATAATTTTTTAAGTTGCCTGTTGATCATTCAGGCAGAAACAGGAGCGGAAAGTGTTAAAGTTGAATTGCCAGCATTACTTCACTACCCGAAATTACCTTAATAGATTGAGAAATACATTATTTCTGGCATTTATTTTGAATGTGACAGAAGGACGCAGGACACAGATCACCTCTTAACACTATTGATTGCTAAAGAGTTATTTCAGGCACACTTCATAAAGTATAACACATCTTTATCATGATCTTATTACATAGATGCCATTAAACTTATCAACACGCTATACTTTTATCTTCTTCACTTGACACAGCATTAATCAACAGAAATTGTGAAAGATTTAACAGTTAACTTTTTCTGAATTTGATGCACCAGTTACCATCATCATAATAACTTTTCATAACATCAGCTCCAATTTCTATGCACATTTTTTCAAGTTCATTCTCTTCAAAAAGGTGGTAAAACCGCAAATACTGTGATTCTTCTCTGTTTTTTAGTTTTAAGTTCCATGGTACTAACACGTCAATATGCTGAAATTCTGTTTTATTACAATGAATTGGCAAAATAACACCAGATTCATCAGCGTAATTGTTGATAGCAGAAGCAGTCGTTTTCATCTGGTTTCCATTTTTCCCTACGTAGCTGGTAGATTTTTGCTCTTTACTCCAAACATAAATTAATGCAACTCCTCCTACCTTTAATATTCGATATATCTCTTTCAACGCTTGCATCCTACGAGAATCGTTAAACAAATGGTGTATAACAGCAATACAAATCACAGCATCAGCCACATTATCTCGTACAGGTACACCTAAACAATTGAACCTAATAACTTCCATGCCTTTATCTCTGCATATTAAATTTAATTTGTTACAACTATCACCACCAAAATGAAAACTACTGTCACTAGCATTAAAATACTTGCCGTTACCACAACCAATATCTACAATGACTGACCCTAAAGGTAATGATGTAAGAAAGTCACGGACCGCTGGCCATGGTGTATGACGGGTTAGTGAAAAATGATCCGATATATTGTCATAAACTTTATGAACAAACTCATTCTCAATTCTAGTAGCAGTTTCATCAGAAGGTGGTTGAGTATGCGATTTTATGTAAGAGTCACATGCCATTTTATAATCACAATTACATTCTCCACTCCTGATTTTCCTGAAAGTACATGATATCCGTTTTTCTCTAAGTTTTGTGCTTAATCCATTTGACACGGTGTAGATGACATCACTCTTTCGAGGAATAATACCATGAGTCCAAAAATATCTTGCTTCACCTGACATTATCAAAAGTGACCTTCTAGGTAACAAAACTGATGCTTTCGATTGCTTATCACATTTTTCGAATTCCATGACGACATCCGATAAGAGGGAAAGAGAGAGAATAGGATCTTCGAACGGACTATGAGTATCCACATGAGGAGGTATACCTTGCCCTGGTTGATAACAGTTTACAGTCAGCTGGTCAGGAACCCATGGGATCAATTTAGTAATATTTTTCTCCTCAAATCTTTCTTTTAAAAAAATGAATTCATCAGGGATTGGTTCTGGAAGTGGTTTGTTTTTATCGACGTTATTATGTCCATACAGAAATTCGTAGCCATAATGTTTGACTTTTCTGTGGGTCAGTTCTTGACCATTACTCTCGATGACATCAAAAGTTTTAGAAAGAAGCTCTTCTTCACATTCCGATACGAAATTTTCTAATATAACAACTCCAGGAGGAATATAAGAATAATTTTCATATAAATAAGTTTTAGGTGGGACCATGTCAACATATAAAATATGTAATGGATCCCTAAATAGTGCCGACTCTTCATGAGCGATGGTTGATGAAAAACATGCAATTGCAGCACTCAAATTTCTGAAAGAAATAAAACAATATGACTTATGTGGTACCATAACTACATTATCAATGGATCCATAATGGGAAAAATAATTGACCACATCTTCTTCGCTTATGCCAGTCAACAGTCCAGCATTGCATAGGGCTAAATGTTGCTTGGGATCACTGGTAGCTTTAATATTGAGATCTTTAAATAATATGTTGGAATATTTCTTTGTCTTTTTATATTTTTTTCTTTCCATAAACGAATTCATTGTGAATATTGCACTGCTTAACTTAAACCACCATACATATATTTTTAAAAACAAAAAAACACGATGACGGAAAATCAGTAGCCAATATACTAAATTTAATTTAGTTAAACTTATACTTAATTATTTCAAAGATCACTATTAAAATTGAGGTCAATCGCTAATGCAAGCTCAGAAAACGGAGTGGTCAATGTAAAACAAAGAGCTAATATAAAAGTTTATTTTATTTTAACTAAATCTCAAATAAATATTTATTGATAAAAATGCAATCATACTTCTTACTGCATTGTAACGAGGTGTTCTTTATAGCTGACAAAAAATAACTATTATATGTTTATTTTCATTTACCTGTTATTCCCTTTTCTCAATAACAATTTTTATATTTTCTTTTTCTTTCCTTATCAACACCAGTTGGAAACATACATTTTACATATTTTGAAACGTCCTCTATTAATCAATTCGTAACGTAATTTTTTTATCCATGAATAAATTTGATGAACATCTAATTTCTCAGTTTCGTCAACCTAAGCTACATATACATAAAAGATTATGGAGTGCTATATTTTCTCATTTCAAAATAAGTCCTATCAGGTTAGTAGTTTTTATTTGGTTATTGCAGTACCTAAAATATTTTTCAATATTCGTTCCCTTAAATTTTTTATACGTTTTACTCTGTATGTTAATTTCAAATTTCATTGTGCATTGTTAACAGTTTCCATTATTGCTGAAAAGTTGGTACTTAGGAATTAGCCTGTTGTGCTTCCGCTTTTAAATACCTTCTCCATCTAAGACCTATACCTTACAGGAGTGATTAAACTGAACTTAGTTTTATTCATTACTAAAAACTCTAATAATTAGACACGATTACATTGAATGATGAGCGTTACACTTCTGAGGTTTACATCGCTCTTTTTACTCTTAAGTGGACATTCCTAGTGAATACTGGCAAATCCTCTTCTCTCTTCCTGTCCTTCAGTTTGGATTTTTCAATCAACCCATTCCTGTTTGAATTCCTGACCACCCGTCTAGGACTTATACTAGGCAAGCAGCCAGCACACTTGGGCCCCACATCCCCTCGAAACATTAAGAAATTAACACACGATTCATACTACTTCTTTGCCTCATAGACAATAGTTCAGAAATAACGATAGAAAACAAGAGACTGATTTATACAAAGATATTCCGCCTTACCTGGTTCTACGAAATAGAAATCTGGGGATTGCCAAGCCCTCCAACATTCTTCACACCCTATTCCCGCAATCCCGAATACCTCATTCTTTATAAACAACTTTACCCTTCACCCTAATCTCAGCATCCTATTTATTCAAGACCTAGCCTCCCAATACTAAAACTCCCTGGCCATTCTAATTCGTATGATAATTCTCTATACTCCCAACTCATCTCCGGCAACCTACAATGACTCCTAAGCCGGAGGTGGCCTCCTCCAAAGCAACGAGCATTTTGTTTATTGTGTGCACTATTTGATAAAGTGACAAGTTAAGTGGTTTTGGGTAAAGAATATGTCCCCTCTCCTCAAAGAAAGGAGATGTTAAAATCTGAAGTCCTGAGCACTGCTTAAAACACGTTGAATTGATTGTTTGTAATCATTTCAATAAATATATTATATCTTTCTTACTAGTGACTATTTTATCCAGTTAAGGCAACTAACCGTTCATTAAAGAGTTCCTATGATCATAACATGTTTATGGGCACACTGGCGGTTATGGTGTGTAATAGTAAAGACAGCGAACAGCGATGGCTTTATGTTGTGAAATATTAAAATACTGTTGGAGAAAATCTTGTACAGATCATTGTGATAACTTAGTTCAGGGATTTTTAGAAATCCTGTGAGTAAGATTGCTCCTCATATACTAAGTTTAAACATTGCTAGTAGATACACTGGAGTATGACAAAATAAAGCACCTCACTTTGTGAACAAACATCTTTTGAACGGTTTCATAAACGAATGATAATAATTGGTCCTACCTCTAAGGAGTGAGAAGGTTACAACACAGTTTATTTACTCCAATGTTGGTTTGTTCTGTTGAGGTAGCCCCCCACTAAGGAGTAGTGTTCGTTTTGTGTTGTGTTTTAGTGTATTTGAAGTGTTTTAGCTTAATCGCGATTGGTAAATATATATGTTAATGTTTTTTATTCTAACATATATGTGACATTAGTTCCTACAAATTGTATATTATTTAAACAGTAAGTTTATGATGTATTTTTCAAAGGTCTGATGTTCCATTTGTTTGTTTCAGTTTCTTGATTTAATTTTAATATTTTTTAAAGTTATCTCTTCAGGAAAATCTATTTCCTAGTCTAAGTAGCCCCATAGTGGCAGAGATGGCCCCTCCTGGACATGTTGCTAAGATTAATCCCTGCAAATTACGCCGACAGCGTGAAAAAGAATTACAAGTACATATCGTTGAGGATCACCATGAGGTTCTCCCATTTATTTATCGCATGATGGGGTCAAAGAAACTTCCTTTATGTGGAAATGTACTGATACATTTGGACTCTCACCCAGACATGCTTATTCCTAGAGGAATGCCAGCAGAAACAGTCTCAGACCAGTATAAACTGTTTGATAAACTCAGTATTGAAAACTGGATAATGCCTGCAGCTTACGCTGGTCATTTCACCACACTTGTCTGGGTAAAGCCACCGTGGGCTTATCAAATACCAGACGGGTCTTATTCTTTTTTTGTCGGAAGAGAGCGTTCTTCCGGAGAAATAAAACTGACAAGCAATTTACCATACTTTGTAGCTGAATGTCTTTATTCACCATTAGAAAAAATAGAAAATACCCGACAAGTTTTACTTGAAGTTATAACCCTTGGCCAATATATTAATGACCCTACTAAGACGGACAATTTGGAAGAACTGGTGGAAAAGTTAAAGGACAGGTTTCCTGAAGATAACAGTTTTATCCTTGATGTGGATTTGGACTTCTTTTCTACTCGGAATCCATTCAGAGTTCTCTACAGCAATGCTAACCTTTACAAATCGCTTAAGGAAATATATTGGTTTGAGCCCCCAGATTGTGAGGATAGTTTAATAGTGGAAGAGGCCGTGTGTAGAAGAAAGGAACAGCTTGAAGATTTAGAATCACTTTGGAGGCATGTGGCTGAGCATGGTCTCGATGGTGATCAACCAAGCTCTACCAGGTGGCCTAAAGTTAAGCAGATTGCTGAGCGTGTTAAATCATTTTACACAGAAATTGATTGGGACGTGATACATGATGCTGGCTGCACCTGGGACAATAGTGACATCCCGGAACATGTCACGTCTAGGGTAGATATAGCTAAACTTATTGAGCAAACATTCAAGAGTCTCGTTGAAGTTCTACCTAAGCCAACGATAGTAACAATATCTAGGTCTAGTGAAGATGACTATTGCCCACCTGAAGATGTCGACTGGATACAAGAAGAAGCTGTTAGAACTTTAAATAATAAATTTACCATCAAAGTCCATGAGCATTATTGTGAATGAAGTCTTGTGTGAAGTTACTGTTGTTAATTATTTTTTAAATATATGTTAATTGTAAAATTTAATATTAATGTAACTAGCCGTTTTTTAATTATTGTTGTTTGATTATTAATAAATTATTTATTATTTTAGCAGCATTATTTCTGTAAATTGTTACCCCATAGGTGAAATTTTTTTTATTCACACCAAAGTTATTCTAGGCAAGAAAGGCAGGCTATTCTATTGGGAGTCTCCTATTTATATTTTTGAAAGTGAAATAAATTTGTTAATAATTACTAATAATAGTGGGATGTATGCCGCAGCAAATATTACTAATTCAAAATAAATTCACTTTCCATCTAGGAATTTGAACCTAGAACTTTCCTATCATAAAGAAGCTATGCTATCCAATGTAGAACTTGTGTTAACTGTAGATATTTTTGTTTTGAGAGAAAATGTTGTTACAGTCTAGATTCAAATTTGAATTTTCCTAGTTTATTTCTTGGCATACTCGATCATTTTAACTACTGGATACTAGAAGAAATACTGAAGGGGCAACACCCTTAGAAGAAGACCTGTAAAAATAATCTATAACGGCCAATATTAATGTGAAATCCATTGTTTTTGGATTGCTAAGTTAAATAATGGCATTCAATACTGTTCAAATTCAGCCCCATCAGCGTGGGGTGTGAAAAATAAAATGGTCGTGACATTGGTCTCAAATCGATAGTTATTAGAGATGATTGGTGACAGTCCCGATTAGATTTAATCACAATTTTAGTGGATTTGAGATCGCCGTGCTTCGCCTAAGAACCTTCCCCCCACGTTGTCCTTTGTTGCTTGCTAAAGAAGGTTGGTTTCACCCGAGAATTTGTTTAATTTTGCTCCGGGAGGTGAAACTAAAAATGTTGTTTAATATCAAGTTAAATTATTATTATAGTGAATTTGTAAAAGATTTTACTTCATAATTTTTATAGTGTACTTATTCTCTTAATTACTTGAAAATATATAATAACTTAGATTTATACTCTTTAGATAGAATTCATTCATTTTTCTGTATAATAAAAGATAGGGATAACTAAATGCCATGGCAACATTGGGTAAGTATTTCTGAACATTTTTTGAAAATGGTTCATTCCTCAGACTGTCTGTTAACGTCTATTATTGTTCCATACTATTGGAACGAGCGGAGTGTCCCATTAGCCTATTGTGCTGACAGCTAATTGCTGGAGTCAGGGTTGACTCAGGCTCGTGAAAATAAATGTGTGGCTACTTGAACGATGAAGTACTTGTGCTAATCTCACCTCTCCCCTTCACTTTGGTATCCATTTTACCGCTATTAGTATTATAGTCAGGAGCCCCAGCCGGGGGAGGTAATGTTATAAGAAATTTATTATATTTTTACCATAGATATAATAAAAAAAAATAACCTATTGATAATCTACTAAAGTATTAATTTTTATTTTTATTGTGTTATGGGATCCCATTGGTTTAAATATTTACTTCTGCAAACAAGAGGTTCTAATTATAGGCCCGTAAGAAGGTTCTTAAGAAAGTTAATAAAAAACTTGTTAATACATTTCTATTAAGAAAAAGGAAAATGTTTACAAGAAACATATTTATAAAGGAACAAACAATAATAATAAAAATATATATTACAAAAAATAACATTTATTAAATTTTAAAAAAAATACATTTTATCTACATTTCACAACATTTTCGCACTTATATATTCATTCATGCGACAATGGTCGGTCGCCTTGTAAAAAATCTCAACGCAAGCACTTGTTAAACTGATATTAGATTAAAATTTGAATTGATAAATGAGGTCAACATATGTATGTTACATAATTATTCATAGAAGTACAAATACAATCATAATTTAACTTAAATTACTAAATTAAAAAATTTCAGGGCAAATAGAGTAACACTGATATTTAAGAAGACATGAAAAAGTTATACATAAATTGTATCACAATTCAAAATACTAGTAAATACAAATTTTTTGTTTACACGGTTACATTTAAACTCTACAAAATGTTTTCCTCCCTCTAACATTGGGTATTACTTCCCGAGATTTGAGGCGTCTGACAGCTTCACGTAAATGTTTTGGCTTCAAAGCTCCAGTTTCTCCAAAATTCTCCATTACGTCTAGTGCTAAAAGTTATAATATAAAAAATTATCTATAATGTAAAACAAAAAAATACACAAGTAAGCATTAGCTTTAGGAAATAACGTACAATGTTTAAAGGAATTATTGATTTATTATTAAGGGAAAGGGTCCACTTTCAAACGGGCATGAAGCAAATGTGGGCTGTGCTGTTTTTGATTGAGATATAGTAACAGGGAGGATGTGAGAAAAAAAAAATTGGCTCTGTATTTCTCACAATACAAGATGGTAACATAAACATATTTTTTTTTTTAAGTCAACAATAGAAATTGTGTATTTATTGCTATTCAAGCCGATTGGTCAATAGTTCAGCTATTTACAATTTATTTTAAATGCCAAGATGGATTAACAAATAAAATGAACCATTTTAAATAAAAATGATTTAAAACCTCGTGTAGAATTTATGTAAGCTATATATTATAACGTTCTTTGAATATTATATGATAATTTTATTTTTTATTCTTTTACTTTAAATTTATTTTATTTACTATTTATTATTAGGTTCTATCAACAAAAATAATTCTGGCAAAAAGATGAATTTAATTTTACAAACATAAAAAATATACTTATATTAATTTTATAATTACTTGTCTATTAATTTGATTCCTTTTCTTCTTCAATGGTCTTCTTTTTACAAATATCAGGCTGATTCCAAACTAGAGTGAATATAATGCTCTGTATGTTTTCTCGGACCCACAACAACAACTCATTATAACTGGCTAAAACTAGAGAGTAATTTTATGTGTTCATCTATCATCACAACAACCAGTATACTTAATGCCCTTCCACTATCACTAGACCCAGACACCTATACACTAGGCCGGTCCCATAACTAGATAGAGAATAATTATATGTGTGTTCATTATCACAACAACAACTATATTATTATCACTGGCTAAAAACTAGAGAGTAATACTGTGTGCTTTTCTATCATCACAACTACCAGTAGACTGTCTTTTGTTTTGTTTTTTCACTCTCAATTGTTTGTTTGCCTTCTTGATTCAAAGTTGGATTAAATATTTATATACACAATCCGATATCTAATATCACAACAATATATATATTTTTTTTTTCTGTCTATATCTATTATTTTGCTTTTATATTTAGTTATACAAAAAAATAGAATATAGTTTATATTTGATGTAATAAATAATTGATAAATACCTTCTTCAACAACTTCCCCAACAAACACTTTAGCGATACCAGACATAGCTATAACAACATTCTGAGAAATTGAAGTCCCCGTCAGGGTCTGCATCAGCTAAATAAACAACAAATGAATATTATAAACATTACACATACAATGCTTAGATCTCAGTAAATTATGATCAAGTTTTTATTTAATGATTTAATTTCGAACAGCTACTAAAGGTATGAGTCCACTTGAGATAAATCTCGATGGCAACTCTCAGAGATGTCTGTCCATTAGAGAGATTAATTTTGTGAGCCCCTCTAATAAAAAGAAAAACAATTTTTTTTTTACAAAAGAATGGTTTGGGTTAAGCCAAATATCACAGGGAGAAATAAATTTGGTGCTGCTATAGGGAAATATCGAGAATTACAGTTGGAAATCTCATAGTAAAAAGATCAATCAAACATAAATCTTTGGCATCAAGAGGTTTTTCAGGTTTGTTTGGTTTTTTGTTATTGTTCAACCAATGGATTCCTCGTAAATTTTAGGTGATTTGGATGGCAGTCCTCAGTGTCTCTTTCACACAACTGTGTACAATAGGAAGAATCAAAAGAAAGATATTAAAAGGTAAGAAAAAATGAAAACCAACAAACATTTATAAAATATAAACTTTACAAAAAAAAAACCACTAAAAAATACAAAAAAAAATACAAGATACACGCAGATGACTTAACAATGTAGACATCACTTTTATAATGAAAATATGTTAATATATATGTGAGTGCATGTTGTGTACGGATGATGAGCTCTGCTTGGTTGGGCATTGTCTTGACGTTTGAGAAAGGAATTTTCTTTGTCGTTATTGTTCATGAGTTTAAAAAAAAAAAAAAAAAAAGGATTGATATCAAACCGAGCACAGTTTTTAAATTCATATTTAATGAATGAACAACCCATTAGAGCACCTGCACATTTACAAAACTTCATAAGAATGGGGCACCATTACCTAATTTCTCCTAATGAACAGCTGTCAGCGCTAATCTCAGGGCTTTCTTATGGTAATATCACTTCAAAACCAGATACAAAGATAAGTAAATAAATAAAGTCATAGACGCAAAAAGTTATAAATTCTAGGGTATTTTTGCCGAATGTGGGTTCTTACTTCTTAAATTTTTTCCCACAGTTAAAACATAAATTAATTTATGCACAAGTGTTTTTAAGGCTCTTATTCAGGGGTGGTTAACCGGAATGATCTTGCGGGCCACTTTGGAAATGCATCATAATTATATATCACCATATTAGATTTAGACCCGCTATAGACATTTTTTCGGAGTGAAAAATTGAAACATATTGAGTAATTATTATTGTGTTTACTATTATTCTTACATACAAACATAGATAATATCTTAATAATGATACTAAACACACATTGTAAAGAAATATATAACACTAAAATTGAAATATATAAATATAAATGAAATTTTGACCGAATATATGAATGCCAAAATAATGTATTTTTTTAATACATTGGTTTTCACTACTTTGGTCATTATAAAATAAATATATTTTGTAAAAGTGTGATGAATCTCCAGGGCTAAAAATATGTTCAAGGCGGGCCGCGGGTTGGCCACCCCTGCTCCTATTGGTAGAAAATGAATCCCTGATTTATTTAAAATATGACCTAACTTTGTGAACATATACACAACAGAAGCGTAGCCCACTTAGAAACATCACTGTTTTTTTTGTTAACAACATTGTATTCCTTGTTTCGAAAAATAGATGAAATAATAATCATTAATTTGAAATCATGTTTGAGGAAATACAGATTTATATAAAATTTAATTAATAATACAAAAAATTAAAATAAACTGGCTAAAACCCAAAAATTAAAAGACTATGGGTTCAGTCATCTGGTTGACATTTTGTGGAGGACACGGCTTTAGAATAATGAATGAGTTTGGACAAATTTTAAAAGTTTTTTGTATTTTACATGTTACTAAGATTGGTTTATTATGTAGGGCCTTAATAATTAACACAAACCCTTAATAGCACCCAAAAAATAATATCTTCTTATTAATGTAATTTATGAGCGCATATATTTTCAAAAGATTGGATATCTATTGCACTGTTAAATATTTTTTTTCTTTAAATTGATAGAAAAATTAAGTTGTATTGAAGGCCGGCCATGTTAACTAATAATATGATAAGGAGTAGTACTTACTCGTTTGATTGCAGCTTTTGGGAATGCAGATCTTCGATACATTTCATAATGGTTTAATTGTGTTTCTGTAAAATTTGAAACCAGAACTCTGAAAAAAAAAAAGAAATATACTTGCTGAATGAAAAGTTCATTCTTCCAAGATGTATACACGTTTATCATTTAATCTCAAACCATATTACAGGCAGCAGACATACAAGATGGGTTGAAACATTGTTTAAAAATACATTTGATGAAAACCTAACATTTCTTTTTTTTTTTTTCATCAACCTAACTCCAACAAACTCGTCCATTCAAATGTAAAAATTATTGGTTAAAGAGAAAAACAACAGCAATATTTGTACCAGCGTAGCATAGTAGCAGGAATGAGAATCAAATCCGGAACCGATTGATTTCCGTTCTGACTGAACTCCTCTAAAAGCAATAATTATTAAAATTGAATACAGGACCCAGCGGCTAAATCTTCAGTAAAATTGGCAACATATTTTTTTAATACGGCCAGACATACTTGCTGTTCGATTTGATTGTATTTTTAATTGTCAAAAAGAAAAAAAAAATCACAATTTTCTGGGCAGACACAAAACTTTAAAAAAAATTAAAAATTATATTGACACTCACGACACATAATTCTAACACATTTTATTTCATTATATCTAAGATAAATATTATTTATCATTCTATTTTTTTAACTGCCATTTTTGTGGTATATATTATTATAACCAAATTGTATTAAAAATAAATAAACATGAAAACAACTCAATGTAATAAAATAGAAGTAGATCTTGATGAAGCAATGTCTACGGATGAAATAGAGTCAAGCTGGCTATCATTGTGATTCAAAAATAATAATCAAATGGTTGATGACTGTATTACAAAAAACAAGAATGTTCAATATTTAGGACCAAAAATATTAGTCAGAGATGACAAATATAATCATGAAGATGACAGATTTTGAATTTTTTTTCAAATTTTCCTTAATTTAATCATGGATGGCAGACACAGGCTGTTGAAAGTGCTTGCCAGTGAAAAAAAAAGTATTTGAAGAGAAACATTGGTGTTACTTAAAAAATAAAAATGATTTGGGCTGGGTAAGGCCTCGAACACGTGTCCTTTTAGTCTCTGGTCTGTATTCTATGTCTGAGTTATCCCTGCACTTAAATTAGCTTAGTCAATAGTAAAACTTTACTTTTCCTTATGCAACCTTGCGAGACATCTCGCCAATGTTTAATGGAGTCTAGTAGAGAAGCTAACATGTAGTACATTCGCTAATTATTAAAAATAGCAGGGTCAATATAACCAATAATTGCTATATGTTCAATATATAAATATTAGGACAGTTTAAATGTAGAGTGACCGCTGGAGAGTTGGAAAGTTACAGGTTCCGGTCCCCCTTTATTACTTGCCTAATTATATGGGTCAATACCACAACTAATAATTCATAATTGCAAGGCACACAAAACATGAATCCCATCCCCATATACATGTTTGAAAATAGTCACATTCCGGGCTTGGCAAGCATATAAGTACGAGAACCAGTGGGTACCCTGAAACCCACTCAATATATTATAAATATACTTAGTAAGAACAAAGCATGAAATATTCTCAGAAGGCAGTGACTCAGAAACTTTACCTATCGAAATAGGAAAATAATTAAATGATAAAACATATTACAAGTCAACTAGCTAAAACCGTGGACCGAATTGTTTACTTGCAAGTAATCTAACAATACTTACTGCATTTTCTCTCTCTCTTCTTCTTCTAATTCTCTTTTGGTTTTTTCCGTTTTCTTTTCCTTCTCCTTTCTAATAGAACATTCCGGCTCTGCTTTGATAGCGTCTAAATGATTAGCTAGAATGCTCGCCTGCTCTTGCTCGTCCAACTCTTTTTCAAATTTGATTTTATCAATTTCTGGGCTGTCAGGCTCACCATCTTCTGCATAAAAATTATATGAGTCGGTTTCTAGACCAGGAGATCCCTGCTCGGTCTTAATATGTATATCATTAATTTCTGATTCAGCCATCTTAAAATAATTTATTATTTTTTTCTAAATGATATTATAACTGGTTAGTATTCACGGAAACCTTTATCAATAGGACCGATTTCAGAGAAGAACTAAAGATGTCAATTCAAAATCAGAACCTATCATTGAGTAATGATAATAAATTGTAACCTCCCTCCTCTCTCACTGATTACTATATAGAGATTGATATTGAGAAAAATAGATTTTAAAAATTAATACTCTGATAGAAAAAAACAAAAACGCATAACTCAGAAAAAACACAGATTTAATAAATAAGCGTTTTTAAAACTATTAAGGCAGAGATGGGAAATTTTATTCATTTCAGTCAAGACAGTGCTAAGATCTGTTCACACACGATAAGCAACTGTGATATCGACTGTGAAACTGAAAAATGCTCGACAATTTGGTTTGTATTTTTAATTTCCTCCTCCAATTTCTTTTTTAATTTAAAACGTATCATGATTTTGTTTATCGAAATCAGAAGTTATGTGGGAAGTGAGTTTGCAGACGATAGTACCAAAACCTATGACAATTTAATTTAGTAGAAGGGTTTGTATTTCATCAACCTAAGCCGATTTCCTTTCAGACTAGTCAACTCATTTATTTAATATTCACGGCTAACAACGAACCTACAGTATTCTGTTAAAAAAAACAAAACATGTTTTTGTCTGTTGTTTTTTTTTTTTAACCAAAACTGTTTATAACTTGCTGGTAACCAAGCTTTTCATTTACTCATATTGCTTATAACAGCTTTATTATACAGTATCAGAAGTAAGTATTACTTCGATTATTTTCATTGATTGAAAAACGCCATTTCAGTCAGGTCAGTTAACAATCATTCAAGTAAATTATGATAATATGTTCAGAATCATATAAATAAAGTTAAGTAATTACTTATAGCATGTACCATACGTATAATTACGTATAGCATGCCTGCTGAAATTTGTTTAACTGATTCCTTAAGTTCTCCAATCACAGCAGTCGCTGCTAGTTGGATCCCCTCCCCCCTGTTTTCCCATTGAAAGTTGTTGAGATTTTGTCTCTCCTAGTCATGGTCTATTTGTCTATTGACCAGTGTTGAAGTGACCTGGTTTCTACAATTTGTGGACACTTGATGCACATATCACTACGAAACAAATCAGACCTTTTACTAGCTGTTGACGATTGCTAGTATGTGAGTCACTCAGATCTATTGAAGCCATGAAGTTGTGGGAGTGTTGAAAAACTCAAAGCTCGAAATATGAGACCTTTTTTTTGCTATAGTTTACTCAATTCCTTTAGTAACATAGCCCTGCTCACAAAGAAAGAAGTTCGCAATGAAGAAGTGTTTGTACTCTCGATACATGTCGGGTTAGGAATACAATTTATCGTTGGATCCGACTGTTCCAAAGTCGGCCAGCCTCCACTTTTTGATGTGATTTGACAGATGGGACATATTCATGTTTTTAATGATTGGTTTGAACTGGTTAACAGACTAGCTCTTCATGGAAAGCAAATGTTTCCTCAAAATTCTTGCATTTCTCAATTTGGATGAAGAATTACCCCCCTGAGATCAACATCTACTTGGCATTGGACATGAGTCATCTTTTGCTCAGCATTTCCTTCTCCATTTAACTAATTCGAGATCCATACAGTAAATTTTTTTTAAGCAGTGCCTTGTTCTGTAATACTAAATTCGATCGATTATTCAATATATTCCTTTACCATGAGTTCGATTTCTTGTAGTTTTACTGTTAAGTTTTGCTGAAAGGACGTTGATGGAGAGGTAGCCATTGGACATGCTAATAATCTTTTCTTGGCGCTGATAAATCTTCCTTCTGTATACCATTTTCTCCTGCATCTGCCTCGTGGATTTCTGATCTCTTTTCGACACTCCGTTATTTCTTTGGGTTGGAGGGAACTTGATTTTTCTTTTAAGCGGTACTTCCTCCTCCTTACCGGATCCTCAATAACTTACCGGAGGCCAGCGCCAGAAAAGCCCATTGTCATGTGAGAGCATCACGTTCATTAATTACAACAATGACAACGGACATTAGAAAAATTCACAGTAAGAGACACGAAATTAAATAAAAATACCACTACGTTTGTTTATAATATAGTGACTAAAGTGAATCTTTTTGCTTCTTAAAAAAGTCTGAATGAAGAAGGCTGAGGAGAGTTGCTTTTGAACTGGATCAGTGACTACTTCTCGCCATGTCTGAATCAGTGCTGCCTCAACTTACTGTTGGGAGACTTACTTCTTGAGAACATTGCAACATAAACATTCGCTTTAAAGTGATTTATCATCTTTGTTTAACGGTCATTTGATATTTAATGAATATTGTAGATTAACCAATAAGATGAAAAAATAATTTTTTATGAGTTTAAATGAAAAGGGAGTTTGATAGTTATAAATAGGACAGTAACATAAATAAGTTAAAAAAATAATAATAAACAGATTATTTAATTAAAATGTATAATTAATTGAACTGTTTTAATAGGAATGTGATATACTGGGAAGTACTTAATCAAAAAAATTTTCAGCTTTTGAAAAAAAAGTAAACCCATTTGAAGTAGGAAGAGAATGACCACAATAACTGGAATAATTTTGTCTAGGCCTATCGTAGAGCATTCCTTCATACAGCGAGAATCGCCCATGCTTGTCAAATATGTCGATTAGTTTCAAAAATTCATAGGCCTAGGAATTGAAAAGATTTTTTTTCTCAAATTGAACTGAATCGAGTTTGAGCGAGTGACTACTCGACTAGAAATTATTCGATTATTGCAAAAAGCCGACAGTGTAGAGGTAAAGTGCCGATCAGCTGATTACGATTTAAAACCCTATCTCACGCATGCGCCATATCATTCCATAGGAAGCGTTTAACGTAGTGGTCAAGTCAAATCAATAATTCTTGATTATTTATGTATATATATAAACATTACCAATAAAATATATATTACTTTTGTTAAAAACCCTCTAGATCATCATACCTGTACCGTTTTGTGTCGAGAGTACAGATAGTTGAGAAGATTATCTGTTCAGTTGTTTAAAACTATTTGTTTGCGTGATTTGGATGCTGTTTAACTAGTGTCATTAGCCTTTAGAAAGTATTTTGTGAAGAATACTTCACTGCTTATACATCAACTAATATAAAATCAAAGTGGAGCCTGTCTTCAGGATAGGTTCGAGGTATGTTAAATTATTTGATTGTTAATTAAATGTCACTATCTTGTTTATTTCCCTCCTTTTTTTTTTTTTTCAATTTCCTTTGTTAACCAACGATAAGTGATTTTTAATTGAAAAGCAATAAATCTAAGTAGCTTTTGTCATACTGGATGTAATACTGTCAATTTATAATTAAAGTGTGTATAGTTCAATATACACATTCTAATTTAGTAAACTATTTAAAAGGGATGGTTAATACCTGATGCTTGAAAGATATCAGTGCATAAAGTTCGATTTGAACTATCTTCCCAACAAATGTATTGATGTTTTTGTAGAACGGATTGCAGTTGTGGGGACCCCACTGGTTTGTCCAGTTTAGCTGCAAAATCACTTGAGCTGGCACCGACAAACACCCAATTGCCTGTCACCTCCGAGCCGTCGCCTAAGCATCTCTCCCAGCAAGGTATGAGAAATGTTTCGTATTCGTCATTTGGTATATTCTAGATGTTTGAAATATATCTATGTTAGACTAGCATAACCTGTTCTTATGAATCATTTGTGCGCCTTTTGTCGCATTTGATTTTCTTCATCATTACCTCTTACAGTATTTCTACTGAGCAAACATTCTCGCATAAAATTCAGAGGCAGTGCTCCTTTCACTTGGTACATTGATAACATATAGCAATCAAAGTCGTAGTTGTTCCATTTCAATATTTATTAGCATAGTAGGTCTAGTTTGTAAAGGCTTTCTGCAGTTGGTTTAAGTACCGATATATGTGTGGTTTGAATGACAAAAATTTTTTTAAATGAGCACTTGTTCGATTTAAAAGCGTTTGCTTCGAATAAAATATTCAGAAGAGGCTTGAACAACTTTTGTCATTCAAATGTCTAAATATATCACCTCTTCCAACTAACAACTTAATTATATAATATTTCTTATAAATTTAAGTAAACTTAGTAAAAAAATATTAGCCCGTTTTATTTTTCTCTGATGTTTCGAATCCCTTGTTGCCATTGTCGTTTGACTTTTTTTAAACTTCTTTCCAGAGTTTTTACTATATTTTAGTTTTTGTTTCCTTCTCTGGGTTTATTTTTTCTTTTTCTTTTAGGGGACTAATTATTTACATTTTTAGTTTGTTCTAAAAAAAATTATAATTTTAAATACTGCCGACAATCAGTTTTCCTGATAATTTCTGATAGGTTTAGAACCCTCTGATTATAACTCGGTTCTAAACCATGGTATCGTCCAAAGCATGTGATGTATCACATACCATTATAGTATTAATTGTTAAAAAATTATGAACAAAGACATAATCAGATATATCTGAGGTGAAACATTAATTATTTATATACTTAAGAAATGTGTTTTTTTATGGCTTAAGTAGGATTATTGTCACTGAATAAATACTTAATGTCTTGAAGAAATGACATTAAAGGCATAACAAATGCCTAGCAACATAGGCAACTGATTATAACATTGGAGAAAATTAAGAAGCGCTATTATTTTTTTACAAACAATATACAATCATAGGAAGATCATCATAATATATAAATAATTTAATAAAATATATTATTAAATCATATTTAAACAATGACTAATTATTTTTACACTCGAGGAGAATTTATATATGCTAACTACAATATTGTTTGAATCTGTTCTGTAGCTATCAAATTTCATATATGATATATATAATGGTTTCTAATGTTTTCTATGTTTTAATTTTTATCGAGTCCTTTTTAGTACTGAATTTAGTTTGTAATTTTGTGGTGACCTATTCAATATTATCTTAAGTTGTTGTTTTTAAAAATTTTATTTCAACAGCGAACAACTAGAAACAAATCTCCAAAGCTGACGGATTACTTGGCAAAATACTTGATTTTTCTTATAATAATGAAAATAAGGTTTATTTATCGATCTTATGCCTGCCTTTTGGAAAATTCATCATCCTCTCTTAATATCACAAAACGGTTTTACTGTTATACTGTTACGTATATTCTTTGACGTATGATGTTATAAATTTCAAAATTTTACTTACTATGTTAAAAAAGTTAGTGAAGTTAATTTCATAAATATTTATTGATAATATTAAAAAATAATGTTAAACGAAGGTATGTAGTCATTTAGCGATATCTCATTAGTAATAAAAGTCAGGAATACTAAATCGAATCACTGCTTGTATGGGGTTAAACCGTAACTCAAAAGATTACCAGGTCTACCAACGGGCAGCTATTTAAGACTGATTTTGAAACTGCGGATCCCTTGTGGCCTTGGCTCAAATGTTAAAAATCATCAAGTTTATTTAGCTTGGAAAATTAAAAAATAATTTTTGTTCTTAAGTAAAGCACCCAAAACTTAAGCTGTATGCATTTTTTATCATCTCATAACTTTCGGTTTCATTTTGGTTGACTATCCCACACATTTTAAATTTTTAATTTAAGTATATTTAAACTACAAAGTAAAATTATTTACTGATTATATTTCGGGTTTTTTTTTTTTCAATTTTTAAACAGAAAGTAATTGGCTTATTAAATTATATTATGAAATTAAATTTCATGGATAGATTTAAAAAGATGTTATGATTGATAAATATATAACTTTTAAATAGAGTGAAAGGTGATTAAACTGTAAACTCATCCACAGTCGTGGCAAAAAAAAAAATAACGTAAAGAGGCTGTATTCTACATGACAAGTAAAAGACCGTTACCTCACTTGTAAAGTTTGACTTTTCCGAAGCTTGTTAATTTATCATTTTGACCTTCATGTTATTCTCTGAAAAGTGCTTTAAGAATTAGCAATTTATTTTTTTAATATATAAGATATGGAATTTTTCATGGTTGTGATGGACTAGGAAATACAACTTGAGTTGAAAATCTATCATTTATACTAGTCGTTACCTGTGACAATGCGGGTTTGAATTTTGTGATTTCAATTTAATCCTTTTGTAAAGAAATGTATGCTTATTTTTCCAAACTACAAAATATAAATTACTTATATCTTAACATAATGATCAATGTTTATTGCTAGGTACTTATTTTTCAAGATTAATATACGCTACTATACTTTTCACATTTTTATTATCTAGGAATTTGAAGATATAGATCGGAAACATAAAAAAATGTTTAGTAAAATGTCCTACGAAATGTGTTCCTGCCAATTGAAATAATGGTAAGATAAAGCCTGTTTTTTTACCTGTCAAAGGGTTATTTCTGGGAAACAAGAAGCCCAAAACCCTCAATGTCAGTTTATTTTTTTAAAAAAAGACCATTGCATTTGTCACTTTGACTGTTTTTTTTAACAACTATTGAGATATAGATTGTAAAAGTTGATAGTGTCGATACAGTTTTCCCTTTAGATGACGTTAACTGAAAAATGTTTATTAAATTTTGCACGACTGTGATACATTTTAAATTTTCTTTAACTTGCTTTGCATATCAGCTGTCAAAGTCAAATTTAACCGTTTTCATATTCAGCAAACCTTCTTTCTTTCTGAAGAAATATTACTTTATTTAATTAGTCTTTATTTTTGTTGCTAATTTTGTAAGTTTGTAATTGTAAAGTACTCTGAAATCTGCTATTCACACTTTATCATGCTTTAAGTCTTGGAAAGGTTTTTTTTAAATATGAAACTGAAATTGAGTTTATCAGTTTTCATCACTGAGCCTTTGAGCACTGTGCTAATATTTAATGCACCTCGTTATTTTTATTTGTATTATTGATACTTATCATTTATTTGTGTTAAATAGGATTTACAAATATTTAGTATTAATATTTAAATATTTTTTCCCCATTACCATAGTTGAAGTAGCCTTTCCGAGAATTTCAACTGACATTTTGTTACAGATTCAATTATTCATAATCGCTTCAGTAGTTTTCATCGATTGGTGTTTGAACACGCATACAACACCTGTAAGAGTTTTATGTAGTAATGTAGTTCAATAAGTAAGCACTTTCAGCGCTTAGATAATGTAGCTTTGGATTACAGTTAGCCTTAATAACTTTTTAAGTTTTATCTCGAGTATTGCTACTAAAAAAATATTTCTGGAGTGTGGGAAAGCAATAGCATACTGTTTCTACTATGAATTGCCTATCGACTGTCTACAAACTATCGATTGCTGCAAGTCCACTTTTTTTTTCTTTTTTTTTTACAGAACCTCTCACCACTTTTGTGTGTGAAAAGAGAACTATGCCATGAACTGGATGTAAATTGTTTTTTTTTATTATTAAACAGCTTTATTATGATAAAATTACAATCTGCCTTATTTGGCAATAAGTAATTGTGATAAATGTTATCATTCATACCATATTTACAATTTTCATTCATGCAGTATTTACAAACAGCCCAGAGACCTCCCAAATCCATATGGTCGTCACCTCCCTTGCAAGAGAGGAAGATTGTAAATTGTAAAATAATCAATAGTAATCTACTAAAGGAATGAGGAAGGCACACTACTAGATGTATAAAAATATTTACTCTTTTACTATTTAGTAATTAAGTAATGCCCCTTGATTCATTTTAAGGAACTACACCACAAATTATTTTGATTCTTGAACATTATCTTGCCAAACGACAACATCGGTTGTGCTGAAGTTGTGAACACAAATTACACAACTAAAACATTTTATTATGATATTGATGTACATTATTGCACGGAGTATAAGTATTTTTTCAATACTGTATAATTAATTATTAAAAGTTAATATTGTTCAACATTGTTATTCAGTAGTTTTAATCGATTGGCGTTTGAACTCGCATACAACACCTGTAAGAGTTTTATGTAGTAATATAGTTAAATAAGTAAACACTTTCAGCGCTTAGATAATGTAGCTTCGGATTACAGTAAGGCATTATGGGTTATATAAGTTTTTAAGTTTTATCTTGAGTATTGCTACTAAAAAAATATTTTTGGAGTGTGGGATAGCAATGACAGACTGTTAATTGTTTGTTTAGTATGAATCGTCTATCGACTGT
Organism: Acanthosoma haemorrhoidale; assembly: GCA_930367205.1. Classification (NCBI taxonomy): domain Eukaryota; kingdom Metazoa; phylum Arthropoda; class Insecta; order Hemiptera; family Acanthosomatidae; genus Acanthosoma; species Acanthosoma haemorrhoidale. The sequence goes on from OV884011.1 coordinate 4,027,381, forward strand.
CTACAAACAATCGATTGTTGCAATTGCACTGTTTTTTTTCGACAGGACCCTACACCACTTTTGCTTGTGGAAAGAGAACTATCTCGTGAACCGGATTGTAAATTGTAAAATAATCAATAGTAATCTACTAAAGGAAAACACTGGCTAGTATCCGGTGACGCGGCTGACGGAGGAGCGTGGGGGACTTCCCAAGACTCTGCTTTCTCTTCGCGGTGGATTTGGGGGGTCTCTGGGCTGTCTGTAAATATTGTGTGAATGATGAACTGTAAATATTGTATGAATGAGATCATTTATCTTAATTACTTATTGCCTTATAAAAGGCAGATTGTAATTATAGCACAATAAAGGAATTTAACTAACTAACTAAAGGAATCAGGAAGTCGAGATATTTGGCACAGTACTAGATGTAGGAAAATGTTTAATATCTTGTAATTAAGTAATGCCCTGTTATTAATTTTCCTGGAACTACAGCACAAATTTCAAAGCCTCTAGAAAAAAACAACATTTTATTATAATATTGATGTATATTATTGCACGCAGCGCAGTATAAGTATTTTTTCAATACCGTATAATTAATTATTAAAAGTTAATATTGTTTAACGGGAAATGCTTTTCATGTCAAGATTCAAAAGACTCGAGGAGACTTGAACGGGCAACTTTGCTATTGATTTTGGGTATTATTAATATGTGACATGTGTTGGGGGTATAGTGAGACAATAAAAAAACATATTAAAACTGGCAATAAAATAATTTTCCCAAGAAAGATGGAAGATGAATTTTTCTATGATACAATCTCTAGTCGGTCATGAGATCATTGATTATAGTATTGTTATAATGAGGGCATAAAGCAGTGGGTATATTGGTGTTATTTATCGGCGTCGAACCACTGATTGGGGCCTCGCGTGACCCCTCACTCAGGCCAGTATCTCTGCTATTGCCCAGGTCGGCAGCCCCAATAACAGGAGTGGCTTCTCTATAAGTCACAGATAGCAGGACGAAAGGGAACAGCCGCCCTCCGACAAATAACCTAACTAATCTTGATAGCATCTCGCTTAAGAGGCAATGGCTGGATGAGAACTGTCAGTGTTGCCAAAAAGTCCAAAGTCGGAAGAAAAAACGTGTCACTTTAGGGAATTTAGTATTTTCCATGTGTAGAAAGTCATCGTGAAACTCATCACTATTCCAAATATGTTTGTTTTATTTTTTTTAAAATAAACTGTTTACTCAAATGGCTGAAGTTGATTTGAAATAAACATCTTTTACTTCCGTTTTAGTTCGTGAGAAAAAAATGCCTCTTAGATAAAATGTACCCCTAAGATCGAGACAGCAAACAAACAAGATGTTTTTTATTTAACTTAGGCACCGTTTATTATTATCACTTTTTCTAAATATCTGTTTCAATGTTTGGAAATTGGAGATAGGTTTCTAAAATAGAGAGACAGTTAAACTATTATAGGTTCTTTGAGCCGTAGCAGTGAATGATAACCAAGAAACCATTTGCTTCGTCATACATTTGGGATGTATATGTTAAACATTTTCATTCGGGCAAAATTATCAATATCTCGAACAGGCAACTTCCGCCATTCTTCCGAAGTTTGGCTTTTCTCAAGAGAGACATGTTGTTCTGTTTTCAAGAGTGTGTCGTCAATGGCTGCCTGGTTTGGTATTTAAGTGTACTCTGTTCTAGCAATTTTACTTACAGGTCGCATTTGATATTAATCTGAGAAGAAATCTACAACAATCTCCGTAAAACATGACGAATTATTTACTTTAAAGGTTTAGTGTTTTTTTTTTTAATTACCGGAAATCCTTATGTTTTCATCCGTATATCTGTCATTTCCGCTATCTGTTATTCCTCCATTCCGGCTAGAGAGGCATACAATTTTACAGGTCCTTTTTGATATTGGCAATTACTTGGCATTAAAAGAGAAAACCCTTGGTGGGATTGTGAGTAGGTTATAAATTTACGCTCTTTCGTCCTGATCATTAGAACGTAATTTGTGTTCTGTTTTTTTTTTTTTTTCAATTATAATTGCAGGAGTCATTAAATGGTTTTTGCAGCCGTAATTAAAACCTTTAATTGCGTGGTTAAATCACGCTTGACTTGAATTTTTATCGATCATATTCATGATTTTCCTCGCTTAGAATATCCGCTAAGACTTTTAATAAGAGCGGCTGTAGGTGAATGCGACTCCCTTATCTAACTGGCTCGTTTGATAGCGCTATCGGCGACTGAGTGTGTGGACCTTTATTGGCCCCGTGTTTGATTAATCCGTGATCGACGGCTTGTGGTTTGTCATATATCTCATGATTCAGGGGTTATTAGTCATATATTCCTTTTGAGCAACAGAAACGTCCATCTTACCTGTTGGATCTTCCCCGTATCTTTTTTTTATTTTATCATTTTAAGTCGTTATACATGATTTAGTAAATTAGGGGGGGGGCGATTTAATGGATCTAACTATCAAGGAGCTACTGCTGATTTCATACGAGAGAAACTGGTAACGATTACAAAAGAAAGTTGGCCTTCTCCGGGAGAAAAAAATCATACTTTATCATATCAACGCTTATTATAATTGATTTCTAATCGATCGGTGAAACCATCTCCTAAAACAAATGTGTAACTACTTAAATTCTATTCATCCCTATAATCCTCCCTGGAGACTGAAACGGCAGTGGCCTCGTGGCCTGCTATAAATGCGTGACAGTGGGAGTCCTGGTAATGGTCAGTTTCTCCAATCATGTCCTGAGCGTCTGTGGCTCTTGTTCAGCCTCCGCTGGCTTGTATCCGGTGGCGAAGCTGACGGAGGAGAGTAGTGGGGGACTTCCCAAGACTCCGCTTCCTCTCTCGCATGCGGACTTGGGAGGTCTCTGGGCTGTTTGTAAATACTGGATGAACGAGCGAGTGAATGAAAATTGTAAATATGATATGAATGAGAATCACAATTACTTATTGCCCAGTAATTACTTATTGTAATTTTATCATAATAAAGCTGTTTAATATATCACTTCAATTCTATTTCTCAAAAGTCTATACGTGGTATAGATTAAAGGGGTTTCAAATCTGAAAGCAGTTTTGGAAAAACAAAAGAATACTCATATCTAGACCAGTTATCATAATTCTGCCCTCTGTTGCTTACCAATGGAGGCAACGGTCGTGGGGTCAAAGATCTCAATGGAACACTTTTTGGTGTTACTAGGTCGAAAAATATTTAACACGTGCCTTTATGTTTTTCGGCCAATGCACCCTTGAGACTAAGAAAAATACTTTTTTAAGTTCAACCAATCCTCCTTTTTTGTCTGAGTGTACTAAAAAAAAAAACAGGTTTACATACGTCATCTGATCAAATTAAAATGGAATTCCTGGCCCGAGAAGGAGGAATGGACAGGAAGTCTGGAGAGAATATAGAGTAAGAGGAAGACTGCAGATAGTTCGGACATGTCGGTAGAATGGAAGAGGAAAACTGGCCAGAGTGACGTTCGTTACGTGAACAGGAGGAAGAAGACCTCACAAAGAGGACTTCATGGAAGAGGCGTTCCAGGGCCCGAGAAGGAGGAATGGACTGGAAGCCTGGAGAGAATATAGAGTAAGAGGAAGACTGCAGATAGTTCGGACATGTCGGTAGAATGGAAGAGGAAAACTGGCCAGAGTGACGTTCGTTACGTGAACAGGAGGAAGAAGACCTCACAAAGAGGACTTCATGGAAGAGGCGTTCCAGGGCCCGAGAAGGAGGAATGGACTGGAAGCCTGGAGAGAATATAGAGTAAGAGGAAGACTGCAGATAGTTCGGACATGTCGGTAGAATGGAAGAGGAAAACTGGCCAGAGTGACGTTCGTTACGTGAACAGGAGGAAGAAGACCTCACAAAGAGGACTTCATGGAAGAGGCGTTCCAGGGCCCGAGAAGGAGGAATGAACTGGAAGCCTGGAGGAGAACAGGAGTGCTGGTTTAAAACGGAGAACTATATGTATGATGGCGGCCTGATTAAGAGTATTTAACATTTGTAATAGAGGCTCTTGACCTGAGTTTTTGTATTTAACTTCTACCGATTGTTGTACTAATATAATATTGTAGTTGTATAAGTCTCCATGTTATTTAGTCGGTATTGGTTCGGCTTGGGTATCCAGTTTGCTTGTATAACGTTGACTTGTATGTTAGTAAATACAGCAGTTGTTTGTGCTCCTTTGGTGATCGTACCACCATCTCAGGCTTGTTATCAAGCTGTTCCATAAAGTAATCGATATGTGATTTTTTTTTATTACTAATTTTTGTTATTGTACTTTGTGTATTACAGGAATCGTTGTGAAAGTGTATTATTTTAACATTCAACTAGTAGAACTTTTGTAAAAAAAAACAAAAACTAATGAACTAATGTTTTATGTATTGGATTCGAAATAGGGATTCAAGTATTTATTTTTTTTATGTTGAGTGCGTCCATTCGTTAATGCCAGATTATCATACCTAAATCTTATGGCCAGTTACTTTCTCTCCGAGAAACCGTTTCACCCGCAATAGAATTCCGATATTTATATAAATATTTTTCAAGTTCTGATTGATTCCTAAATATTGACTTTGAAGGACGAATATTACGATTTTACAATTAAAAATCACGTCTGACCTGTGGGCTCGAACCCAAATTGTTTCTTACAGTATTTAGAGGTTAAAAAAGTAAATTGTATAAATATTTACCTATTTTACGTATTATTTTTTATGGTCACATCGATCACTTGCAGAGAACAAAAAAAAAGGTTAATGCGCCGTATTATTTAAATTGTATATGCCTTATAAATTGAAATCCAAAGAATGCCTAGGTCCCCTGTGACGATTTTTTTCATGACGGTTTTCCTCTTGATATCCCTTCCGTTAAAGATATGCCGGGAAGTACATCCTCTCCCTGACGACGAGATACCCCCTCCCCGGAGGACCCCCTCCCCGACGGTGGCCTCTAGGTAGGGGCCAGTAGGTCGCCAGTCCACAGCTAGACACTACGGCCTCCCTACTCGCCCGGCTGTTCCGCTGGATCGCCAAGCTTGCCCACTCGGGGGCCGAGCCTCCGCCCCACGGCTCCTCGTCGCATTCCAACGGTGAGTCACAAATATCATTCTATCTTAGATCTATATATGTGTAATAAGTGTTTGTCTGTCCGTATGTCGGCCAGAAGTGCGTGGTCAGGCCTTGTAGTGCACCTGTGGGACAATAATACACCACTGCACTGCCTATCCGTCGTTCAATGCGAAACATATGTCGCCGCCATATGCTCACAGACACGTAAAGGCGATCCGCGATCAAATGCAACACTTCACAAAAAAAAAAATCTATTTGATCCAAACCGTTACTATTTTCATCCATTACCTGAGTGGAGTACGTACTAAATTGTTTTCAAAAATGTTCATCCGATGACAAATCAGAATCTGCCCTCATTGGGCAATGGCTAATTGCGAGGAACGATCACATTCACACAGTATATCTTATATTGCGTCACCTCTCCCTAATATTTATGTCCCAAATAAATGACGTAGAAAGTGAACAATATAATATATATACATATATAATCAATAAAAAAAAAAACCCCCGATTTTTATCGACGGCGTTCGAAACTTTCATTTTGTTCTAATGTCTCTCTCACGGGGAAAAATCCTTTTAAATCTCAAGTTGGTTCTCAGCTAGGACTTGAAGGTCAGTAAAACAGGCTTGACTTTTTTTATTTTTGTTTTACGTTATTATATTTCAAACTAAAAATTAACCACTTTGAGACATTGTGGGAATGTACATTGAATTACTTGTATGAAAGTAGAACCTCTCCCTCCGGGCTAGGAAATTAAATAAGACGGGAAAAAGCGTTCAAGGTTGAAATTTTCCTTTCATCGATGGCTTGTTTTTGTTGTTCTGAGCTCTCTCACAGTTTTTAAAAAAAAATTTACATAAATATTCACACAATTTACTCTTCTATTCAAACTGACTATTTGACTTTGAATAAATGAATTATGATTCTTCATAGCGGATTATGAAAAATATCTTCACTATGAATAAATGACTCGTAGGTATTCTCTTCCTTCATACTGTTCCAAACGGATTTTATTTTACAAGTGATTGTATTTATTACCTGAATTAAGTCGTGAATTTAATTATATGGATTAAACTGATTATAAATGTACGTTGTAGCGAAATATATATATATGAATTGGAATATATTTCATTCGGTTATCGTTTGGATTACGCTAATTATTTTGACAGTACATTTTGGATTTTGCTATTGTATGCTAATAAAATCGTAGGAAATAGTAACGTGTTATTAACGCCCGGAATAACTTTTAATATTTTTGTTAGGTTAATTATTTCTTTTTTTTTAAATAATACGTTAATTAAAACGTCAGATGAAAGAACTTCTCTCCTCTTAAGTTATCCGTCAGCAAATGAGCTTGTAATTTATATTTCGACAGAGCCTTCTAGATTTAAACTGATGTTGTTTAATACTTGTTTAGGATCAGTTCTTGTTTTTGTTGTGAGTCGAGCCGAGAGATTTCTCTGTTTCAAGGACTTGACTCGGCGTAAAAGTCGGTTTTGACACCCTGAACAATTCCCGTTATCCGTTCCGAAACCTTGGCCGTCATGACAGGAGATCGTTTCTCAATAGTTCTGATATTGTTCCTAGCCTTAGACTGATTATTTTTCTGAAATTCTTCTGTCATTTTGCTCTAATTGAATATTAAACTTAAAAAAACCAAAAAAAAAAAACCCAAAAGACCTAGAAAATCTCAACCCAAAACTTTTTTACTCTACATTATTAGAAAGACAGATTAGTGTTAATCTGTAGCTTCAGCCTAGTCGCCTGACTTTTATTATCGTTTTCAAAGTTTTTTATGTTAACTTGGACTATTTTGACTGTAACTAAAGTTTGCTAAAAGTGGTTAAGTTGCGAAAAGCTGATTACATTTTTGGTCCAAATTCGAAATATTTCTGAAATAGGTGAATTACGCAAACATGAGGGCTAATGGCTTGGAGTATAATAAAGGGTGTCCCAGAATTAACGCAAGATTTGAATTTGCCGCCATTTGTGCAGTAAAGTGCTGACAACCCCCAAAAAAAAAAACAATTTGACAGCTGACAGTTTAGGGTTAGTAAACATGGAGCGTTACACGATAGAACAATGTGTCTTTATGATTGAACATTATCTAAAAAATAATCGAAGTTTGGCGGCCGCAGTTCGAAAATTTTATACAAAATAGTGCTTTGACTTCATCAACCGTGAAGAGATTAATTGAAAACTTTAGGGAGACTGGATCAGTTCTAAACACACTGGTCGTTCAAAAACAAGCCGTTCAAATGTCAATATGGAAGCAGTCCGTGAGGGTGTTGGGGGTGTTGTTGAAAATCTAGGAACATCAATTCGGTATCGTAAACACTTTGTGCTGAAATTGGATGGTATTGATGTGACCAATATGTGGTTTCAACAAGATGGTGCCACATGCCATACAGCCCATGAAACAATTCAAATGCTGCATGAGACATTTCCAGGTCGTGTACTCTCTCGTTTCGGTGATCAGAATTGGCCCCCTAGATCGTGTGATTTAACACCTTTACATTTCTTTTTATGGGGTTATATGAAGTCAAAGGTGTGTGTCAACAAGCCCACATCCACCCGTGCATTAAAAGAGGAAATTCAACCACATTTATGCCAAATGGTCATGAAAAATTTCGACAAAAGAGTGCGTATGTGCCGGCAAAGTCGTGGAGGCCATTTGCCCGATGTGTTATTCCATAAATAACCCTGTCCTATTTAATTTATAATTGAATAAAAAAATAACAAGAAAAAAAGCTGTGTTTTCTATTTAAATCAAATCTTGCGTTAATTCTGGGGCACCCTATGTTTATAGTGAAGATATCCATCTTGTTATTCGTTTTTTCCTTTTTGTCGTCTGTTTTTTTTACTTGAAGATGAAATTGTCGATAAAAAAAATCGCTTTTAGAGGTCTACCCCTAAGTTACGTTTATTAAAAAACACACAACCATTTTTGATAGCTCACAAGTGCCTAGAAAAATTATATTATTTTTTTTGATAAAAATCTACGGTGGACGATCCAGTCTATAACGAGCAGACCTAATGAAGGTGCATACCCTTTTGATGTTGGGATTAAAATTTAATTAGAGTAAGCGGATTGTTTTTTGAGAAAACGGCTGAAGCTTTTAAACATTTAATCTGAGCACCAAAAAGATTTTCATCATTATTTCCTCATTCACATTTTCCTATCTAATCTGACAAGGTTTTATCGTCTGGCTTCTTGCAATGCTTCAATTTTAAGATCCTCAAGAGTGCCTAAGGTTATTATATTTTTTTAAATTTTCTTACATTAATTATGTATTAAAGTTGATTTGAATTTTATTTAAAATGACTAAAAATACGGGCAGAATGATTCCTTGTCAGTTTCTTAAATACTGCACTAGACATGCCAAATGGTATTGCTAGAATCCAGATTTTCTGTTTCCCCATGACAATTACTGAAGAAACTGTGTTTTTTTTCATATACCAAAAATATAATATAGTGCATGAAACAAAAATGTATTTCGTTCTTTAAAATGTAGCTTTTTCGCCGGTATGTGTTGGGTATGTATTGGACATTATGGAGAAGTTGCTGTGTGGTGTGGCCGGGGAAACATTGACCCAGAGGCCGGAAGACACCCAGACCTTCACCTTGCTACGTGATGTCAAAGACTATCAACCGTTTGTTTTTTGCTTCTTGATGGTTTCCTTATTCGGGGAGAGGGGGGGTTTGTTAGTTAGTTTTACCCCTCTACGCCCCGAAGTTCGTCTGAGAAATTTTACGAGAAAATATATAATGATATAGTTTTGTTTATGACTTTGACAGTAAACAAACGTCATTTATAGCCCGTAGTCTTTCTTCGGATTGTTTTAGTTCTTCTTGGCTCTGCTTCTACGCCAATGACTTAAATCGTAGTCTATAAATATAGACTATAAACCTAAATAAAATACTTGTAAATAACAGATTATTGTATTATGCTAATTAAGAAATCGAAGGGTTTTGAGCTACTTAAACTTTTTCTATATCATTAAAAGATTAATTATTAGCTATAAACTCCCAAAAAGTTAATTTTTAAATAAGTTTTTACAGCTAAGTGAAAGTGACATTCTTACAGACATCCTTTAAAATCAAAGTTAATGTTCACAATTTTTAAAAACGGTATATTTGTTCAATTTTTGTTTGGTCATTTTGTTATTTCACAATATCGTGACGTGAGCAGCATAGACTTTTTTTTCTTCTTAACCCCTTTATTTAAACATTTTTAACAAATTATGAACAATAAGAGTATTAATTGATAAGTGGCTCCATCTTCTGCATTGCCGGATATAATGCATTGTAAGGGGGTAGAATTAGATTTTCTTTTTATGGTTAAAATTAAAAAATCAATATACTGGACTAGGTGATTTCGTCTCTGTGTAGGCTCACCTAGGGGGTTTACAAAAATGGGAAAGTTACATACTAAAACTCAACATAGACATGACTGAAACTCTTCTTCAGTAACCTTTTGTACGTAAATCATTGAGTTTAATCTATACCTTCAAACATAGCTATTTTATTTTATTTTTACACTTTCGTTATAATTGAAAAATATTAAAGTAAGATATCTATTCTGCTTAAGTAAATGATTAAATTTGGAACATCCTATGAGTACCAGTCCCCTAAGGCATATCTCAATATTTAGAGATAACACTTTCTATTTAAAAAAAAAAAATAAGATACATGAGGGCAGCTTAATTCAAAGTTCGTACAAAATTCTCTGATTTTTTATCGTAGGCACATCATACTGTGGTTAATTAACTATGTCCCATCACAAAAATATTTCTTCATTTCATTCCGTCAATGCTCTCTTATCATTATTATCGTTTGCATGGAGTAGTGTCCGAATACTTTTTTCGAAAGCTAGTTTTTTGATTTGATTGCTCAATTATCCTTTACGAAAATTATTTAACTCTCACACGAAAGTTGGTGTTGGCTAATTGCATATTTATTAGAACTCAAATTTGACCTCGCCATTGTCTTGATTTGTTTCATTCGAGGTTTGTTTTGGTTAATTCTTGTGAATTTGAGATGTGCATAAATTATGAACTTTTAGGCAGTTAACTGGGTCAAGCAAGACCTGTACAAATATATTTTTGGTTACGAAGTATCTTCATGATCCATAACGATTGTTATTAGGAAATCTTATCTAATTTAAGACAACGGTCCTCTGATGCCGTATACCTGATGCTGATTAACAGAATACAGGTGGAGCAAATGTTCCTGCTAATGCAGTCTTGCAATATTCTCCACAATGAACGTAATATATGCTATGGACTTGTGGAAGCGGAAAACTTTTATGTAACATTACTTGAATTTCGGATCTTGTCCACTAGTTTATTTTAATTCCATTCCTCTCCCTGTACGGTATTTAGACACACATCTCGACAAACGACTGACCTGGAACCCACATACGAGGCTAAAAAGACAAGAACTAAACAGACGCTTTGGACAACTGTACAGACTACTTCAAAGGACATCTCATCTCTCAATAGAAGATAAATTACTAATTTACAAAGTATATAATTGTGCCAATCTGGATATACGGAATAGAGCTATGAGAACAGCAAAAAAGTCAAACATCAAGAGTATCCAATCCTTTCAATCAAAAGTCCTGAGAACAATAGTAAATGCCCCTTATTACGTTAGCAACAAAACCCTTCATAATGATCTTAATATACCTTACATTCTTGAAATAAATCCTTCCAAGTTCATGAAATTCGCTAGTAACCTATCCAACCACCCTAATCCCCTACCACAATCATTGCACTGCACCACTCATCCCTATAACCCCTCCGAGGAGACTAAAACGGCAGTGGCCCCGTGACCTGCTATAAATGCGTGGCAATGACATTTTCTCCAATCATGTCCTGAGCGTCTGTGGCTCTCGTGCTCTTTGTCAGCCTCCACTGGCTCGTATCCGGTGGCTTGGCTGAATGAGGAGCGTGGGGGACTCCCCAAGACTCCGTTTCCTCTCTCGCATGCGAGGGAGATGACAACCACGTGGATTTGGGAGGTCTCTGGGCTGTTTGTAAATACTGCATGAATGAGAACATTTATCACCATTACTTATTGCCCAATGAGGCAGATTGTAATTTTATCATTATAAAGTTGTTGAATTTCGGGCTTGGATGCGAGAGCAAACAGTATACTTATGTGTTGTAAAAAATAGTATGTGTGATATAGACCCAACCGTGTTGTAAATTCAGTCACGTTAAGTAACTGTGCTTTGAAGTGTAACTGGTTATCTCTTTGACCAACTCGTTAAAAAAAAAAGTTTTTTGTCTTTTTGATTGAAATAGCCATTGAAAGGATTTGCGTTTACACCCGTCCGAAAATAATTGGATATCCAACGAACGGAGCGAAGCCTTTGTTATTCTAGACAGCCTTATGTTCAATAAACTTCAATATATGTTCGCAACTTTTTGATGTGTTTTTTCAAAACCCCTTTTCATTCAACATTTTTTTTTTACAAGCAGATGGTCAAATACAATAAGCAATATTTACAAAACTTCTCCTCTTCCTGCATACGCAGATGCATTTGAGGGAGGGTAGAATTACAATAACAATGCCTTTATGGTTTTGTTACGAAGGCTGGTTTCGTGTTAATTAATGAAGCTTCTCCCTACGAGAAGTTGTAATGTCATAGTTTTGTAATATAATAATTCGTTGAAGAATTTGTTCATTATTATCTTGGTATTACTTAAATCTTAACTTGTCCCTTCGTGTGTACAATAGTTAGCCAAGTCCCTTATCGACCGCCTGTTGCTATGAATAGGTAAAGGGTGGAAGAGGTGTTGGACACCGGCTTTGTCCGGTTGTTTTGTTACATCGGCAGTGATTGATAAGTAATTTCAACTACTTGCGTAACAATGGGAGTCCTGGCAATGGCTAGTTTCTCCAATCATGTCCTGAGCGTCTGTGGCTCTCGCGCTCTTTGTCAGCCTCCGCTGGCTTGTATCCGGTGACGCGGCTGACGGAGGAGCGTGTGGGACTCCTCAAGACTCCGTTTCCTCTCTCGCATTCGAGGGAGGTGACACCCGTGTGATTTTGGTAGGTCTCTGGGCTGTTTGTAAATATTGTATCAATGAGCGAGTGTATGAAAAATTGTTAAAATATGGTATGAATGAGATCATTTATCTCAATTACTTATTGCCCCATGAGGCAGATTGTAATTTTATCATAATAAAGCTGTATAATAATAATAATTATAAAATGTTATCCGGTTATCAAATATAAACCAGAAAACGATCTGAGGACCGATTATGTAACATGTAGATCAATTGTACGTTCCCTTTCTAAGTTCGCTGGTATTCGGGCTGTAGTTTTTAAATCCCTTTTGGACGGCAACACAGCCCTTAAATAAATAGTGTTCATTCTCCCAGACGGGCAGACAGGGTATACTGCTCCCTCCCTACATCTGCGGCAGACTGGGACTACCTGTGCCCGTGGGCTGACTACAATAATCGCGAGCACAATGTGGACCAGTTCCTTTGGGGGCAGGACTTGTGACCTTCGGCGATCAGCTGTCTTCAAGGACTCGGGCTTTGACTAACCTTACTCTGCCTTAGTCCTGATATTTTCCGATTTCGTTCAGTCGCTGCCTTCTCGACTGTATTTCACAATATGGCGGAATGACTTGATTAGTTTTTTTTGGTTCAAATGTAAATTGTAAAAGTGTTTCGGCTCGTACATGATATCGCAATCGACAGTAATAAAATACTTGCTACGACAAGAGTCGCTGCACGATTGCGATAGATGACGAACAGCAACGACCTTTGAAAGGAACTTGATGACTATGGGCCAGAGATTTGAAATTTAGCCTATATCCTAAATTGGCAAAAATGTTAACTAATTTTGACTACTTGACAATCCAAATTGAATTTAAAATGGATCTGAACAAATTTATAAGTACCTTGTTTATAGGTGAAAACTGTTCCGAATTAATCTCTACAATTTTATTGTCTCGATTACTACACGACGAATATAGTCTGTGTTAAATTAATTCATTGACACTAGTGGAATATTTAAGGATTTTATTTTTGTATTTTTATTAATATGTTTGTTATTATTTTGTTGCTTTACAACTTACACTTTTAATCCTTTATGTTGTAAATAAGAATTGATACATATGTGTCCGGGTTGCATGGAGCTAGTGGATGTAAATAAATTATCAAACTAAAAAGCTACTGTTCTGCGAAAACAGTAACATAAAAGAACAGTAAAAAAATAATATTATTACTTACTAATACACAAGGTTTGATCAAAACGTAACAAGAATTTTTGTTTATCTTAAAATTTATTCATCGATAGCATTTTTGTCCCCTTCTCAGATCTCAGATCCTCCTCAGATATAATACACTTGTGCCAGCGCTTTTTCCAATCTTCGAAGCATTTTTCGATATAGCTCTTAGCACCTTCAGCGATTCTTCTTTTATCTCATCAATGGTGTCAAAACGTCATCCATTTAAGGTTTTTTTCAACTTCGGGAACAAAAAGAAGTGGCATGAAGCCATGTCCGGTGAACACGGTGGCTGAGAAAACACAACAGTGTATTTTTTTGCTAAAAAATAACGAGCAATCAGTGAGGTGTGAGCGGGAGCGTTGTGACGTAATTTCCACGAATTGTTTTGTCAGAATCGGATCGCTTTAAATGATATATTAACTTCGTGAGCAACCTCTTTAATAGTAATTCTGCGATCGTCCCCGATCATTTTCTTAACTTCTTCGATGTCGTCGTTTATTGAAGTGTTAGGACGCCCACCCAGCTCGATCATCATCTTCAACGTCTTCACGGCCCTCTTTAAAGCGTCCATACCACTCATAAACTATTGCTTTACTCGTGGTAGATTGACCAAAAGCCACTGTCAACATTTCAAAAACTTTGCTACACATTATTTCATTTTTTTGACAAAATTAAAAATCGCCGAGAGTACCAAATACGTATAACCTTAGCGACTGCTACTAAAAAAGTAAATATTAAAAACATCTTCATTGTATTTCAGAGAGATGTGTACCAACATCATTGGTATTGGAATCATAACGCCCGCGATATCATAAAATTCCCTCAACTTTTTGATCATTAGCTCGTTATTTGGTAAATAGAAAAACCCGAACAGTCGGTCTGACTATTGCTAGCTATGTCCTAACATGCTGAATATGTAATTATGGCTGATTGCAATTATTCTTCTCAATTAATAAACAGGGCTTTCATTCATTCATATAATTTAATAGAAAAACAAAGTGGTGAAGATAAGTGCGGTACTAATTAAGTCCAAAAAAAAAAGTGAATTTCGAAGATGATATTTTTTGTAAGTAGAAATATTTAGTCAAATTTGATAAAGTAAAATTGTGTAAATAAATCTTAAGAGAATAATGTTTGTTTCATTTCTCATAGTGTGATTGTATCGGATCTATAATGATGGAATCACAATTATAAAAAAGTGTGACGAGTTTCACTCAAGAATTTAATTAATTAACGAGGGCAATTAAGCGGATTATGAGAGCAGAACGGTTTATGGCCTTTACTAAGACTGTTAGGGAAGGGAACAAGTCTGGCTTCCTCACACTGTGAAAATACCATCCGACCTTCACCGGATCTAGGTTACTCAACACTTACTAATGCTAACTAGATTAGCAATTGTAATAGTTCGGCAGCCTAGATTCCAACCCTTTCAGAAATTCACCCATCATTCTCCCAACTATATATATATATATTACTATTAAAACAGCTTTATTATGATAAAATAACAATCTGCCTTATTGGGCAATAAGTAATTGTGATAAATGTTCTCATTCATACAGTATCTACAAACAGCCCAGAGGCCTCCCTAATCCACATGGTTGTCCCCTCCCTCGCATGTGAAAGAGGAAGCGGAGTCTTGGGAAGTCCTCCACGCTCCTCCGTCACCCGCGTCACCGGATACGAGCCAGCGGAGGCTGACCAAGAGCGCGAGAGCCATTGCTTTTTTGCCATTGCCACCAAGATACGCTGACATGATTGGAGAAACTGGCCATTGCCTGGACTCCCACTGTATAGCAGATCAAAGGCCTATGCCGTTTCAGTCTCCGAGGGGGATTATAGGGATGAGTGGTGCAGTGTAATGACTGTGCTACGGGATTGACTGGTTGGATAGGTTACTATGGAAGGGATGAGCTTGAGAATGTAAGGTATATTAAGATCGTTATGAAGGGTTTTGTTGCTGACGTAATAAGGGGCATTTACTATTGTTCTCAGGACTTTTGATTGAAAGGTTTGGATACGCTTAATGTTCGACTTTTTTGCTGCCCCCCATAGCTCTATTCCGTATGTCCAGATTGGCTTAAGTATAACTTTGTAGATTAGTAATTTATTTTCTATTGAGAGATGGGATGTCTTTTGAAATAGTCTGTACAGTTGTCCAAAGCGTCTGTTTAGTTCTTGTCTTTTTAGCCTCGTATGTGGGTTCCAGGTCAGTCGTTTGTCGAGCTGGAAGCCTAAGTACCGTACTAACTCGGATACAGGGAGAGGAATATAATTAAAAGAAACATTATTCTTACTTGAGCTGATTTCTTTTTAATTAGACTAGTTTTACCATTTTACAATCTCAGCACGAATCCGTGTGGTTACTCAGGCACCATTACTTCTCGACTCCTATCACAGAACAGACGGACTCATTTCGGAAACCTTGGTTGAACATGACAGATTTATCTTATCACGACAAGAAAAAAAAAAAAGGTTGTTTGCCATGCTATGGGAATCGTGGCCTCTCCTTGAACAAACAACGACAATAACTGATCCCCTTGTTTGGGCTTCTCTGTATTTCCGTGGTGTTCAAAAAATCAAAATATATAACTGAACGTATTCTCATTTTATTTATTAATTTTTTTTTTTTGCTGCCGGAAACTCATTGTCCAGTATACTTAAATGGGCAGTTATATAATGCTAAGAATATTGTAATCCTAATATTATATATGTAAGACAATTATTGAAGGTGGGGTGAATAAACTGAAATCAGTTTCTCTGTAAACAAAGTTAGCAATTTTATTCACTATATATTATATTATAACAATTATTAATATTGATTTACACAATCTTACCTGTAAACAAAGAAACGACAATTACAGTTTCTAACTATCAATTCTCTATTTACACTATTTACATGTTCCGTTATCTCACATAACCTTCTCTATCTGATTACTGATGCTCCATCTGGTGGGGGCCAGTGGAAGCAGCACGGCAAATTCAAATGAAAGAGAGATCACTTTCATTACATCTCCCCTCTCTGAGGTGAAAATTATTTGAAAATTTTCAGTCTGGTAATATCGGAAGTAATTTTGTTATGTGAAAGAATCCAGTTTCTTGCTTTCCTCTTCCGGTATTTATTTTATATATTGAATTTGATATCTTTTCTGTTATTTCAAAGGGACCAATTTTTAATTCATCTAGTTTATTCCTGTTCAATTTGTTGCCATTTTCTATATATACTGTATCTCCTGTGTTAAATTCCCAATGTTTTCTTGATTTATCAAATATTTTCTTGTTGTATTCATGAGACTTTTTTGTTCTTTCTAAGGCTAATTTACTGTCATTCATCCAGTTTTCTTTATTGTTTCTTTTTTTTAATTCTTCAGGTAAAATGCTAGTATCTGTGCCATCCAATAAATACTTGGGTGGAAAACCAGTTACTGTATGTTCTGTTTCATTATATTTATCCACACATTCTTTAGCGACTGTTGTCCAGGCTCTTTTCTTCCCTTTTTCGTTCATTTTACATCTGATTTTATTGACTAGAGTTTGATTTAGTCTCTCATTTAGACCATTGGAAAAGGGTGCATTAACTGCTGTAAATATCAATCGAACCTCCTTTTCCCTTAGGAAATCTTTGAATTCTCTTGAGTTGATTCCTGGGTATTGATCTGTAAGTATTATACCTATTTTCTCTGTTTCCAGCACATTATTTACTAACTTGATGAAGTCAGTGGCACTCTGAATTTTTGATGTTGAAATGAATGCATATCTTGTGAAGTGGTCAATAAGCAGGTGGAGGTATCTTTTTGTTGATCGTTGTCCTCCAAAACCTCCAATAGTGTCGATTGACATTATTTCGAATGGTTTTGTTGCTGGCCCTAGTTGTGACATTAGCCCATATTTTTCTTGCCCTCTGGATTTGTTTTTAATACATATTTCACAGGTTTTACATACTTTTTTTTATATTTGCAGTTATATTTTTTGCTGTGTAATAAGGGCATACCCTATTCATCATTTGTTTAATTCCTATATGGCACCATTCAGAATGTATTTCTTTAATGAATTCTAAACTTAAGTTTTCAGATAAAATTATCTTTTCTTTATTTCTTACTTTTTTATAGAACACTCCATCTTTTTCTATTAATTTTGTTTTGGTGTTTTGTAATATTCTATTTTCCTCTTGATCTTTTTTAATTTCTTGTATTTTTATCAAATTAACTATTTTTAGGATTTCTTCTTTATTTTCAATTGGTTCTAATACCGGGTTTCTGCTCAAACTATCTGCTTCGGTATTATCCTTTCCCGGAATGTATTTAATTTCAAAATTGTATTGTGACAAATAGTAAGTTAATTCACCAAGTTCTTCATCCGTTCTTGCTCTTATGTTTAAATTTTCTAATGGTTTGTGATCTGAAAATACAGTGAATTTTCTTCCAATTAACCAGTATTGCCAATATTTTAATGCCTCTTTGATTGCCAAACACTCTAAATAAATTGCTTTTTTCCTTTTTTGCGGTTCGCTTAATTTTTTTGAAAAGTATGCTACTGGCTTTTCTTTTCCATTGTTTTGTACTTGTTTCAAAACTGCACCAATACCTTCTAGAGATGCATCTGTATAAATTCTTATTGGTAAATCATTATCAAATATTTCTAACACTGGTTGGGAACATAGCAATTTCTTTACCTCTGCAAAGGATTTTTCACACTCTTCCGTCCATAAGAATTTTTCATTTTTCCTTAATAATTTATGCAGTGGATCTAGCAATATCGAGCTTTTTGGTATATACTCGTGATAAAAATTAATTTTTCCTAAAAATTGTCTGATGTTCTTTTGGGTTTTTGGAGTTGGAAAGTTTTTTATTGAAATTAAGTTGTCCTTTATTGGTCTTACTGTATTGTGTTGTATTATGTGTCCAAGGTATTTTGCTGATTCTGCTGCGAATGTACATTTTTTAAATTTTAATCGGAAGCCTTCATTGACTATTGCTTTTATTACTTTTTCTATATGCTCTATATGTTCTGTGAATGATTTCGAAAAAATTAAGATGTCATCTATATAATTTTCTGAAAAGTCTTTTAAATTGTGCTTTCTTAAGATGTTGGATAAAATTCTTTGGAAAATAGCTGGTGATGTCTTTAAACCATAGGGTAGGCATGTCCATTGGAAGTGCCCTTCTTGTGTGACAAATCCTGTTTTCTGTCTATCTTCAATGCGTAATGGAATTGACCAAAAAGCGGAATTTATATCTAGTGTGGTGAAGTATTTGCAGTTTCTTGTTTGTATTATTAAATCATCTATTAATGGGAATGGTTGAGCTTGTGGTGTAACTAGTTTGTTCAATTCACGAAAATCTATACATAATCTTGATCGCTTGTTTTCATCTCTTTTGAATGCTAAGGTTACGGGGGCTGCGAATGGACTATAGGACTCTTCAATTAGATCATTTTGTAATAATTTTGCCACCTGATCTTCTATTTCCTTCTTATCTGCTATAGTGCATCTATAAGGCCTTTTGCTGCAGAATCTGTCCACCAGTAAGTCAATTCTAGCTTCGTAATCCTTAACCGTGCCCACATCATATTTGTTCCTGGCAAATACTGTACTGTACTTTTCTCTCAGTCTTTCTATCGTAATCTTTCTCATATTATCTAAGTGATCTAATTTTATTTTGAACCCGTCTTCTTCGATATGTTCATTAAAATTCACTTTAACTTCTTCATTTTTTTCTTTCTTTTTCTCAGTATTTCCTGTTTCATCTTCTTTCTTCTGTAATATTTGTAGATTCTCATTTTGAATTAATCTAAATTTTTTGATAATATCTAATCCTATAAGAAAATCTTCAAAATCATCTCTCTCTACAATGAACACATCAACATATTTTTCTATCTCAAAAATTTTCACTTTTATGGTTACTAAACCTTTTGTTTGTGTCACACCATTGACTGTTTTTAAATATATCTTATTAACATCTTCTGTTTTTTTCTTTATCTTAATTAATTTTGTATTTATTAGAGAGACTTGGGATCCTGGATCATATGTCCCATTTACCTGTAACTTCTCTTCTAATAATATTTTTACTTTAATCAATGGTGTGATTATTCGTTTTTTTGTTCTGTATTTAGATCTACTTCTAATACTGAGTTGCTTCCCAGTATTCTAGTTTCATATTTGTCTCTCTTTTTAAACCAGCATGAAGCTTCTGGATGATATCTGATGCCTTTGTTTAATTGTTCACAATTATTGCATGGCCTTTTTTCTTGAAATTTATTTTTACTAAAAAGTTTTTCATCTTTCTTTTTCATAAAATTATTTTTGTTCGCTAGACCCTCACATTTTCTAATTTCATGAAGTAATTTGGTTGAATTCTCACATTTTTCCTTATCTAACTTATTTCTAATGAACTCAGGTAAGCCTGCAGCTATAAGCATCACTAAAGTCTGTGAACTAATATTCTCATCCATATCTAACAATAATTTCTCTTTTTTCATGGCGTATTCCATCAGTAGACCTTCTTTAAACCTATATGATATAGCATGCATTCCTGTACTCCATCCTTGGTCTTCAAAAGTTTCCAAAAATTTTTCTTTCCACTCAGACCACACAGAGTCCATTGTTAATATTGTTAGGGTTGCTGAGTACCAGTCTAAGCATGACTTTTCCAAAAACAACCTTAATATCTCAATCATATTACTGTCTGCATTGATTCCACATCTTCTACATTCTTTCTCAAACATCTCTAGCCACTGTTTAGCATTTGAGTGTTTACATGTAAACTTCTCAACCATGAACTTCTCTGCTATATGTTTTAAATTTAGCTCATTCTCTTTATTTTGTGTGGATTCAACCATCTTATCTTTATTCACTACTTGTTCTAAATATAAATTATCAAACATTACATTACCTTCTTCATCAAAATATATTGTTTTCATTTTCTCGGTTAATGTAATCCACACACTCTTCTGTTGACCTCTTTGAGTAAAACTGTTCCTCAATCTTTTATAAATAAGTGTCTTAGTCAATTCTTCATGATCACTCATAAAGCTTTTCTCTAGGGGCAACACATATTCTTCATTTTCCTCTGTCTTAATTGTGGTAATTGAGAGAACATTTGTCTTCTTATCCTTCGGTGATCCCACAAAGTTAATGGTGAATTGCAGTCTTTTCGCCATTGTAACTCCTATTGTCGTTTTGTAAGACAATTATTGAAGGTGGGGTGAATAAACTGAAATCAGTTTCTCTGTAAACAAAGTTAGCAATTTTATTCACTATATATTATATTATAACAATTATTAATATTGATTTACACAATCTTACCTGTAAACAAAGAAACGACAATTACAGTTTCTAACTATCAATTCTCTATTTACACTATTTACATGTTCTGTTATCTCACATAACCTTCTCTATCTGATAACTGATGCTCCATCTGGTGGGGGCCAGTGGAAGCAGCACGGCAAATTCAAATGAAAGAGAGATCACTTTCATTACATATATAAGGCTAAAAGCCCCTTCTAGTGTATACCTGCCTCGTGACTTCATGGAAGTCACTGGTGTTTCTTGTTATTTTTTATGTAAGCGACCGCATCCCAATTCCTGGTACAACCCTTCTCATATTCACATATGTCTCAGCTTTAGTTCCAGTCCCCACTAGTTCACAGTTGTTTCATAAACGCTCGTCCATAAACTCCCTACCCAGTGTAGTGTATAGTAAGAGGAAACTCGTAGTAGTAGGAAACTAGTAATTTAACTCCTTATATTTGTATATACCAGTGTTTTGCTTGTACTTCCTAATAAAGCTTTTCTTTCTTTTTTTTTAAAATATTCTCCAAAGATTATTTAACTGACGATGAAATTATTTATTATAGGTTATTTGTAAGTAGTATTTAAGTTTATCTCAAGTTCGTTATAAAAAAAAAAATATTTTGAGTTGAGTGCCATATTTCAAGCGACATTTTTATTTCAGTACTGAAACAGATCTATACATATATGGAATAATTGCTGTATATATATATATATATATATATATATTGTAACATTCATGATATTTGAGAATATCATGACCAGCCACCCTCCCACTTTGTCCAGCATCAGCCCTTATGCTCTTAGGAGTGGGGATGAGATAAAGGTCAGTCTTAGCCTAACAGCCAGAGGGCGAACAAGAGCAAGACCCCGACTTGGCGGTATCCAACAGAAGAAGAGGAGAAGAAGAAGAAGAAGAAAAAGAAGAAGAGGAGATCAACAGTAACGTTGATTGGATTAAACGGAGATCATCGATTGGGTGATATAGATATTGTTTTTTTTATCATTATGGATCCATTAAAAAGAGATTGAGCTCAATTTTCATTTTTTTTATATAACTAATTAGTAGTAACTATCCTTGTTCAAAAGGAATTGAATATTTTTTTATATAATTAATGTCAGCACTATTTATAATTATAATTATTTGTTATAACCATTTTACTTGTATATATTTCACAATTCCCAGTTTCTCAATTTATTAATAACTATAACATTAGCCTTGAGATCGGGCGATTCAATCGGGATAATTTCCTATGTCAAAGACATAAAAACAAGTTGAATTAAAGATCTCATGACGGACCTACCAAATTAGTTAAGGTCAATTGATATAATAAATTAGAAAATAAAATGGTAGAAAATGAGGTAGGTTTCAATATATATATATATGTTTAGTATAACAATAAATAAACATTGAAAGATAACTTATAACACGATTGAGGATATTTATCTTATTTATATATATCCTATCCCCATTTCGTGTATTCGAACAAAGAAACTTAAGTATTCTAGCAATAGAATAATATTTTTTTAAAGTTATTACTGGATTTGTAATTGGGAATTTACAATGGTATCATTAACGATATTAATTAATTATTTAAAACTATTTAATAAAAGTGAAGAAAAAATCAAACTGGTACTTCAGGGTATTTTTTTATTAAAATTTACTTTATTATTAAGGTACAATACGCGATTTCTGTCGTTTTCTCTCATAATTGATAAAATATCTTGTAACTGTAAGGAAAAAACTTTAAATCTGTTATAACTTATTCAGGTAAAAGAGACCTGATAATATAATGTAGTGACGCTACATAAGTACAAAAATAATTTGTAAATAGATTCGCCTGAGGTCTTGAGATCTATAATTGTATATAATTATGTGTAAATTTAAAAGGGCTAGGAAGGAAAAAAAAGCTATTCAGAGTATCCTGTACAATATGACTTGAAAAATCCTAAAATTTATCCAAAAGGCATTTCAAAAAAAAAAAAAAAAAAATCAGGAAAGAAAAATAGATATCAAGTATTTAATGTCGCTCATGTAGTGTCTATTGTTTTTATTTACTATTGATTTTCAATGACCTAGAATTAAACACAAACTTAATAAACTATAACACTTACTTTCCCTACGATTAGAGATACATTTAAAAGGGATTAACTCAAAAATATCTCAAAAAATGACAGTCGAAGAGTCAGGCCGTGCATAGCGAACACAAAGCTTTTCATTAAGCCCCAGGTGTATATAACTCTCGGTACTTCTCGTTATTGTATATAAACTAAAAGCTAAGAATATTTCTACGAATTGTCGACTGCGTCTAAAGCTATTGATCTATAAGAGTGTACTCAGGCCTGCTCTGCTGTACGGTGCACCGCTTTTTTGTTATCTGACGTATACGACAGCTAAGAAACTCCAACAATTCCAAAACGGTATACTGATGAAAGTGGTCAGAGGTACTTCAATCGAGCAGCGGAGCAACAGTGGACTTCACGAGATCTTTGATCTGCCTACGGTGGATGAATTCATTCAACGTATACATATTAAATTTTTCGACTCACTACATTACTTAACAAACCCGGTGTTTAACACGATAACCCTCGCTCCGTTCCACCATCGATGGCAGGACGCTGTCGTGGCAGGAATGCTTTAGTCTTAGGTTTTAGTTTGTGAGTTTTCTCCCATTTTGTTAACTGAAGATGAGCCCCATCACCTGGCACTATATTCATTTTATTGTAATAATAACTTCAACCAGATTGTATGTAACCCAACCTCCTTCGAATGGATTTGGGGAAAAAAAAAAAAAAAAAAAATCGAATTGTCGTGGAATTTACCTTTTAAATTACAAATCATTTTAACAACCTCTATCATTAACGAGTCAACGATTTCACAACAATCAAAACACTTTGTTTGTTAATAAAAACAAGTCATAACAATGCCATAGCTTACAGTAATGACTTGTAACTTACAATAGGCTTGCGTGATCCTAGCTCAAGTTTTGAGGGTAGGTTTCATTGTTACTTGTTTTGTTCCTTTCTTTTGTCTAAGCATTTATAACTCCGCTTGTAAGAGCTGATATGAGATGGCAAAGGCTTGGTCTTGGCTGAATACCTGAGCAAATGCTCGGGTCGGCTTTCTCACCTGCCGAGGATGCGCAATGTTTAGTTCTCGGCTTTATCCTAAGCCGACCGTTGTTGGGATAAAGCGGTTGGAACGATAACCTTACAACATACAAATGAACGTTGTGAATGATAAAAAGTAGAGCCTCCCCCTTCTAAACGCCTCTTTGTCAACTGATCCTCGGATCGGCAGGTTATGTATGTGCTCTTAGTCCTTTGATGTCCTGACAGACAGACAGACAGTCATTGGAGAAGTCCCAGTGACTGGCGAGTCCCGTTGTCGGGAGGTTAAGCCCCTTCTACAGTAGCGGTCCGTTTAATAATCCTGGCCTACTTATGCCCTATTTATCACATAGCCTGTCTTAAGTTTCCGTTAAGAGGATATCTTTGTCTTTTAGTATTGTTGTTGTTGTTGTTTTTTTCCCCTCCACCTTCTCGGTTCGGTGTTATCCTATTGTTGACCCAGTTATCCAATTCCGCCGTGTCCGCATCCATTAGTCCTAACGTGCCTTTCTTTAACTGTTCTGTGTCATCTCTTAAGAAATGTCTCTCTTTTATGCGTTATGGGTGTTACTAACCGATTACCCTGTTCAATCGTTCTCTATGACACATCTCCCTTTTATAAAGCTAATACATAAATGTTCTAGCTAGCTGTTGGGATTGTTGACAAGGGAAAATCAATAAGAACCG
The DNA here is from genome assembly GCA_930367205.1 of Acanthosoma haemorrhoidale. Taxonomy (NCBI): domain Eukaryota; kingdom Metazoa; phylum Arthropoda; class Insecta; order Hemiptera; family Acanthosomatidae; genus Acanthosoma; species Acanthosoma haemorrhoidale. The sequence goes on from OV884011.1 coordinate 4,051,785, forward strand.
ATTTAATTACTGAAATTTTGAAAATTGTATACGCCTGGGGATACATGAAAAACTTTGTGTTCGCTCTTTGACTGCCATTTTTTGAAATATTTTTGCGTTAATCTCTTTAAATGTATCCGTAATCGCGGGGAAAGTAAGTCTTATAGTTCATTTAGTATGTGTTTAACTTAACCCTTTTTTTTTTTTTTTCCCCCCGTGTATATCTGTAAACAGCAGAATCCGGATAATTCGTATTGTCAAGGGACTGAGAGTTTTTTACGAATTATCGAGAGTACAAAATTAAAAAAACGTATTAATGCAAACATGTATGTATTAAGAAGTATGTACAATGTAGTAACAATAAAAACTATGCAATAAACACTGCTTAATACTAAACTAAACAATAAACAATACATGCAATAGAAAATATGTACTTATGTTCTAGATTAAATAAACACCAATCATTTGTACGAATCTGTAATTTTTTTTTAACGCAATCCTTGTAGACGGGTATTGTCAATTCCTTTGTATATTTCCTCCAACTGGTACATTTGAATCCATCCCTTGCTTGCGCGAACCACTTTTTTAAGTTCTCTTCAGGTTGTGGGTAATTACCAGTCTTAAAGAGTTTTACTTTGCTGCTTGATGTCTGGGAAGTGATTTTGTCCTTGTTCTTCAGGATTGATGTGATGGTGTAACGAGGGACGTTAAAACGCGTGGATACGGATGTGCCCACGGCACATGCCTCTTTTTTTAAATTGCCGCCAAAACAACATTTTTGCTCGAATATGTCTTTTTATTGCCGCACTTTTGACATATTTCAAAACATACCTTCTGGGAATTAATACTCGAAAAAGAGATATTTACTTACATTTTAGTTAGTAATCTTATAGAGCCTCTAATTAATGTTTTTAATTAACATAACGTATTTAACAGTCTACGTTTGGTTTGTGCAGGAGGCATCTGTATTATTACAATTTAGAACAAGATACATAAAATTATATGTTTAGAAACTATTGTAGTTTCTCAATAAATAGAAGGCAGTGGTAGTATGATAGTGAACATGTGAATATTATCTATTTCAATTCATGTGAATACACAGGATCTTAACTTATAATTTTATGTATCTCATAATATGTACGGGAGAAAGTGTGATTGTAGAAGATGTTATGTAAAAAAAAAATATTTTAGAGTTGGCCTTCCCTGTAAGAAGATGTAGAATAATAATTATTTTGTGGCTTAGCTATGAAAGTATATAATAGTGTAATAGGAAACAAATACAGTAGAATCCCAATAATTCGTATTGTCAAGAAACTGACAGTTTGCTATGAGTTATCGGGAGTACAAAATTAAAAACATATTGATGCAAATATGTCCCATGGTGGACATCACGGCACTAGGCCCGCCAACAACAAGGCTCTAAGGGGCACCCATCTCTGCTTTCCAACTAAATAAGACTGCACTACATGCCTAGAGAGACTCTAGGCCCAGTCACCAGTGGACTCTCACCACTGTAACGTAACAATCAACCTCCACCGAGGATTCCCACACTCCTTAATCCTCTCACACCACCTTCAAGCAGGCACTCCTAGTATAAGGATCCGATTAACCTAAATATTCTATATTTTTCCCTCATCCTGAATTTCTAACTAGAGAGGTTAGGGGAAAAAAAAAAAAAAAAAAAGCAAATATGTATGTATTAAGAAGTATGTACAATGTAGTAAGGATAAAAACTATGCAATAAATACTGCTTAATACTAAACTAAACAATAAACATACATGCAATAAAAAATATGCACATACTTATGTTCTAGATTAAATAAACACCAATCAAACATTTGTTCGAAAAAAATCCGTAATTTTTTTTGACGCAATCCTTGCAGATGCGTAGTGTCAATTGCTTTGTCAAGATTGTTCAGACCAACATCTGATTTTGCTAAAAAATGGCGTTGTTCACGTATTGTTTAGCAACTTTAGCAGTAATTGTTGGTGCATCATATTCATCTTCATCTGGGAGAGGGCCATCTTCACCATCAACGTCCCCAGATGGATCTAAACTTTCTTCGTTTGTTAACATCCCCACTACTGCTAGGTCGTCGTCAAAATGGTAACGTGTCTCAACGATAATTAAAACGAGACTGAACTGTAGAAACGAAAGAAAAGCTTAGTACAATTCCTAAAACTTTCCCTCTCTCCTCTCCTTATTTCCTTTCAGTAAAAAGAGTACGAATTACATATGGGATTTCATAGAAATATGTGTGAGTTTTATGTGAATTTTTATATTAATGATTTACTACACAGTAGAGGGGGGGGGGTGACTGGGTAAAATGGGCAGAGATGCAGGTATGGGCTGGGTGAGGTGTTGAAGAATGACTTGCAGATCAGTGTTCTGCAGGATTCATTAACGGACTTCTTGATTTTGCATGAAGTGTAGAGGGTAGGGTTGAGTCTTGTTTGATATGTCGGCATAACGTATTAAATCAGGTTTCATTTTTCTCAAACATGGCGCTCGGTGGATTATTTCTGGTTTTGAGTTTCGCGGAAAACATCGAATTCAGTTAAAATTTACCAAATGAGCTAAAACAGGTTTGCTAAAAGTATCACCGATACTGAATCAACAAGCCTTGAGTTTTGCAAGAGTAAACAGCTAGTTCTTGTAAAAAATCTTTAAAATAGAAAAAAATTCCCATAAATATGTGTGGTTTGTCTGTCTGTTTGGCCAGTGTTCCTAAGCCACCCAGGAGGTCCTGGCCAAGGCTTCGTTACCTTTTTGTTTATAGTGGAAAGGTATCGCCCCACTCTATGCAAGGAGCTAGATGCAACCTGCAGAGACTGAAGCCCTAAGAAAACCACTCTTTAATAATTAGTGGAACCTCTATTATATAGAAACATACATTATAGAAACCAACGATAGAGAATAAAACCGTCAGGTGTAATGTTTACAAATCTAACATTTTTGAATCAGCGAAGTATCCGTAGTTTTTAATATGGTCTCTGTGGTCACATGTAGATTTGAGTCGGTTATACAAATGGGTTAACTTCCATGAAAAACTAATCTTACTAACTGTTCCCTCCAAATTTCGAGATCCCGAGACACTCCTGCTCTACCTAATCAGAATGGTTGGTCCCTCTTGACCAGACTTCCAATACTTCCTCCCAGAAATATCCCATTAAAAACTACGGATACTGGATTCTCTATGGTAATTAAATATATTCATTACATACAATCATCAATAAGTTGTTTTTTTTCTTTCTCGTTGATTATGAAACATTTCTATATAATAACAGTGGCACTAAAAACTAATTAATCGGGTTATTTCTTTGGAACTATTTTTGGCGAAGGAGCTATTTGTATATTTTATATACCAATAGCTCCTAGTAAATCTTACACGTTAACAACTAGCAGCGAGGACTAGTAACCTCTCTTATTATTTCATTATATTAACATTTGAAAATACCGTGACTTTTCGGACTAAAGGAAACGAGTCTATTATATAATGAAAAACAAAAAGGTACTAGTGAGATGTATGGCTGACTTACACAAAAGCTTAGGTGGATTTGCGAATTACACGCATTTGTATAAAAGCAAATTTGTTACCGATCACGTGCCCGAATTTTATGTTAAATTTAAATAGCGATGGAGAAAGGAACGACATTTTCTTATGGACTACTTGCGGACATAGGACCCACTAGTACCACCGAATATAACTTAAAGAAAATGTAAATACTTACTCTATCAGCAATACTTACGGTTAATTCCTCAATGTTCGTTTGGCTTATGACTTTGCGATACACGTTTTCTTTTTTTGATAGGACCATGCTGGTGACAAAAAAAAATTATGAATTGAATTTGTTGACATTAGCTATTGTATTTCAGAATATGAGTTATGAAAAAAAAGTGTGAAATCATGGAAACACTCTTCAAACAACAATTAAGTAAACTTTGTATTAAATACTTTGTATTGAAAATACATTTATTTGTACGTAAAATTAGTTAAGTGTATTTATTAATATACGAGTACAGATAGTACATTCGCAATAGGTCATTGTATGCCCTATAGTTTACCTACATGAAACATAAAAAATGTTTTGGTCAGGACTTTGCATAAAATCGGCGCCAATGCGAGAGACATCGCAGTTTCTTTTAAATTTCCTAAGATTTTGTATCCGTACAAGTTTTAAGGATTTTTTCCATCCATAAATAAATTATTTACTGCACGGTAATAATAATGTATCAAGGCTGGATCTGTCGGATCAGATTAGGTTGCGTAAGCACAATCGGTCAACAACGTCCTCAGATGGATCTAAAATTTCTTCGTCGGTTAACATCCCCACTACTGCTAGGCCGTCGTCAAAATGGTAACGTGTCACAACGATAACGAAAACGAGGCTGAACTGTAGAAACGAAAGAAATGCTTAGTACAATTCCTAAAACTTTCCCTCTCTCCTCTCCTTATTTCCTTTCAGTAAAAAGAGTACGAATTACTTATGGGATTTCATAGAAAACATTTATCTCGCATTCTGCTCTCTGGTCTCTCACTGCCCTCTCCCTTTTTTGAAACAGTACGAATTAACGAGGTTTTTAAGCTGGAACTACGTATTATGAGACGTTTTAAGTGACCTCGAGCATAAAAATAATACGAATCACCGAGGGGACTGATATGCATTGTTTTTATACCACTTACCGGGATTTTCTCTGGGGACCGGCAAATTTGTACGAATTAGCCGGAAATACGAAATATCGGGATTCCACTGTATATATATATATATCCCGGAGCGGCCCCGGTACATTTGTGGAGGTCTGGTGCACTCCTCTGTCTTGAACTCCAAAGTGCTAATACCACGCCGAAAAAAAGTTTGAGTTTAACCATCTAGGTCATTAAAAATCAATAGTGAATTACTACAATACACACTACACGAACGACATTAAATACTTGATATCTAATTTTGTATCCTGAAACATTTTTTTTTTTTTTAAATACCCTTGAATTTATTTTTGCATTATCATCTTTAATTTATGGAAATATAAACCATGAAAAACAAACAATGCTAATAATACCATCTGAGAACTTTTTGTCAGTGCAAATGAAGCGGAATATAGAATAAAATTAATTTTTGGAAGCTAACAATTTATAATACAATAAAAGCGTTAATAATTTTTTTTTTGGCCGAAAATATGAAGTTTTTGCTCTTTTTGTTTAGTTTTTATATACTTTTCAAAATTACGATTTAGTTCATAATCGACGTGAGTCCACTGATCAATTATAAAAAAAAAAAGTTATTGTTATGTAACCAAACCTCCTTCGAATGCATCAGCACGTCGCAGTAAGAGGAGTAATTGTAAATTGTTAAAAATGTTAATAAATTCAGGGGTTAAGGGTCAATCAATAATCAATTATACATTTAATTTCTCTCAAATTTTGCACTGAGCGAGGAGGTATGGAACTTGTATCCACTAGCGAACACAGGGACACCAACCGACTGTCAGACAAGGTGAACATATTCCGTGATACCCATGGCGATGTGTTTTCAAATGGACTGCTCTGTTAAGTAATTAGCCGCCCGTTGAATATTGACCAATAGATAATCATCAGGTTGGGGCGGACACAATGGAGGAGCTAACGAACATTCTCTCTCTCATCGCACGTTCGTCAACAGTCTCATTTACCACGAGTTGAGTAATAGTTTTCCAAACTCTTTATTAATAATACATGTGAAATGCCAATTTTTTGGTGGGTCCAGAGCTATTTTAATAGTCGTGAAACCTAAGAGAAAATTCGTTTGCTTAAATCATACGCTGTAAGATCATACGTCCAAACAAAAACAAAATCATATTATTTTAAATATTAGTAATTAGTTAAAGCCTTGCTGTTTTATTTCATTGTTTAATTTTTCAAACTACAAAAATTTTTTATTCAATAAAAATTCGAAAATTGTATTATTTTTAAAAATATATCAGAACTAACCATGAACAATCTTTCATTTGTGTTATAAAAAATTTCAGTTGTGTTATATATATATATATTGAAACCTACCTTATTTTTACCACCTCTCTTTTTACTTAACTTAATCAATTTAACTTAACTAACTTGGCAGGTCCGTCATGAGACCTTTAATTCGAATTGTTTTATGTCTTGACATAGGAATTTATCCCAATTGAATCGCCCGATCTCAAGGCTAATGTTTTGGTTATTAATAAATTGAGAAATTAGGAATTGTGAAATATATTCAAATAAAAATGGTTTTGACAAATAATTATAATTAAACATAGAGTATTGACAGTATATAAAAAAAAATATTCAAATCCTTTTAAGTTATCACAGTTACTACTAATTACAAAATATGAATTTGAGCTCATTTTTTTATGAATGGATCCATAATAGTAAACAATATTGATAACACCCACCTACAACTTATCCGCCCATCTGGCTCAACACATCATGCTATTCAATAAACATTCAACTGCTTTTCTTTTCCTCTCTCAGTTCAATCAATAATCTTCCTGTAATTCAACCAACGCCTGCTTTCTACTATTTGTTCTTCAATAACTTGGTAACCGCCAATTCGGGAGCTGGCCAGATGCGTTCTTCTGTACAGCTGTGCCAAGACTACCCCTCTCAGTTCATCCCCACTCCTAGTAGTATTAGGGGAAATGGCCCTTACTATCCGTGAAGGTTCATGAGATTTATTCTCATATATCATGAATGTTACAATATATTACATATATATGTAAGACAATTATTGATGGTGGGGTGAATAAACTGAAATCAGTTTCTCTGTAAACAAAGTAAGCAATTTTATTCACTATATTTTATATTATAACAATTATTCATATTATTTACACAATCTTACCTGTAAACAAAGAAACGACAATTACAGTTTATAACTATCACTTCTTTATTCACAACTTTTGTTACTTTATATAACTTTCTCTATAACATCTCACTTCTTAGAATATTGCTGATGTTCCATCTGGTGGAGGCCAGTAGAAGCAGCGCGGCAAATTGAAATATTCAAATTAAAGAGAGTATACTTTCTTTACATATCTCTCTCTCTCTTTCTCTCGAGATATTTATTGAGAGCTTGAGAGAAAACTGAAAAAATATCGTGCAAATGACTAATTTAGACCATTTTATTTGAGATATTTAAACCAAATTTAGATTGAATAACATCGACTCTCTCTAGCTTTTAAACATTCTCCAGTTAAAAGATATTTCAGATGACAAATTTAGATTGAACAACCTAGCTTCTAAACATTCTCCAGTTCAAAAGATATTTCAGATGACAAATTTAGATTGAGCAACCTAGCTTCTAAACATTCTCCAGTTCAGAAGATATTTCAGATGACAAATTTTGAATTCCTTATGAAACATATTACAGATGGCACCACAGAAACATTCCAAAAAATAATGCTTTGAGAGAAAACAATTGAAATTTCCTCTTTGTGCTTATTTTAATGTGTTAAATTAAATCAATATATTAAGTATTTACAATTTTTTTCTTTTCTCAATTTATATATAAGGGGAACTATATGAAGGATTGTCATGTGCAAGTGGCTTTGGAGAAACAGGCAAGAATGATTCTACAGCCCCATCATTGCTTTGTAGAGATGTGTGGAGGGGGGGGGGCGAGGGAGAGCGTCAAAAGCGCAGGCGTTCAAGACATAACTGGAGTAAGCTGACCTGTGACAGAATTCTCTTTGATAATATACTTTATATTTTTTCTAAAAGATCTCTGGGCCATTTGCGCTTCAATCTCCAATGAGGTTTGTAGGGATGGGCGGGCGGACATTGAAAGTGATCGCTCTAATTTGGCCGGTTGGATAATTGTTTATGTAATTATAAAGAAATGGATGTTGGACAGTGTGAGTTTTAAGGTCCTTGCCATTTATTAAATTGAGTATAATTGAGTATTGCCATTTATATTTCCGCCAAAACAACGTTTAAGATCGATGTTGTGAACATTTAAAATGCTCCGCTGAATGTTTAGAAGCTAGGTTGCTCAATCTAAATTTGTCATCTGAAATATCTTTTGAGCTGGAGAATGGTTAGAAGCTAGGTTGTTCAATTTAAATTTGTCATCTGAAATATCTTTTGAGCTGGAGAATGATTAGAAGATAGGTTGTTCAATCTAAATTTGTCATCTGAAATATCTTTTGAGCTGGAGAATGGTCAGAAGCTAGGTTGTTCAATCTAAATTTGTCATCTGAAATATCTTTTGAACTGGAGAATGTTTACAAGCTAGGTTGTTTAATCTAAATTTGTCATCTGAAATATCTTTTGAGCTGGAGAATGGTTAAAAGCTAGGTTGTTCAATCTAAATGTTTAGAAGCTAGGTTGTTCAATCTAAATGTTTAGAAGCTAGGTTGTTTAACCTAAATGTTTAGAAGCTAGGTTGTTCAACCTAAATGTTTAGAAGCTAGGTTGTTCAACCTAAATTTCGTTTGAATATCTCTCAAATAAAATGGTCTAACTCCAATGGTTTTCTATCAACTTCCCAATAAAGGATCTTTTGATTAGAGCCTAACTTATAAACAGTAGCAAGTCCAGCATGTCTGCAATTGTCAATAGACTCTTTCTAGCAAATGTTTCCGTACTAACAGTGTCCCCATAAAGCCCCGGGTTAGAGAAGTTATATATGAATCGTGAACAAAAAAAGCTTATACGTGGTATCAAACGAATTTTAAAGTGATTATAATCATAACTGTTAATTTGTACTTTTAATTGTCTCATTTTTCATAATACTAACAATTTAGCCTAAAAAGGAAAAAAAAATCACTCGATTATTTATTTCGCTTTGGACTGAGATAAAATTATTGAGTAAAATTCAAGGTTCTCCGGTTTTTTTTATTTGTTGTTGTTGTCCTGAGTGTGCTTGTTAATCTATAATTTATCTGATGCTACGCTTGCGAAATTAGTTTTTGAAATAATATTTAAATTTTGATATTTATATTATTATGCCGTTATGCTAGTATTAGTTTTGTCCTGGAGTACTTTTATATTAAATTTATAAACGGTTTCAGATCCCAAGTATGTAAATTTTTTTTTCTGTTTGTTACTCTGTAACATGAAGACACTAATATTTACTTCAAATATATCACACCGTGTGTTTAACACCAGGACTCTACCACCCTTCCCTCATCGATGGCAGACTGTACTTGAAATTCAGATTGTTAGATTGAGGGCGTTCTGTTCCTAGCAACAGTATTGTATACCATCATAAGCTATACAAAATCTTCCATAGCTGCAATAAATATCAGAAGTACAAAGCGCAATTTGGTTCATCTAGATTCAGTAAAGATTGTAACCGTTCTAATCCTAACAAATATATCAAAATAAAGTGGTGGATAAAAATGGACAGGAGGTGTCGATGAAAAAAATTAATGAATGTTTTTTTTTTTTAAATGTAAAAACATAAAAATAAATTTCTGCGACTCATGGGTAAACACGGCGTTACGACTACTATTGACTTGAAACCCATTAAATAAATATTTAAACAATTATTATTATCATAAATAAAATACATTATATCTGCGTATATATACATATAATGGGTGTCCCAGCATTAACGCAAGATTTGATTTAAATAGAAAACACAGTTTTAGGGTTATTTATGTAATAACACATCGGGCAAATGGCCTCCACGACTTTGCTGGCACATACGCACTCTTTTGTCGGAATTTTCCATGACCATTTGGCATAAATGTGGTTGCATTTCGTTGATGAAGCGTTGAATTTCCTCTTTTAATGCACTGGTGGATGTGGGCTTGCTGACATACACCTTCGACTTCAGATAACCCCATAAAAAGAAATCTAAAGGTGTTAAATCACACGATCTAGGGGGCCAATTCTCATCACCGAAACGAGAGAGTACTCGACCTGGAAATGTCTCTTGCAGTATTTGAATTGTTTCATGGGCTGTATGGCATGTGTCACCATCTTGTTGAAACCACATATTGGCCACATCAATATCATCCAATTTCGGCACAAAGAACTGTGTTATGGATTTTCAACAACACTCTCACGCACTGCTTCGATATTGACATTTGAACGGCTTGTTTTTGGACGACCAGTGTGTTTAGTGTCTCCAACTGATCCTGTCTCCCTAAATTTTTCAATTAATCTCTTCACAGTTGATGAAGTCAAAACACTATTCCGACCATATTTTGTATAAAATTTTCGAACTGGGGCAGCCAAACTTTCATTATTTTTGAGATAATGTTCAACAATAAACGTTGTTCTATCGTGTAACGCTCCATTTGTATAAAATATTCTTCTGGGGAAACACAGCTTCTTGCTACATTTAATACCTGGTGTTTTGCTAAAGACTAAATAAGTACTATCCCAGGCAATCGTTTCTCTTTAGCTAAGCTTTTGTAAACATCGGGGACAGCACAGCATTTAATGACCATTAATAAAAAATATGAATATTCTATAAATATATATTTGATTTAGTTTTCGGAAACCAACTTTTGGAAGTCCACATTGCTGTTCGCCTTTGGGTCTTTGTACCTTGGGACGTACTGCCTAGGTTTAGCTGAGTCTTGGTAGAGCACATATCGGGGTCCCGCCCCGGTACCTGCCTCCGAGGCTAATGATCTTTAATTATGGTACCTCCTCACTCAATCTTCTTTTTCTCATGAGTCTTGATTCATTTTTTTTTTAATGGGTTTTGGTAGTATTCTTCTAGTCTCTCTGTCAAACTGGTGACATCCCCACGAACAGAATGTTACGTAAATGGTGGTTTTTTTTTAAATTTCCAAACCTCCGTTATTGATAAGTTTTACAATGAACATAAATTTTTATTTACAATTTTCTCCTGTTTCTGCGATGCGCTGATGCATTCGAAGGAGGGCATAAATATAATACAATGTTAGATTGAAGTTAAAAATTCATCGTATATACAATACTAGGTGATGAGGCTCACCTTCGGTTTACAAATGGGAAAAAACTAAACCTAAAACTAGAACCTAAGCGTCCTGCCATCGATGGAGGAACGGAGCGGGGGTTATCGTGTTAAACACCGGGTTTGTAAACAGCATAAATAAGGATTGTACGTAAAAGGCGAGACAGTACCTTTTATGTCTCATCAAATGTATTTTATTATTTTTAGTAACCATTTTATTTTATATCACTGTCTGCATAATAGTTTGAAGTTATTACCCTTTTTTTTTAATTAGTTTAGTTTATTAAAGAAAGTTAATGAATTTTGTTTTCATTTTTGTTTCAGGTGAGTGAGCCTAGAGTAATAATTTTTCTAATTTGGATATCAAAAGGTCACGTGAGTAAACTATTGTGATTTTCATTGCAAAATCTATACTTTGATGTAAGGACTATTACCGCCTTGGAAGCGTCTCAGTATTGCTGCCATTATCTTGGTTTTACATCCACGAACTAATCATTGGAGGTGTTTTTTTTTAAATTAATGATTTGAAACATGATGTTTGACTACCTATTATTGTCCATTTATGACACAGCAGGAGTAATTTTACAGCAATATATGCTAGTACATAAGTATGTAATCTCAATGAAATTGTCGTAGCGGTCGGCTATTTTGATATTTGATAATGACACCAGGTAGCCGCGTGAGTGCAATTGGTTTAAAAGCAATCTTTATATTTGTCACCGTTCGTATCTAGGGAGCTTTTAGACGATGGTCCTAGCATAAGGCAGATCGAACTTTGAAAAGATAGGGGGAAAATCTGGGAAAATTGATGATGGTTCCGCGATCGTTACTCGATGATTTAGTGCTGTAATCTCGCTGCTCGACATGGAATGGTTTTAAAGCCAAGGTTAGGTTTAAAGGATACCTTTATATTGTTCATAGTCGGAGATTTTTTTTTTCATATAGGTTAATTGGAATTAAAAAAAAACAACCTTGAAGTATTAGGGGGACCGGAAAGTATTGCGTTTTTTTTTTTATACATTAAATTCAAACAGATAAATTTTTAACAAGTTTTTGTTTTTGATCAATGATGAAATCACCCTCGTTATCAGCAACCTTTTGCCATCAAGTGTGCAAATTTTCAATGCCGAATCGATAAAAATCAATTGGTTTGAAATTTTTATTTGATAACGAGGGTGATTACATCATTGATTTAAAACGACATTACTTTCCGTTCCCCCAATTATTAGCGTATTAACCTTATTTTAACGATTTGAACTGGTAGAAAAAACATATTGGACTGCTTAAGTATTACTATTATTATATGTTGAAAATTTTAACCTCATATCTGTGTAGTTGTTTTTTTCATTATTAAATTGTCCATTTAGGAATTTGAATGCCTACCGACAGCTGAAACCCGCTTAAGTAGGTCACGTGTCTGTCCCTTTCTATCAAACTTTGCCTGCGCTCGACTCCCAATGGTTTTAATGACGATTTTTTCCTATCAATGCTCCTCTCATAGTACGTATTCTACGTCCATGCAACGTTCGGTCTGCCCTAGGATCACAAAGCAAGCACATGCGCGGTTAGCTTTGAAAATATTTGCATACAGAGCGCCTCTCTCCGGTGACCTCGATCCCCTTGTAGGCCAACTGGTCCGCGGGCAACTCCTCCGCGTCTGTAGCTATCTCTTGCCCGGTTGTATCTTCCTCACCATAGTCATCTGGATCATATCCCCAGTAGATCTGAGAGCACGGAGGTAGGGTAGTTACGCTCATTCGGCTAAGGCGTGAATGTTTCGTTATGTTTGTCAGTCCGCATGCACGATATAGGCCATTCCAACCTATCTCAAATTTAAAAGGTATACTCAAGTACAGAAAGGAATACGCTCTATAATTTTATCATGATAATCATATGGATAAAAGAAATTTGAAAAAGGTTTATAAAAAATCGTTGCTATTGTAGTTAGCGTATATTATATTATAACTTGCCTGCTTCTCTTGCTGGCATCTCAGAGGAATGTTGTGGTGCTTCTCTGAATGGGGCACGGGCTGGTTGTGAGGCGGAATGACGACTTATAGGGGATTTAATGAACTCAAACAGTATCAATTGAAATCGCATATTCGATGCCGTCAGTGCTCATTGTCATTGGTTTAACAAACAAAATAATCTATTTTTGTTAACTCCAGCTCTCGAGAATAGAAGTTGGTTAGTCAATAGACACGAAAAAACTATGATTATATTTTTATTTTACTTTTTATTATTGTATTCTGAACGAATCGTGTACACCATTTTCTCGGATTCAACTTTAAAATTTAATATAACTAGCATAGCTGCATTAAATCTAGATTCAGTAAAGATTGTAACTGTTCTAATCCTAACAAATATATCAAAATAAAGTGGTTAAAAAAACCCTGAAATGTCGATTACAATAATCCCAAAAAACATGTCTTATTCTGAATTATAAATATCAATAGTTATGTGCTTTTTTTGATAGTTATCAACCAAAGAAAAAATATTGGGAAATATTAGCCGTGGTTTGAACCCGGGACCTTCCCGATGTCCGGTCGTATACCAAAAAAAGGTCAGGTTGGAGGCGGAAGGTAAAATGACCCCCCCCCCCCCCATCCCCGGGGATTATTTGATAGGCGAAAAACTTGAAAATATCGAACTTTGAGGTGCCCGCCATCGACAAGATAGATTTTGTTGTTGCTAACAAATGTTAATATGTTGCTAAATAAAGCGGTTATAACAGGATTACTGTATACTGACTTCTCGCGCGGAAACGTTAAATTTCGTATACATCGTTTGGGCCGTTGAATACACAAACAGCAGGCGAATGTAGGTTTTCGCCTATGTTCGAAATTACTTGTTAACCTTAATAATAATAAACATTATGAGCCAAAAATAAAGAATAATTTGAAATTACCCGAAAAATCTCACCGGGTGCGTCGATTTTGAAGTGTTACAGGGCGTATTACATAACTGGCCAGGTGTTGAGCAGAAATCATTTTTCAATTACGTGCTTAAGATTACCCTTCAAATAATTTAGTTACCTGGTGAGTTTGTGGGCTACAGTGTGGAGCTGGCAGCGTTTGATTAATCACTTTGAAGATGAAGTCCACAAGTTAGTACCAGCCAATTGTTAATTTGTCTTAGGGGGAACTATGATTTTAACAATTTAACAACCTTCATAATAATAGTTAGAAAGGTCAAATAAATAGTATTAGTTCGTTAAATTTGAAACAAGAGTTAGTTTGACAAATGTATGAATTTTTTTTTCAAAAGTGACTTTATTTTTGAATACGACTTAACCGAGCCCAAAGGGAGAGGCTCTATGAGCTAATAGAATATTTTATTTTCATTTTTGTTTCACTTTCTTATAAAGCAATAGTTCAAACCGTGTTTATAAAGACCGTGTTTATAAGAGGTGATTCATAGAATCGGATTAGCAATGAACATTCTCGGTCTCTTTAAATACAGTTAGTTATCTATTTATTGTTCCACGGATCAAGATAGAAATATTAGATAGATGAACAACTTTAATATGATAAAATTACAATCTGCATCATTGGGCAATAAGTAATTGTGATAAATGTTCTTTATCACAAAAACATCCCAGAGGCCACCCAAATCCACGTGGTTGTCACCTCCCTCGCCTGCGAAAGAGGAAGCGGAGTCTTGGGAAGTCCCCCACGCTCCTCCGTCAGCCGCATCACTGGATGAAAGCCAGCGGAGGCTAAACAAGAGCGCGAGAGCCACAGACGCTCAGGACATGATTGGAGACACTGGCCATTGCCAGGACTCCCACTGTCACGTGTTTATAGCAGTTCACGAGGCCACTGCCGTTTCAGCCTCCGAAGAGGATTATAGAGATGAGTGGTGCAGTGTAATTAATGACTGTACTACGGGATTAGGGTGGTTGGATAGGTTACTATAGAATTTCATGAACTTGGAAGGGATGAGTTCAAGAATGTAGGGCATGTTAAGATGGTTATGAAGGGGTTTGCTGCTGACGTAATAAAGGGCATTTACTATTGTTCTCAGGACTAAGATATGAATATAAATACCAGTTGTTACATTTGTATATTGTGGTGACGATAAATGGTAAATATTTCTCATCTAAAGATACACACTGACAATATTCATATTGCTATCCCCCTTTTTTTTTTTAGCCTGCCGTCTTTTAGTCAACTGTACACATTCCATCTCATATCAGTTTCTTTGACGCTTTCATCCAAGGCCTCGAGTTATTTAGATAGAAACGAGTCCTGATATCTCCTTTTTAACTTTTCCTGTTTTTGTATTTTAATCCTCAAGCTTGTATATGTTGTTTTAGTATTTATATGATAGCTCTAGAGACAGCTGTTTGCGTGTTGTGTCTATTTATGGGATTAAAGGTTACCATGGGAACAAAAATTTGGCTAATAATAATTGATTTAGAGGCAGTAAAACACCAAATGGAGACCAATAAGATAAAGGCCAATTTGAAAAAATAAACGACTGGGTGTTTGCCCTTGACCATTCGTGCCTGAGACCAGATTTGTATTGCATTGAAATTCTCTTATTTTGACTCTGAATAAATTATACTTACTGTTTTGGAATTTGACCCAAGTTATAATACTAAGTAATAAAGATAATTTTGTTAAATTTGCTCGCCCCAAATTTATGTTTTATTATACTAATAAATAATTTATTACTGGAATTATGTTAGATATTTCATATTCATTGTACGTGTTCCCATCTGTAATAACTACGGAGTTATGAAATATTGTTCTACTTGTCTAACTATTTATAATAAGACTGCGGATAAATAAAACGATTCTTGATAGTTCAGCAAGTTTCATATCACTCGCGTTTGCAAAATGGCTATATTATTGCTTCCAGCCTTGACTTGCAGTAAAACGTGTCAACTATTATCCTACAATATCGTCAAGATTTATTCACGTTCATTGTAAATAAAATTAATGATACGTGCTAAAATCTTTTATTTATTTATTATATATATATATATGTATGTATATTGTAATATAATATCAGTATTATATCATTCATCGGTTGTATATATAAATAGTTTGCTAAGGAACAATCAAAGTCCCGTCCCGTTTCATCATGGAGGGATAATTCTATTCATTATCTACTTATATGATAATTTTTTTTTCCTGATTTTATTCACACTCATTAAATGTAATGTTATTGCGTAACCGTGAGTATTTTCCCTTACTGTATGTTAATAGTCTATTAGCGATTTTTTCCCGTACGTATTTGCGAATTGCCGTTTTGTGCAATTCTATCAAAAAGTGCTTCTCTCGTCTAAAAAAAAAGTCGCAATAGGGAGAGATTTTAGGAAATCAAAAAACCGAAGTGTGTTAAACAAGGAATCCACTGCGTCGGCTTCAAAACCCGGTTTGGAAATGGACGCAGTCTCTCTCGTATTTCTCAGTTTATATGCACAATGTTGAATATAGTTGAAACATATTATTATAATGACAGAGTTACTTTCTCTGAGTTGTTTGTTAGGTTAAAGGTTTAATAAAAAACTTAATGGCCTCACGTGTAGTCAAGATTGCATGTAAAAATAGGTTCCTTACATTTGGAAATCTTTAGTAAAAGGCGAAAGATTTATTCGCTTTGAAAGGAGACCAGAGTTATGGTATGAATGAGATCATTTATCTGTATTATTATTGCCTTATAAACGGCAGATTGTAATTATTGCACAATAAAGTTCTATAACATTTGGAAACATAACGCATTTTCGTAGGTTGATAATAATCAAAAGAGATAACAGACTTACTCACCTGCACAACTGCGACCTTGAATAAAGACTGGGAAACAACTGAAAAATAAACACAAATGAACAATCACATTTACAAAATAATAATAACATATACAAAAAATAAACAAAAATATCAAACTGATCAGACGGTGAGTAATATCGATAGACTGGAAGAATCTTCCTAGTCTTTGAAATGGTTGGTTCTTAGTAAAGATTTGGACTGGCTGACGACGACAAAATGCATTTGCGTGACAAAACTACAAATATTTCTTGTTCTACTTCCATTTGTACGTAAACGACCGTTACGGCCCTAAGTCGTTAGTATTGCTTCTCTAAAAGCGATAATATGGGGGACAGGAAAAAAGTCGAACATCAAGCGTATCCAATCCTTTCAATCAAAAGACTTGAGAACAATAGTAAATGCCCCTTATTACGTCAGGAATAAAACCATTCATAATGATCTTAATATACCCTACATTCTAGAACTCATCCCTTCCAAGTTTATGAAATTCCACAGCAGCCTTTCCAACCACCCTAATCCTGTAGCACAGTCATTGCACTGCGCCACTCATCCCTATAATCCTCCTCGGAGACTGAAACGGCAGTGGCCTCGTGACCTGCTATAAATGCGTGACAGTTGGAGTCCTGGCAATACCCAGTTTCTCATGTCCTGAGCGGCTGTGGCTCTCGCGCTCTTGGTCAGCTTCCACTGGCGTGGCTGACAGAGGAGCGTGGTGGACTTCCCGAAACTTCGCTTCCTCTTTCGCATGCGAGGGAGGTGACAACCATGTGGACTTGGTAGGTCTCTGGGCTGCTTGTTAATACTGTATGAATGAAAATTGTAAATATGGTATGAATGAAAACATTTATCACAATTACTTATTTCCCAATAAGGCAGATTTAAATTTTATCATAATAAAGCTGTTTTGATAATCAAAAGCGATAATATTAAAACGAGAAACTTGGCCACAGAGCACAGCAAAGCACACTCTCTGGACCAAATTGAACATACATGACTAAATTGCTTTGTTTTTCAGTTAGTTTGAATGGATCATTTACTATCATATTTCTACTAAAAACTATTTTCATGTAGTCTATCCAGAGTATGTATAATTCTTTAACGGTGCTCTATCACGGAAGTTGGTGGGAATTATTGATTAGCGTAAAACTGTTATGAAGTTATCCTCAATATCTGTTGTAAATGATATGTTAGTTTTTATATATTCAGCTAATAATTCTTTTTGGTAGGATCTATTAGGAGCCTTTTGTTGTTCGGATTCGATGACCGTATTGCTGACATGCTAACGAATCAAACAACAAGAATATCGGAAGGGCCCGGGGGGTACGCGATAAGGGTCTTTCGCCGAAGGGAAATGAAAGGTTACTAGAACGAAGGCTGACATTATATCCGAACCTTTTTAGGGCCAGTCAGAAGGATACCCTGGCAAGGCTATCATTTCCCAATGCTCGTTAATCATCAGCTCTCTCTCTCTCTCTCTCTCTCTCTCTCTCTCTCTCTCTCTCTCTCTCTCTCTCTCTCTCTCTCTCTCTCTCTCTCTCTCTCTCTCTCTCTCTCTCTCTCTCTCTCTCTCCTCTCCTCTCTCTCTCTCTTTCTCTCCTCTCTCTCTCTCTCTCTCTCTCTCTCTCTCTCTCCCCACTATCTCTCTTTCCCTTATCGAACAGCGGCAATTTCCTAGGCGGTCCGCTTCGTTTCTTACAGAATGGCGTATCCAGTGAATCAGTCATTATACAAATGGTGTCTTACTTGGGCGCCTGTTTACTTCCTTCCCGTTCTGCTTCGCCTGTGGCGGTCGTTTCTTTTTCACGAGAACGTCATTTCAAGCTTGGTTTCATCTGAATTTCAGTTCGTTTAAAAAAAAAATAAAAATCTCTTCAAGACGGCTATCTCATAATAGCCTAAACCCAATAGTTAGTGAACGGCGAAAAAAGGGATCCTCCAAATTATATCAACTTTTATAAATGACGCTAGAGAAGGAATGTCAGTTGTCCCTGAAGAATATTCTCAATCACACTTTCCTGTCCCCCTTTGTCCTTAGAGAATTGAGAACAGAAGGGTACCGTTGCCGACTTGATAAGCATCGGAGTCAAACGCTAGAAAATACGACTATGTTCTTAGACAAATAGGTGTCTATACAACCCACAAGTGGGTGGGTCTTGGCCTCCTTCTAATGGTTTTTAGTTTGTCTTGTGTCTCTCCATGGCACTCCACAGCTTTGAGCCTCCCCAATTCTTCCTGATCCATTCAGTTCCGCTGTCATTCTTCATGTAAATGAACTTGATCCCTTCGATTCTGTTCATTGATCTCATGGTTCTCCCTTCTCCAGATTCGCCCTTCCTTGTCGAGGTCCTTGTTATAAAGGTGAATCTTTCGAACACAACCTTGTTTAGGGCTATTTTACTGTTCGAAGAGGCTAGATGGCAAAATTCTTCCTCGTATGAAATAACAAATGCTAGCAGCAAATATTATCATTGCATTTAGTTCAACGGACTGAATATTGTTAATTCTTGATGAGCTTTCTCTCAGTGTTAATCACTTGTTACATTGTGCTTTATTTAAGCATCTATACAATCTATAAACTTGAAACGTAGATACATAAATTGTTGTCTAATGAATTTAAGTATTTTTGGCGTATAATCGTGTAGGGTCGTCACGAGGGGGTGCCTAGTTACTCTAGCGCTAGTGACGAAGTGAGGTTTGGTTATGCTATGACAGTTGCTTCATGACGAGTCTTACTACTGTACTATCTGACTCCATATCTGATAGGTATGTGCCCCGCAGTGCACTATGCTCAGGGGAAGAGGGACAGGGTAGGTATTATAGGTAGTTTATATGGTCTTGGAATGACCACGAATTCACACTCGGTATCGAAGGGTAGTTGAAAACCATCCGGATGCCAAAGGCGAGTGTGAACCCGAGGGAGGCAGGCTGGATCGGAAACGCTAATAGGTAAAGTTTGTAGGGCCCCAGGCGACCGTCGTCCGTGAGGAAGAAATCTCTTTCAAGGAGGTGCTAGTTTTGGCGAGACGAAGGCAGAGAATTTTCTGGGGTCTGACCAGGCCGGACTGAAACATAGCGAGGTTAGGGAAGAGAGATGCAGAAGTAGTTGAATAAGAAAGCCATGGTTCGAGTAGAGTAGCAAGCCCCAGTGCAGAGAGAGAGAGAGTGGAGGGGGGGGGTAACCCCGCCGCGCCCCTTAGTGGCTTTAGAACTTCTAATTATTCGTGGTGAAGAAGTTGGCACAACAAATCGTTTTAATCACAACAATATTCAGAAGTTTGATTGTTGACGATGTGTTCCGGGCAATGGCAGTTGAGAACGGAAGTACTCGCACTATGAAAGAGCTGTTTGCATAAAAACCAAGGGTGTGCCCCCAAGGCCCTAGCACCTTGCTTTTACCTCCTTTTTATCTATGGAAAACAACATCATGCCACCAAAATCTACACTTAACAGTTACTATATTGTTTAAGTATTTTGAAAATAGGAAATAAAGAGCAAACTTCCTCATTGCCTCTGTGCTAAAGAAGGTCATGTATATAAGGTTTTCTAAACATTTAAAGGCCATTTGCGTTCGTTTTTTCTATTCATCCGGTTTCCGTAACAACTGTTTTTAATTTTAACTGTACATGATTTGCAATATTCATTGTTGACGAATACAAAAATATTCTCTTAGTTTTAATTAAAATCGACTTAACTGTTTTAAGAAATATTTTTGAGTATCCTTTACATTCACTTAAGGGTTGGTAGTATACCAACTTTTGGAAAGTAGATCCTCAGTGTTTGTAGCAGCCTACTTCTAGCCACCGAGGAAAATGGGTGTCAATAATGGTAAAGAGACCATTTTTTTTTTCTTTCTAAATAATAGAACCAGGTCAGCCATTTGTGTGTTGTATGGCTTTTCTGTTCGTCGTCTTCATGGCCATTTTTCACGTCAGGAAATATTCTCGGTCATGAGCTCCCCTTTTCTTTTTAGACCGTTTAGAAATTCCAATTTATGCTGTCAGTTTCTGAAAATCAAAATTGAATCCAGAACTCTCGTGGTGTGCTGTGTTCTGTGCCGAGTGTGGTAAGAACGTTTAGTGATATGTATCATTCATCTTGAAAACCATCAGAATGGCCTAAGATTTTAGCTCTGTCTTCCCTACCAGGTCTTTTAATGCCACTGAGAATATACGGTATCGAACAAATAATTTTTAGCGCAATCTCATGGTGCTTCAATAAGGAAAAATAGTTATGGCATCAAAGTAAAAAAGGTGGAATAAAAAAAAAAAAAAAAAAAACTCGCTGACATTCAACTTTTTCGAAGTTCTGGAGTTTTAAGTTACCTACTGGATTCTTAGACATATTATTTTTGTCATGTCAAATTTTACAATTTTAATTTTATTACTTGTGAAGACAATAGGCTACTGTTAAACGTTTCGACATCTCTATTCGATAATAATAATTACTGTTAGTCGTACTATTTGCTGGTTCTGTGAGAGAAGCATTCACTATAGAAATGATTTACTGTTGTTGAATAACTTTCATGGTGACAGTCACTTGTGATTTTCGAAAAGTAAGCTTCTATGGAATTTTATAATCAGGATATAGCGGTCACAGATTCCACGGCTATTTATATAGTTACGACGAGGAAGTTTGAATCATTGTATGTATGATACCGATGTTATATTTGTACTGCTGTCATTTAAATATAATTTGTGGGAACGATATTATTTTATGTTTTTGTCTCCAGTTTTTTTTTAAAGAGGGAGCGAAAGCAGTAAACATTTAAACGTAGGTCGTTAATCATTTTATCTTTTATTACAGCTATATAAAAAGGAGATGTATATACATGTATATAAATGATTTATGGTTGTTTGAATTTTATGTCATTCCCCTTTCTAATCGAGCCTTGCCGACTTCTGAAGAATATATTTAAAAAAAAAAAAAAAAGTGTTCATGATTATTAACTTTTAACCTTTAATTGAGGGAAATGTCTAGATTTTAGTTTTTTATTACAAATTTTTTATTAGTATTTTTTTTTCTCCACTACTCTACGAGACATCGCCTGCAGAAAAACTACTGAGTGTGTCGTGTTTCATTGTGGAAATCTAATCTCATGATATTCAAGAAAGCTGTCTTGTGTTTCCACTGCACAATCACAATACATACCGGTTTACTCACATCTCGTTTCAAAACATTTCAATAATTATTCTGTTGTTTCATTGAAATATGTTGACAATAAAAGTGCAATTAACATGTGTGAAAGTTATGAAAATAGTTAATAAACTCGACACATTATTCATCGAAGATCTTATATATAAAAAATGTAATAGAATTAAAATATATTGAAACCAATAATAATGTAGCAGACATTTTCACTGTGGCTCTAAACAGTGGATTTTCTCAATGCCTTAATATATCATAAAATTATATTTAACTCAAGTTAATACTGTATTATTCTTGCCATATAAATATCTTTTTTATTACATGTAAAAATAATGCAAAGAATTTAAATTGAGACAGAATGTCAAATATTGCTATATACAATTTAAATTTGTGTTAAAATTGTATATTAAAAACTAGACATCACAATGCCCAGATCAAAGTACATTGGAGAACTAATACATAGCGATATCGGATATCGTCGGTTGTGTCATGTCTATTTACTCAGAGCGATAAATGAAGTATAACAAAACATAATGAACTATGTTCGACAATTAAAATGCAAAGGTCATTATTGTGCAAGGATCAGGTCTGACTGGGGTGGTGAATCGTGTCGTCACGTGCATTTCAACATTTCTGCAAGCAAAAGGGAATACTGCCATACACGCCACAGTCAAATTGTGCAAGTAAGAGAATTTATTTTACTCTGATGGGTAAAGTGAGAACTTAGTTCGCAGAGACAAATTTACCAAAGAACATCTACGGAGCGAGGCAATAGGCTTTCTCTTCCTATCAGCTGAGCAACAAACGCTTTAAAAAGGTGAACTATCATCAGAGATTTATCTGGGAAAGGTCAATTAGGAGTTCGGGTAGGAACTGGGTAGGAAAGGTTTTCGGGTAGAGAGCTAAGTTACCAGTTCATCAATGTTTTTTGACTGATTGTGTTTCACTTGTATAAACCGACGATATGTCTTCCATACTCCAGATGATAGTTAAATAATCTTTGCAGAGGAGAGTCTTTTAAAAGAAAAGAAAGAAAAGCTTTATTATCAAGTACAAGCGAAACAGTAGTATATACAAATATTAAGAGATCAGTTAGAACATACTGGGTGGAAGGTCTAGGCACAAGTGGGGTCTGGGGCTAAAGCTGAGAGATATATGTATAAGAAAAGGGTAGTTCTAGGAAGTTGGGAGGTCTTGGAGGGGGAGGGGTGTGGTTGCTTACTTAAAAATAACAGGAACCATCAGTGACTTCCATGACGTCACGAGGCAGGTCTATAGTTCTGCTCAAGCTAGAAGGGGCTTGTTCTTAGCAAGGTTATAAATATTATATATCAAGCAAGCATTATAAAACTGGCGTGGTCTGCTCTATGAAAGCGAACAATTCGAGTCCTCTAAACCGCAAATGTTCATTTGCTGTTTCAATCCTTATATAATATAATGGACCAGGAACATAGTATTTAGAAATGTCGCCTTGATGAAATTCTAACATGTTTTATTTTCACTAACCTAATGCAATCAAATCTATTAATTTATCATTGGGTTTTTCTAGTCCCGTTGCCTTGGAAGCATTGTTTTTGAACATTTTTTTTACTGTAGGGAGATCCCATTTAGGCTCTGAAGGGTTTCGGGTTTACATGCCACGGGAACTAAAGCTTTCCCAGAAGATGTTAATGGTGATATGAAGAAATATCCGTTGACGCTTGCGTGTCCTCACTGTCCGCAATGTTGGTCGGCTATCTCAAATGTGCCTGACGTGTGGTTTCGTTATATTGGCCAACAGGTATTGTCTTGAAGGACGCCTTGTCTCATTGCCTGACGCAGGCGTGTGCATCGACTCAAACCATCTCTAGAATGCTTCATGGGGGATTCCTTTCTAGGTTGTCTTTATTTTATTATTTCCTATACATGTTTTAGATCTATTTTTTTTTCAACGTACAGTTCTACAGGAAATGTACAGTTTTAACTCCAGCTGCAACTTGGTTGCAGTTCTAAACCACATATACACAAAGATTGGTTCCTGTATTCTTCTTTCCTTTTTTCTCTCAAGAAGACAAATCTGTATTTTATCACGACTCGTGGAACAAAGTGGGCTTCCTGACTATTTTCCAGATGATTGATGCCTATGTATTGACAGCTCAAAGCGACGTTGGAAACGTGTGTTTCTGCACAATGGGAGTAAATATGGTTCAATACCAATCGCTCACTCGAGGAAAATGAAAGAAGGATATATCCCCATAGCTGTCGTCTAGGAGAAGATAAAGTATTATGAACATCAATGGGTACTTGTGTGGACTTAAAAATGGTAACTTTCTCTCCTTGGACAGCAAAGTGGCCACACCAAATATCTTTGCTTCTTGTGCCTCTGGGATAGCAGAGACAAAACACACCACTGGCTTACAAAAGAGACAAAACATGGACGTTGGTGAAAAGAATGTCACTAACGACCCCTTAGTTCAACGAGAGAAAAATCATCTTATCTCCACTTCATATAAAACAGTTTAAAGGCTCTTGATAAGAACGCATCATGCTTTGCATATATTAGAGGAAAAATGCCTCAATGGAGTATTGAAAAAATGAATGCAGGAATATTTGACGGCCCACAAATAAGACAACTCACTCAGGATCCAACCTTCGTAAATTCGATGAATGAGGTGAAAAGCCCTCTTTTTGCTGCTGTTGTCGGAAATTTTCTGGCCAAACTCAAAGCTGAATGTTGAACTGGTAAACGAGATTCTTAAATGTTTCAAATCCCTTGGGTGTAACATCAGTATTAATGTGCGCTAAATTCCTGAAAATTTAGAAGACACCTGTGAGGAACAAGGTGAAAGATTTCACCAGGATATTAAAACTATGGAGGCCCGCTGCCCAGGAAGACGGGGTACGCACATGTTGGCTGATTACTGCTGGAGTGGAAAAAAAAAATGGACTGTTCCAAAATACATTCAAGAATGTCACGGAAAAGAAGCTTTCGAAGTGTTCGGTGACTAGTTGGTTCTCAATTCTAAGCATCAATTTCTGGTACAAAAAGAAATACACATTCATTGTATGTAGGTACAATGTAATCATTGTGTTATTTAAGATTTGTAAAAAAGTACATTTTTTTATGTTGTGCCATATTGTACCGTGTGGCTTTGGGCCAGTGTGCTTTCTCAATTAAAAACAATTACTTTGTTGAGGCTGGTTCCGTTTTGTTCTCAAACCTATCATCGTGAAAACCTCAGTTTAAACTTTACTCTGAATGAGTGTTGAAGGTGACTCTTCAAATCCTGTCTCATCCAAAGCAATATAAGTACTTACTTTTCTGTTCTGATTTTTTAAATATTTTTCGAGGTTTCCTCATGTGCAATGTTGGTTAAAAGAGTGACGGAAGAACAAAATGTCTTAAATATAAATGGATGGTGTTATTTTTAAATATAAGGCCGTTATTTGATGGCTACTAGCCCGAGGTATGCTCTATCAAATATCAATATAATATTAATATGTTTTGTATTTTAGATCCGACTGTTAGGGGTAAAAGTAAAAAGGAGGGCGCCGGTTCTTGAGTGGATGACGAGGTGCTGATGACGCCTGGCACTGGAAAACAGTTGTTACATTCATCGGATCGGAAAATTATTTCGGCGTGACAAACCTAACTGAAATGTTCCGTTCCAATGTAATTCGGAGGAACGATTTTCCCACTCTCACTTGGAACTGACTTTTATTGGAACGTAATGAGATGAAGGCTCTAACCTTCCCTTCTTCTACGTCGACTGAATGCGACTTAATTTTAAGAAAATATGTTCATGACCAAGTCTTCCAGTGAGCTTTTCAAAAAAGGTGTGGGACGACATACATTTAGGATATTTAGTAATGTATGATAATCGATTCTTATGCCGCATTATTGCGCATGCCTTATAGATTTTTTTTGTTGATTTTTTCGAACTTTATTATGATAACATTACAATCTGCCTCATTGTACAACCAGTAATTGTGATAAATATTTTCATTCATACAGTATTTATAAACAGCCAAGAGACCTCCCAAGTCCGCATGGCTGTCACCTCCCCCGCATGCGAAAGAGGAACCGAAGTATTGGGAAGTCCCCCACGCGGGGCCTAAGGAGGAGCCACATACGCTCAGGACATGATTGGAGAAACTGGCCATTGCCAGGACGCATTTATAGCACGTCACGAGGCCACTGCCGTTTCAGTCTCCGAGGAGGATTATAGGGATGAGTTGTGCAGTCCAATGACTATGCTAGGGAATCAGGGTGGTTGGATAGTTTACTATGGAATTTTATGAACTTGGAAGGGTTGAGTTCGAGAGTGTAAGGCATATTATATGAAGGCTTTTGTGCCTTAGTGATATCGCTTGTAAAGGGTGTCCCAGAATTAACGCAAGATTTGAATTTGCCGCCATTTGTGCAGTAAAGTGCCTGGATATGATCGCAATAGTGTTTTGTCTTCATCAACTGTGAAGAGATTAATTTAGAAAAATTTAGGGAGACTGGATCAGTTGAAGACACTAAACACACTGGTCGTCCAAAAACAAGCCGTTCAAATGTCAATATCGAAGAAGTGCGTGAGAGTGTTGTTGAAAATCCATAACACAGTTCTTTGTGCCGAAATTGGATGATATTGATGTGGCCAATATGTGGTTTCAACAAGATGGTGCCACATGCCATACAGCCCATGAAACAATTCAAATACTGCATGAGACATTTCCAGGTCGTGTACTCTCTCGTTTCGGTGATAAGAATTGCCCCCTAGATCGTGTGATTTAACACCTTTAGATTTCTTTTTATGGGGTTATTTGAAGTCAAAGGTGTATGTCAACAAGCCCACATCCACCCGTGCATTAAAAGAGGGAATTCAACCACATTTATGCCAAATGGTCATACAAAATTTCGACAAAAGAGTGCTTATGTGCCAGCAAAGTCGTGGAGGACATTTCCCCGATGCGTTATTCCATAAATAACCCTATCCTATTTACTTTATAATTCAATAAAAGAAATAGCAACAAAAATACTAAAAACTCTGTTTGCTATTTAAATCAAATCTTGCGTTAATTCTGCTACATCCTTTACAACTGAGATGTTATATAATGATTCTCAGCTGATATGCCAGAACTGTTCTTCCGGAACAAAAATTTAGGTTATGCGTCAAAAATCAAACAATTTATAATTTACAATTTAAAATAGGTTAATTTTTTTAGTACCACTGACTAGCTGAGTACATAACTCCTCAAATTGTTAGTAATGCAGGGGGTACTCCATTAGTGTTTGAGAACTACTTCCATTACAGGAATAGCGGCGGGCGAGGAAGGACCCAACGTACTCAATGGCCCGAGTGGGGACTTAATTAAAACTAACTCCACCACGTTATAACTAAGAATTAAAAAAGGAAACTCAACAAATTAGTTTAAAGTTTTAATGTGAAAACTAAGAGCGGAAAACCCCATTTAGAAAATCTGCAATAATCATTATATTAATTTATATTTTTATTGCATTGGTGTTTGACATCCTTTGTCGAAAGTCAGAAGTAAAGGGTGTCCCAGAATAAACGCAAGATTTGATTTAAATAGAAAACACAGTTTTTAGTATTTTTGTTGTTATATTTTTATTCAATTATAAAGTAAATAGGATAGGGCTATTTATGGAATAACACATCGGGCAAATGGCCTCCACGACTTTGCTGCCACACACGCACTCTTTTGTCGAAATTTTCCATGACTATTTGGCATAAATGTGGTTGAATTTCGTTGATGCAGCGTTGAATTTCCTCTTTTAATGCACAGGTGGATGTGGGCTTGTTGACATACACGAAACGAGAGAGTACACGACCTGATGAAATGTCTCATGCAGCATTTGAATTGTTTCATGGGCTGTATGGCATGTGGTACCATCTTGTTGAAACCACATATTGGCCACATCAATATCATCGAATTTCGGCACAAAGAACTGTGTTATGGATTTTCAACAACACTCTCACGCACTTCTTCGATATTGACATTTGAACGGCTTGTTTTTGGAAGACCATTGTGTTTAGTGTCTCCAACTGATCCAGTCTCCTTAAATTTTTCAATTAATCTCTTCACAGTTGATGAAGTCAAAATACTATTCCGACCATATTTTGTATAAAATTTTCGAACTTCGGCCGCCAAACTTTCATTATTTTTGAGATAATGTTCAACAATAAACGTTGTTCTATCGTGTAACGCTCCATTTTTACTAACCCTAAACTGTCAGCTGTCAAATTGTTTTTTTTAGGGTAGCACATTACTACACAAATGGCGGCAAATTCAAATCTTGCGTTAATTCTGGGACAACCTTTATATAGCCAACCAATCACGCACTTCTCTTTGCCCCCAGTCGCATCATTCGCGCGGATTCACACCTATAGGATATTTCCTGCGTTACTATTCGCCTTCACCCAATTATCGTGTGCATGCGAGGAACCACAGTTGCGCCACGAGCTCTACACTCTACCGGTTATTGCTGTAGCAGGAACTGCTTCGTTACATAACGTAACGCTTCTTATTGAAATTAATATGATCGCAGATTCGCACATTAGTGTGGTTAAGGTTGAACCGTACTAAAGCACTTTCTCCACGTGCCGCCGCTTGGTGCTAACCACATTCCACGCGCTTCGTTTTTCTCCATCTAGTGAAGTGTCAGGAACCCAGTTAATGTAGCCATCACGTAAGAGGATGTAATGTGCTAGAGGCGACACGGTGATTGTCATGGCTAAAATAGGATTAATTTAGTTGGTCGAGATCAGAACCGACAAACAGGGGATGTAACTCGTTATTTTAAATACAGCAGAAGTATGAGATATTGTTAGAATTTGTTGATGTTTGAATTATTTCAGTTCTAAATAAAAAATAATGACGAATAAACATGAAAATGAAGCTATTAAAATGAATTAAACTACATCAACTTTTTTTTGGATTTTAATAAGATAGCTGCACAAACTTGCTTAAAGGCGATGAAATGGAATATATGTATGGGATTAAAACCGGAAACAGTACAACTTATCATATCGACTGTTGTTAGTTATGATGAGCAGTTTTTGAGTATGTTATCTGGTCGTCACTCTATGGACCATTTTATAGCTCTTATCCGGAACCCGGGATCTGTTACTAGGTGCTCTCACAACTGAGATATACACAAAAGAACTACATTGTGGTCTCCTTTGAAAGATTTTGTATAGGGGGGTCAAGCTAAGAATATTTGGCACGTACCCAGATAAGTTATCAGGAAGAGTTCCCCGGTTCGATCTCTGGTCCTTGATTATGGACTTGACTATGCGTGGACATTTTACCGTTGGATACCCCCACGATATTATTATGGCATATATGATTCGTCGTATCATTTCTATTCCAATATAAATGTGAAGGGTGTGAAGGTGACAAGTGACATGTCGGTGACATTAAGGGGCGGAGTGCGATACTCCGTGCCCCTCGGTGTCCAGAGGCCGTTGCCCCCAGGCCATAAAGCGGGGAGGGCCCCTCTTTGCTCTGTTGACGTCAACCCGGAGCCCCCACAAGTCCCTCTCCTTCTATCCTCTTGAGTAGAGCGGTCTATTCTCCCTTCCAGTCTCCAGACTTATTATTAATGTTTATTTCTCAAGGGCCTGATCAAGGCCAAAGGTCAAGTATGACAAAGTAGCCTTGCCAGGCTCAAGGCATTTTCTGCTTACGAGAAACCTATCCCTCCAATAGTCAAGTACCGCAAAGATAATATACTTAGGCGTGTAATAATCTACTTGCTATTTCTGGTCAAAATAAAAAAAAACTTCATTTCATTTCTGAAATCGAATCGTTAATTCTCATCCGTTTTCAACAAATAAAAAAAAATGTCAATATTCCAAAAAAAAAAAAAAGAAGCCGTTAGAATATTCCAATTCTATAGTTAGACCCATAATTTATTTTTTCTGGTATGTCTTCAATATTTATTTATGTGTTGTAATTTTTAATGTGCCTCCAACCATAGGCTAAACCATGTACAGAATATTAAATCTTAAATAGCTATTCAGCCTTAGAAATCACAATGAAGTGGGTCAGACTTCCTATTTTTGTATGTATATATAAACCAAAACATTTACAGATCCGCTCTGGGGTTTGTTGAATGTGTCCTAAATATTTATCACGGGATATACAGACAAAGTTTGTGTTCTTATCTCCAACTCCGTTGCCCTAACGGATTTTCACGGTTTTTCGGGTTGTTTTTTTTTTTTAGCACGTAAAAAATAAAATAAAATGGAGACATTCAAAAATAGGAGTTTGCTGATGGACATTCCTACAATATGAAAACATTGTACGTTAATAAACATGATATAAACCTGACAAATCTCTTTCATAAATTTTACTCAGCTCTTATCTAAAGGGGTTTTCCCAATATCTCAATCAATTCAAATCCTCCTACTCTTTAAGCCTACAATAGAATGAGCTGTGAGATGTATTGAAATATATTTGTATACATATTATAATAATCTTCGATGCCTTTGTAATATGGATATCATAGCTCTATTTAATTGTAAGCAGTATATTTTATTGAGAAGCAGAAAGCAATTACAATCGGTTAGAGTTTGCGTTACTATTCGGTGTAAACGACGATACTTAAGCGGCTCACCTATTAAGTAAAATGACCAGAAGCCACTTCAAATTAAAGTTTTCTGTTTTAATCACAGTTCTAAAAACAACGGCCCAATTACAATTCACTTACCCATTTTAGTCAATTAATTAATATTAATGGCCTGGTAAAATTAGAACTCATAACCCTTGATGTTGTATCTTGGAAACATATTTTGAGTATCTACATTTAAAGTACACGATTTTATTATTATTCCTGTATTGGTACATTATGTCTGTTAGGTAACTGAAGGTGTTTTAAATAATACATTATATATTCAATTTTCATCACAGCTGTTTTTTGTGTAATATTAATATTTATTTTCCGTTGTGTAAATGTGTGGAGTAAATATTCAACAATTCGTTCATTACGCCATCTCTTACCTTAATGTATACTTGCGATTTTTAGTAAAATGTTTGTTCCTTGTAACTTATGTTTATTATAGATCCCACCTATAGAGAAAATATAGTATTATGCGAATTTGTATTTTTAGATAAAACTACCGTGTAACCGTTACAAAATCCAAGATGCCAGTTACTTCAACATAACCGAGACGACCCCTGGTTTTTGTTCATTAGTTTTGTTTTTTTTTGTTTAATTTACCCAATTGCGAATTTTCGCAAATGAGAGAAAATCTATAAGGGCGTCGCACAGTCCTTTCTCGTGATATCCGTTCTGCATGTTCCGTAAAGCATGGAGATTTACGATCCAGAAAAATGTGCGGGCAAGGTTTGTGGGTTATGTGGACCGCATTGCAGCCCACAGTTGTGTGAGCTTTGCGCTACTACATATCGCCTTTGTATAAAATGCAAACTGCAACCCAAGTAAATGGTTGTATGTATTTATCTATTAACACTGTAATCGTGTAAGAAATATACAATGGTTTCCGCTGGGATTCAATCCTAGGACATTCCGTTCAGGATAAGTCACTATTATATATTGTGCTAACGGCGTACTAATGAAATTGGTTAGGCATACTGGATGAATTCATTCAACGTAGACATATCAAAATTTTCGACTCATTACAGTACATGACAAACCCAGTATTTAGCACGATAACCCCCGCTCCGTTCCCCTGTCGATGGCAGAAAGCAGTCGAGGCAGGAACGCTTTAGTCTTTAAGTTTTAATTTTTAAGTTAAACATATATTGCAGCGATTCCAAGAATTTGATATGTCTACGTTGAATGAACTCATCCACCGTAGGCAGCTCAAAGACCTCGTGAAGCTCACTGTTTCTACGTTGTTCGTAGTATGTTTTATCAACCAATTTCATTAGTATGTAAGTTTTTCCCATTTTGTTAACTGATGGTGAGCCCCATCACCTAGTCCCGTCTATTTGAGTATGTAATTTTAACTTCAAAAACGATTGTTTTTGTATTTTGTACCCTCCTTACAATGCATATGTTATACAGAAAAAGGAGCCATTAATCACCAATTTGTTCATGGCTATTGTTCATAATTTGTTGTAAAAAATGTTTAAAAGGAGGGGTTAAGGAGGAAAAATAAAATATTCTAACGGTCCTAAATAATTTTCTGAGAACATTGCTAGTGGTCTTTAAAAACTAAACAATATGTACTACGTAAAAAATTATTTTTCTCATTAATTAAAAAAATTTCAACAATTTCTACAATACAATACCGTTTTATAGATTGAATTTACTTTGGGTTTCGTCCTAGATAATGGAAGATGGCATAACAATTTAAATTTAAAAAAACGTATAAATATTGACGCATTAAAAATAAAATACTTTGATTGCAATTCACCTCCTAAAATATCGACACTTTTTATTCGTATCAGCTTAAAGAATTAGCCTATATCCACTATTTCGACTGGACTAACAGGATTGTTACATCACTAGTATTCTAAATAGTAACCCGTTTATTTACTCAATACACATAAAGCCAGGAAGGGCTTACTGTCCTTTAGCTATCCAGTATATACTCTTTGAACCTGAAATTTAATAGCAGGCGTTGTAATTACGTACGATTGGATATATCCGAAGACTTGCAGATAACATTAATAATAAAAGTTGAACGATTCTCTGAAAGCGTTAACGATACAGGGCTGGTACATGGTTGCTAATTCCTAATACAGGATTTGAGAGAAATCAAGAGATTGAGTGGGCATGGTCCCTCATGCATTTCTGTCCTCAACCTGTAGGCTCTAGAGATCTAAACCCGCTTCATATTTATCCACAGTCAATTTTTCTTATCCTTATATTTCCGACTTACGAAGAATGAGAATGGCACCAGGAATATGTGCGATAATTTTTTTAGGCACTAATTTTTAGATTGAAGAGAAATCTGTGCGTAAAAAACAGCCTAGAATACGTTTTATTTTTAAACTCAAAATGCTGTATATTTTTTAGGAATATCGCAATTTCAGGAAAATGAAATACAACTTTATTTTGATATAGATAGGAGCGATAAATTTTTTTAGCATATATTGGCAAATAAATTTTAATGTGCAGTAACAATAAACCCAGATAAATGCCAGTTAGCATGTCACGTCAACAAATTAAATCACAGTTAAAAATACATTGAATCAATATTTCTTCTCCTTCTGAGGCAAAGTTTTTTTGTATGCCCCAGCTAAAACTTGAAATTGGGCAGATACATAACAATTAAAAAATTTAGTATTCTAAATAGTAACCCGTTGCATTTACTCAATACACATAAAGGCAGGAAGGGCTACTGTCCTTTAGCTATCCAGTATATACTCTTCGAACCTGAAAGTAATTAGCAGGCGTTGTAATTAGTTACGATTTGATGTATCCGAAGACTTGCAGATAACGTTATTAATAAAAACGCTTAAGAATAATAATACATTTTGATCTAAAACTTAAATTGTAAGTGAGTCTGGGTTAAAATTGGTAGAGGCTAGAGGGAGTGTGTTAATTTCTTTATCGAGAAGAGAGGCGTGAGTTGTGCTGACCTAGTATTCTTAAGGAGGTCACTTCTGGTGCTTAGTCCCAAACGCCATTTTCATTTATTATACCAGTCCTGGCCAGGTCTTTCCGCTTCTCCTTTTTCTTCCTGCCTTCTTCCTCTTTACCATTTTTTAAAAAAGTCTCAATGAAATGATCATTAAAATCTAAATGTTATTATGATACATACAACATATGTCCCATATATATATACCTATATTACCTATATTAATTGATATAAGGCCGCAGTCTTGACTATGAGTACGCATAGGATTATAATAAATACATTCAGTCAGATAATTGCAAAAAATTTAAATTGAAAGGAAAATTGCAAGAAACCTGAAATTTAAATTCTTATTAAAGTCTTTAATAAGCAGGTACAGTAAAGAAGCGATTGGTCTATAAAATAAGTCGGATAAGCGAGATCTTACGTTGCAGGAGGCTATATATGTATCATGGGTTTCATAGAGGAGCGTCCCGAGGAAGTGTTGGAGTTCGGTAGCCCTGACAACATAGCGATGTGAAATGACTCTACGGATCCCGAAATGAATTCGAAAAGAACAGTTCACACAGATGTTTTAGTTAGTCATCGAGATTCTGAGACAGACAACCATAAATACTGTAGCAGTAATCAAAATGACGAAGGATAAGGTTGGAAACATAAAAGTTGTCACTAATCGCATAACTTCCTCTTCCTGTACCCGAGTTAGTACGGTATTTAGGCTTCCAGCTCGACAAACGGCTGACCTGGAACCCACATACGAGGCTAAAAAGAGAAGAACTAAACAGACGCTTTGGACAACTGTACAGACTACTTCAAAGGACATCCCATCTCTCAACAGAAAAAAAATTACTAATTTATACAAAGTTATAGCTAAGGCAAACTGGACAAACGGAATAGAGCTATGGGGGACAGCAAAAAAGTCGAACATCAAGCGTATCCAATCCTTTAAATCAAAAGTCCTGAGAACAATAGTAAATGCCCATTATTACGTCAGCAACTAAACCCTTCATAACGATCTTAATATACCCTACATTTATGAACTCATCTCTTCCAAGTTCATGAAATTCCATAGTAACCTATCCAACTACCCTAATCCCGTAGAATCCGAAGCAGTCATTGCATTGCACCACTCATCCCTATAATCCTCCTTGGCTTTCTTTATTTCAGGCTTGGCCTGTCCGACTACAAACCATTGCCTAGGTACCCCTAGGCTCCACCCTCGGTAGACTCTCACTACCTTCCTGATTCCACCCGCCTCCTTTAGGCATTCCACAGCCTATATCCTTCTCATACATCCTTCAAATGAGTGAAAGGCACTCATTAGCCCTAAATAATTTTCCTTTATTTTTCCCACATCCTTGTGGAAAAGTTTAAGAGCTAAGGGGGAGGGGAATTATCCTCGGAGGCTTAAGCGGCAGTGGCCTCGTGACCTGCTATAAATGCGTAACAGTGGGAGTCCTGGCAATGACCAGTTTGTCCAATCATGCCTTGAGCGTATGTGGCTCTCGTGCTCTTGGTCAGCCTCCATTGGCTCGTATCCGGTAACGCGGCTGACAGAGGTGCGTGGTGGACTTCTCGAGACTCCGCTTCCTCTTTCGCATGCGAGGGAGGTGACAACCATGTGGACTAGGGTGGTCTCCGGGCTGTTTGTAAATACTGTTTGAATGAGCGAGTGAATGAAAACATTCATCACAATTACTTATTGCCCAATGAGGCAGATTGTAATTTTATTATAAACCCTTAACTCTAATAGCTAGGAAATTTAATATGATCATCTGATATTTTGTTAAGTTGTGAAAATCGTAATTTGAAGCAAAATCTACTGAAATTATTGAATAACGATCAATATTTTCACCAAGGTCTTGACGATATGACCGCACCAAGGTGACGGCCTTACCGCGCTGCTGAGGAAAACCTCAAAATCCTTCAACAAGTGTTGACAGAAGGGAATCTGTAACACGGAGACCGCACAAAGACATCACGTAATGGCGGTACGGTTCTGCGGTCGCGATACCTCTAGGATAGGATATAGTTTCACTTTATGCCGTCAAAAATGAATCGTCTCCATTTTTATAAACCGTTGAGCATATTTCAACGATTCCACAAATATTATTTTATTCCTCAAACATCGAATTTTGCTCATGGATCACAGAAGCCGAAAAGAACGGCATTCTGACATCTACCATCTCGTCGATGGAGTAATGGAGACTTGGCTTCACTGTTGAAGTTAATCGATTTTCCGAAAGCGTTAACGGATTGGTACATGGAAGTAGTCAAATTCCTTTACGTCATAACAAATATGAAGTTCATTTTCTCGATAGTAGTCAAATTCCTTTACGTCATAACAAATATGAAGTTCATTTTCTCGATAGTAGTCAAATTCCTTTACGTCATAACAAATATGAAGTTCATTTTCTCGATAGTAGTCAAATTCCTTTAATTTTATTGATCATATAACTTGCTTGATATTAGATGTTGTGTCTGTAAACGATTAAACAGGTTTATTACGTTCCAATAAATTAGTAGAACTTGTAATAGGAAAACTCTTAACATATAACTTTTCTTATAACAGTTATTTTGCAACCTAATGTGTAAACGTTTTCTTGAAACTGTTTTGTCCGGTACCGTTATTGTACAAGAACGATTTGATAGTTCTTCAAATAATAAAACCGATTTTTTCAAAGAGAAATATTTAGTTGTTTTTTTTGCGATTGTAACAATGTGAATTACTTTTGATGTTACTTGCTAATAAAAATGTATCACCCGACCGACGTGATTTAGGATGTTATTTCCTCTGAGGGAATGGTCAAAGTATGGCAGTGACGAAGTGGAGGAAAAGCATTAAAAAATAAAAAATAGAATCGCATTATTATTGTCATGTCCGAGAGAGGGAGAGGGGTCGACACGAGAAACCTAGTAACCCACTTTCTCCCTAAGAGCCCGCGCAGTCCTTCTGCGTAATATTTACGTAAGTCCCCTAGCCTTTCCTGTCCGGGCTGTTTCTCTCGGGCTCTCATGATGTCGCCGAAGCGGCCCTCTAACTTTTAAAAGTGTTATTTATTCCCAATGGGGATTGGGGAACTCAACAAATAACGAGAGTCTGTCCACACTCGATAACTACTATGACAATTGCGTATTAGAGGCTCACGTCCTTTAGAACAGATACTCAAGGCATACATTTTCTTTCGAAGAACTATTCAATCATATAGAGCACATACTTGCCGAAAGAACAAAAGAATCAAACGTTAATATGCCAATCCGTACTGCTTCGACTATTTCACCTTTACTGCATATATCAACAACAATCTTTATTGTGCAATAATTACAATCTGCCTTTTATAAGGCAATAATAATACAGATAAATGATCTCATTCATACCATATTTACAGTCATCATTCACTCGCTCATTCATACAATAGGACATGATTGGAGAAACTGGCCATTGCCAGGACTCCCACTGTCACTCGATTATAGCAGGTCACGAGGTCACTGCCGTTTCAGTCTCCGAGGAGGATTATAGGGATGAGTGGCGCAGTGCAATGACTGTGCTAGAGGATTAGGGTGGTTGGAAAGGCTACTGTGGAATTTCATAAACTTGGAAGGGATGAGTTCTAGAATGTAGGGTATATTAAGGTCGTTATGAAGGGTTTTGTTGCTGACATAATAAGGAGCATTTACTGACTGCATATATCAAGTCGAAATAGGACATAACAGGACCTCCATTGCTTGGTGATTTTGTGGTTATTCCTAGGCTTGCATGTCTATATTGTATGTGTATACATTGTAAATACACGTATGAATGAGTTCACTGGCACAATTATTACAGCCAATTAGGGTAATTTTTTTTTTCGGACGTCAAGACTCTGTACAGACGAAACATACATTTTCTTTCGAAGAATCATATCGAGCACATGTTTACCGAAAGAACAAAAACAGTCAAAACTTAATACGCCAATCTTAGCGGATAAATGGGGCTCACTTTATCAAAGATTTAAAACTAACTTGCATCTCACAATAAAAACGTAACCTAATCTTAATCCCGACAGTCTGTTGCCATCGATGCGGGAGGGGCGGTGTGGCCATAGTGTTAAACACTGGGTTTGTCAGGTGCTGCAACGAGTCGAAAAAATTGATGTGTCTCCGTCGGATGAACTCCCCCACCGGCGGCACACCAAGCAACTGGTGCAGGTCGGCGTTCTTTAACCTCTCGAGAGAGGTATGTCGGACCACTTTTCGCATGATCCTATTGTGGAAATGTTGGAGACATTTGGCTGTATTGTCAGTCAAGTGGGTAAATAGCGGGGCACCGTACAGCAGAGCTGGCCGGAGGACTCATTTATATATCATCAATTTGAGACGAAGCGACAGGTTAGGTGAAGTTAGCAAGTGCGATAGCCGGTAAGACCTGTGTCGTACTTTTTCTATTTTATTACTAAAGAGAGTAGAGAAATGGAGATGCCTATACATTTTTATACCCAGGTAGTGCATTGAGAAAGCTGGTGAGTTCTCTTGCCCTCCTATACTATACGATTTTGGCAAAGCTTTTTTGCCCTTTTGGTAGAGAAGATTACGCAGTCGGTCTTCCCGGCGTTTATACTTATGTTCAACTTGCCCAGCCTGCCACTGATTACGTTGTAAACTGACTCGGCCTGTGTGAGTGCTCTTTGTATAAGCCAATTGGAACTGCACCGACTCTTTAACCGGTACACCACTGAATATATTGAGTCGAAATAGGACATAACATGACATCCTAGATATTGTATGTTTATACTGTATGTGTATATATGGTAAATATACGTATGAATGAGAGATAGGACGCAATATTGTATACACGGTATGAATGAGTTCACTATCACAATTACTACACCAAGTTAGGGCTGAGAGTAATTTTTTTTTTCAGACGTCAAGACTCTGTACAGACAACTCAACCTAAATTTTCGCTGTGATCCGAATCCTTTCATACTGGGACTGCAACAGGAATAAGACTTATTTAAGATGCGATTAAGACGCGATTAAGATGCGATTAGATTCCAAAACTAAATTTTTTTGTTTTTCATACGGTGAGGTTATTTTTTAGTAAATAGATATTATGCCAAAAAAGGATTTGTGACATCATTCCCCTTAGCGACGGCCCAGGTAGTTTCCTGCTGACGACGGGTATGGCGTTAGTGTCCATTAGTTAGACCAGAGCTCTCCGGTTAGCAGAGTGGATTCTTCGCATCGCTGTAAGGTCGTGACTATTTCCAGTAGCAAGCAGTTCTCAGAAAGAATGGCGGATGCTATGTTCCACGGATTAAATAGGCCGATTAATTTGAATGCTCCTTTGTCCGGTCAAGCAACGAACCCTTCTTTCGTAGGCGTTTTATATCCTCAGGCAAATATATGGGTTAGTTGTTGACCTGCGTTCTATTCCCTAGAATTTTGTATAGAAAAGTGAATTTATTTAGTTTCTATACATGGTATAAATAAATCAATTAGTAGCCAGTATATACTGGCATAAATAATTGAATATAATTAAACGAGAATTGAATATTTTTAATAAATAATGCAATTGTATTTCTTTAATTAACGTTCCTTATCAGACAAGAGCACATGTTATTGACAATCAGTTTGATCAGGTGATATGTGATTGCGCGATAACTCTAATAATTAAATGAATAATTAAAACAATTTTCATATTGCTCAAGAGTTAAAAAGGTAATTTTATTTTTCAAAGGACCAGGTTTATCGTATCCATATCACCATTTCCCCGGAATGTGACATATAGATATGACAGTGTCATATAATATCAGTGGAATATAACTGTATTTCTAGCTCGACTTGACAGCCGTACACGGATACAACAACATAAAATAAATTATAACACTGGACGGAATAGGGAATGGTCCGAATTATAATTTTGGTACACAGTATCATTAGTGAAGAAAATATGTATGTCTTGATATAGAATGATAGGATTTAGAATATAAAATAATAATACGTATTGAATAATGATAATAGTGATTATAATTGAAGAAAATATGTATGTCTTGATATAGAATGATAGGATTTAGAATATAAAATAATAATACGTATTGAATAATGATAATAGTGATTATAATTGAAGAAAATATGTATGTCTTGATATAGAATGATAGGATTTAGAATATAAAATAATAATACGTATTGAATAATGATAATAGTGATTATAATTGGCTAGAATTATTGGTGAAAGATAAAAAAAAAAAACATTTTCTGTCAATTATGATAATTGCTCATTCAACGAATTTGTTTGTAAGTCTTTGTAATGCTGTTTGTTTCTGACGAACCAGGGAGCATACACAGCTATCTTTAGAATTTTATTTTGGTAAATTATTAGCTTTTTGAGTTTTAAACTACATACCCTGAGAAGTGGTCTAAGGAGGGTATGGCAGATTAAACTGGTAATATCCGGTCTGAGGTGCGATTTTTTTTTCATAATTGGGTTTGAATCTCCCTAGCCCAGAATATGCCCGGTAAGTTTTTTTTTTTATTGATGTGTCTTCCATGTAAATCCGAGATCTTGATGGACTCCAGGGTAACTTCAATTTGATCATTCCAAGTTACGGTTTAATTGTTGAGAGTTAGCTCAGGTGGATTTGAATTGTGGGGCCAAGTGACAATGTTTGCCAGACCGGGGTGGTCTGGAGCATTTTATGTGCCATGATTGTGTCTTCATGCTGGTCAAACACACAAACAATGGTCTCATTAAGGGAACATAGCTATTGATATTGTGACTCAATGAATAATATCACGCAGATTAAAGTTAAATATATATATTGAAACTTCTTTATTGTGCTGAAATTACAATCTGCCTCATTAGGAAATAAATAATTGTGTGATAAATGTTCTCATTCATATCATATTTACAATGTGCATTCACTCGCACATTTATAATCTATTTACAAACAGCCCAGAGACCTGCTAACTCCACATGGTTGTCACCTCCCTTGCATGCGAAAGAGGAAGTGGAGTCTTGGGAAGTCCTCCGTTAGCCACGTCACTGGATACGAGCCAGTGGAGGCTGAGGAAGAGCGTGAGAGCCACAGACGCTCAGGACATGATTGGAAAATCTGGCCATTGCCAGGACTCCCACTGTTGCGCATTTATAGTAGGTCACGAGGCCACTGCCGTTTCAGTCTCCGAGGAGGGTTATAGGGATGAGTGGTGCAGTGTAATGACTGTGCTAGGAGATTAGGTTGGTTGGATAGGTTTCTATGGATTTTCATGAATTTGGAAGGGATGAGTTCAAGAATGTAAGGTATATTAAGATCGTTATGAAGGGTTTTGTTGGTGACATAATAAGGGGCATTTACTATTGTTCACAGGACTTTTGATTGAAAGGATTAGATTCGCTTGATGTTCGAATTTTTTGCTGTCCCCCATAGCTCTATTCTGTATGTGCTTAAGTATAACTTTGTAAATAAGTAGTTTATTTTCTATTGAGAGATGGGATGTCCTTCGAAGTAGTCTGTACAGTAGTCCAAAGCGTCTGTTTAGTTCTTGTCTTTTTAGCCTCGTGTGTGGGTTCCATGTCAGTCTTTTGTCGAGATGGAAGCCTATGTACCGTACTGTCTCGGATACAGGGAGAGGAATGGAATTTAAAAAAAATTAGTGGACACGACTTGTGACAGAGGGGAAAGGTAATGTGGGAACATTTTGCTTCATTAACTTTAATCCTCCATTGCTTGCACCAATACTCGATCTCTTCAAGGTGTTTGTGAAGGATGCTATATCGGGGGCTGGTTGGGATGCAAACGTGGCTCCCATGGGTATTTTAAAATGTTGACGAAACAGCGTTAATACATATGGTTGAAGAGAAATGTTGTTAACTCGTACGGAAAAGGTTCGTACCCTGAAAGAATAATTAACCATTCAAATACGTAAAGGAGGAAAATCATTTTTTATTTTAACTTGTAGTGAAGCCCCGAGACTTAGTCGCGAAATGTGGCGAATGTATGGTTTTTTCATCTCGGAAGTCTTGTAGAATGTATTCGGTCAATCTTCGCAGTTGTGAAGTCGAATGCTTACCCTGGAGCCCGAAGTGGAAATCATGGAACATCTCCCTATGTCTAACTTTCGAATCAATAAATTGCAGTTTTTCCTGCCGTTACTACGACCTCCCTCCCTATTGATCTATACTGCTTCGGCTCTTAAATATTTAAGAGGTCAAGAGTTGGGATATACATTATTCCTGTCGCTTCGTCTCAAACTGATGATCTATAAATGTGTCCTCTCGCTATTTACCCACTTGACTGACAATACAGCCAAATGTCTCCAGCATTTCTAGAAAAGTGGTCCGACATATCTCTCTCGAGAGGTTAAAGAACGCTGACCTGCACCCATTGATTGATTGGTGTGCCGTCGGTGGGCGAGTTCATCCGCCGGAGACACATCAAGTTAACTCGTTGCAGCACTTGACAAACCCAGTGTTTAACACTCTGACCCCACCACCCATCCCGCATCGATTGCAACAGACTGTCGGGGAAAAATTAGGTTATGAATTAGTATGCAAGTTAGTTTTAAGTTTGATCAAATAGGAGAGCCCCATCAACTTTATTAGTCAGTTTAGTCCAGTCACGTATAATGTACATCATTATACTTGTTTATTCATTATATAATTTTTATAAAATAACAAAACCTGTATATAATGTAGCGAAGCTATAGGAAATACAAAAGTAATTTGTAAATAGATTCACCTGAGGATCTATAATTGTAATTATCTGTAAATTTTAAGGGGCTATGAAAGAGGGGGGGGAAGAGGCCAAGAGACATCTGAAAAAAATGTATCGATGTGAGTGAACTCTGAATTTTAACTTTTGAAATTGTGACAAATCTAGACTTTATGTATCCACTACAATAAACTAGTTATTTTAACTAGTTTTTTTAATGCGTTTCAAAAAAGCTAATCTATTGCATGACTATTTTTTGTCAACAAAATTACTAAAAATTCACTATAGTTTTCTATTTTAAAGGTGAATTGGAGCTTGGTAACGCATTAATAGAAGTTCTCATTTGTTAATTGAAAAACGAATTATATTTTTTCTAAAGCAAAATTTCAGCTTCATGGCTATGGTTTAGTATATCGATCATTCAAAACGATATTGAACCGATTTATCAGAAATGATTCCTGGTAAAGGGTGTACGCAGAATTATTTGTCAGGGGGGCGAGGACTCAACAGGAAGATGGAATTTAAGCGATGCTGATTACAAAGGATCAATTTATCGTAAAACCTTAGGTTCAGAAGGCCCGAAACGTCTATAATCAGCAGTGTAAGTTTTAAAAAAATAAAAATTGGTTAAAAAATCTTTACACTCGTCAAAGTTTACGGTATTTCGTGTATAATTCAGTTAAATAGCGGATATTTTCCACATTCGTGATTAGTTTTAAATTAAGCTTGATGGAAATGTGAGACATTATAAGAGGGAAAGGATAAAGTTAGTGCTAGGGGTTAGTTGATAGGGCTCACGCCATTGTTAGAGGCTAATGCCCTCCACTTCAAACATTTTAAGCTCGTTTTAAACTGAACAATATCTTTTTGTCACCTTGTTATGTCATAGCTTGAGCCCACATTTTTATGGGCTCTATTCTTTTTTTTTTTAAGTCTGATCATGCATTCGATTTTCACGCTATATCTCCTTTAATTTACG
Source organism: Acanthosoma haemorrhoidale (assembly GCA_930367205.1). Lineage (NCBI taxonomy): Eukaryota > Metazoa > Arthropoda > Insecta > Hemiptera > Acanthosomatidae > Acanthosoma > Acanthosoma haemorrhoidale. The sequence goes on from OV884011.1 coordinate 4,094,803, forward strand.
CAGAACTTGGGTAATTAAAATATATTTTAATTACTAATATAAACACTGACGGTTTGGAAAACACTTGAAAAAACTTCAAGTTGAGTATTTGTTCTGTGTACATTTCGTGTTGTGCGTTTATTACTACAGATTTTACACCAAATTCACACTAGATAATATGTTTGCGTTTTGTTGTTTGCCAACATTTGGTTAGCCTTAAAGAAACGAGACCAATAATAAAAGTCTTTTAAGAAATAAATTAATTGTATATACAAATAAATATTATCCTACGATATTAAGTTTTATTATTGCAAAAATGTACAAAAGCCCCCTAATAATTGGGGGACCGGAAAGTAATGTATTAAATTCAAACAGATAAATTTTTAAAAAGTTTTTGTTTTTAATCAATGATGTAATCACCCTCGTTATCAGCAACCTTTTGCCATATAGTGTGCAAATTTTCAATGCCGAATCGATAAAAATCAAATGGTTTTTATGCAAAATATCTGGAGATGGTATTTTGGTTATCATCCAAATTTTCAAATTTGTAGCGATCGGAATTAATGGAAATCCGATGGCGCAATATCGGGCGAGTATGCTGGGTGAGGCTGGAGATGAAAAATGGATCCTCTATGATAATCCAAAAATCTCTCTCCGCATGAATCGGCACAGCTAAGCCAGGTTTTCACTCCAAAAAGGCGCTTTTGTGTGTTTGGTGGAGTATTCGCGGGGTCGTTCATCGCTGATACCTGGAAAAACTGTGAATGCAGATCTTTACAGTGAACAATTGGATCGAATAAATCAATCTTTAATTGAAAATTGCCCAGCGATTGTCAATAAAAAAGGCGTTATTCTGCAACACGATAATGCAAGACCCCACTGCGCCTATTTTTTCCGCAAGAACCCTGGAAAAAATTAATGAATTGGGGTGGGAGGTATTGGCCTCAGCTAGGGCTGCCATCCGTCCGGGTTTCCCCGGATTTGTCCTAGTTTTGAAGACGTCCGGGGAGCGTCCGGGCGGGGTTTAAATTGTAGTCCGGGTGCAACCCGGACTATAATAAAAGTCCGGGTTTTCGATCAGATCCGTTCCCATAATTTATGTAAATAAAAACTATGGATTAGGTATTTCACCGCACGCGCTGCCGACGCTATTTTACTACGCGAGCGGCGAGCGGGGGTGGGGCGCGCTTGACCGACGCATGGCGTGATCTGGCGAATGGCGAGCGCGAGCGATCTATTTAGCTGCGTAGCAAAATATTAGATGTGTAGACGTGTGTGGCGATTCTTAGTATATAGGAAATCACCCTATACGCTATTGCAGATATATTATAGACAAGGTAAATAACATGAACAAATGTAAATTATTATAAATCTTTTAGCAATAAAGAAAACACGTTATTAACAACGCCATTCATCATGGATGTGACTTACTGCCAGTGGACGCTGAGACTATTGTCTTGAAAATTTACAATCATTTTTCTATATACACAGTTCGAACCGAATCCCTCAAAGAGTTCTGTGAAACAGCTGATGTCGAATACAGACAGCTTCTATATCCAAAACTAGATGGCTTAGTCTGTTTCCTGCAATAGAAAGACTTCTGAAGCTCTTTACTCCACTGAAAGACTACTTCGAAAATATACAAAAACCACCTGTCGTGATCAAAGATTTTTTCCGAAATCCGCTGTCAGAGGCTTATTTGCTTCTAGTCCACTCCATTATGCATATCTTGCATAGCAAAATAGAAAAATTAGAAAAAAGCGGCAATTCCGTCTTAGAAACTCGAAACATTCTTGGATCTATAACAAAAAGCCTAGACGATAGAATCAAAGAAAGCTTCGTGCCCTTAAGTATTAGAAGCATTTTAAACAAACACGACGAGAACATAAAACAAGAGTTCAAAAACTGTACTCTGAGTTTCTATAATGAAATAAAAACGTACATTGAACATTGGAGTCAGCCTCTTCAACAATTTGATAAATTTGACTGGATGTTTTTGCCGAATATAAATGAAAAAACTCAATGGGCTGTTATCGAAGATACTATTGCATTTTTGAAAGACAAGAATATAGCAATTGACGACACGAAATTGATAGATGAGTGGGTGAATTTAAAATATTTTTGCCAAAATCTCAGCGCAGAAGATAAGCTTTTAAATGCTAATCAACTATGGTTACAATTCTTTAGAACACCAAATGCCCATTTATATTCAGAATTACTAAAAATAGCTCAATATTTTTTTTGCATCCCTGCGCATAATGCGCATGTTGAAAGAATATTTTCTCTCATGACGCAACAGTGGACAAAAGAAAGGAATGCATTGAATCCTGAAACAGTCTCGTCATTACTCAAAATTAAATTCAACTTCAGAGGCTATAAGGATTGCACCGAATTCTCTAATTTTTTATTAACTAAAAAATAAGTTCTAAAAGCTATTGGTAAATCCGATAAATATAAGTAGACTAGCTCATGTCCGGGGACTTTGTTTCCATGGGAATTCCTTAAAAACCTTTCTTATTACCTGCTTACGTTATAGAAAGAACCTCTGCGTCGAATTTCAACTTTCTAAAGTCAAAGTCAAAATTATTCATTCAGACTCTATGTCTGTTCACAAAGAGGCAGTGAAGAACAGACAAGAAACTCGAGGTTTGCTCTTTTAAAAACTAATTGTGCAATTTTTCTTATTTACTTTAAACTGGTCTTTCCATATAGTTTTGTCACATAATCGTAGCCAATCTACATTTATGTAGTGCTAGTTTGTTATTATTTCTAGTATTAAAGTCATGCAGGTGACTGTTTGTGATAAATTGATGTAGATTGTGACGAACGTAACATTATGTTAGTAAAATTATATTGATGGTACTGTCATAATGTTTCTCCTTAAAAAATTCTAGTTGTAAGGGTTTGGGTTGTGCTTTGCTTTGATGAATAAGTGAGTGAGTCCTGCAATTTAATATATGAAGAATTTCATTAAAATTCTAAGAAATATAGATATTTTCTATTCATTATTTATTTAAATGTAAATAGACCGTAAATTGTCTGAAAGACTGTAACTGACACTAGTTTTTTTAAGAGAACTACCGTATTCGTTCAATTAAGTGTTACCAAAAAGTAAAAATTCATAACTAATAATAAGCTATTTAAGTTTTAATCCTGTCTAGTCTATTTAAAATTTGAAGGCATTTCAATGTTATTGCTTTAAGAATTGCCAAATAATTAAAAACTATATGTAGTTTTCTTATTAATTCAAATTAGTTACACAGTTCTATGAATGTAAACAACAAATTGTGTTTTGTTTGTCTGAAAATAAACATGTAGGATTGCTAAAAAAAAGTTACAATTTATGGTTTTTTAAGTTTTAGTTCTGATTCTGATTACAGTCTATTTTAAAATTTGAGGACATTTTGATGTACCTAATTAAAAATACTTTAAGAATTACCAAAACATTAAAAGCATCATTATTTGACATAAATAAACACAAATTAAAGACTGATTTAATTTAGTTCAATAGAGAACTACAGTATTTGTTTCAGTGTTTATTTATTTGGGTACATTAAGTGTTACCAAAAAGTTCAAATTAATAATGTAGTAATTTAAGTTTAAAATTTGAAGACATTTTAATGTTATTACTTTAAAAGTTGCCAAATAATTAAGAAGTATAGTTTTATTTGATTTAAATATTGATTTAATTTAGTTACATAGATCTATGGATGAAAACGACAAATTGTGTTTTCTTTCTTGAAATATAAAACAAAATGTAAGGCTGTTAAAATTGTTCCTTAGTATAAGTTATTATAAATTTCTGAATTTGATTTAAGATTTAAGTTGTTTTAAAACTAAATATTGTAAATTGTATGGAAAAATAAAAAGTTAAACAAGTTTTCATTTAATTTTATTAACTGAGTAACTAATATTGGGTTTGTTTATTTTTTATTTAATACCTAAGCTAAGAAGGTTAAAAAATAAAGCAAAATTAATAACTTGTCGTCACAAGAACAATTAAACACACTATTTCATGCAACAAAAGAGGCTTCAAATCAAAGTTTTCTTCTATCCAGTACGGAGTAAAATATATTTTAATCAAGATGTAAGTGAATGAAAAAAAGTTTTGAAATGTCCGGGGTGATAGCTCCAAAATCCGGGGAACTTACGCTTCCGGTCCGGGGAGCAGGTTTTAGAGATGGCAGCCCTAGCCTCAGCCACCATACTCGCCCAATATTGGATTTCCATTTATTCCGATCGCTTCATTTTCTAAGTGGCAAAATTTGGATAATGTCCAAAATGCCATCTCCAGATATTTTGCACAAAAACCAATTGATTTTTATCGATTCGGCATAGAAAATGTGCACACTAGATGATACAAGGTTGCTGATAACGAGGGTGATTACTTCATTGGTCAAAAACAAAAACTTGTTAAAAATTTATCTGTTTGAATTTCATGTAAAAAAAAACACATTACTTTTAGCTCCCTATAATAAAATCGTGTTTCCCACCTTGACGAACCTCTTTAATTGTGACAGGTTTTACAGATTTCATTTTTGTTTTTTATTTTTTATTTTAAAGCAAACCTGAAAAATTATTAGTAAAAACTTCAATGTTTTTAAAACTCTGAAATAATCCAGGAACTATATTTTCTCGGCAGTGACTGAGCTTGTTGGCGTTTTAGAAAGTTGAGGAAGTACTCGGCTACTGTTGACTCCAGTGTCTCAACCGACCCTGAGGGCAACGCTACTAGGAAGGACAGGGAAGTCCCATTAGGGTCCTCTCAGTTCTGGATGTCCCACGGCCTAAAAACATGTCGAGGGAGCAAGCTTTCTGCATTTAACAGTCATCCTTGGATCACCAAAAGTCAACAGTAAAACCTTTGTGTACTTTTATTACACATGAACTAATAATTTACATGTTTAAAAAAAAAGTATAATTGACACTTGATAAATTCCTCTTAGCCAGGAGTTAAATGATCTTTGTAGAGGAGAGTCTTTTAAAAGAAAAGCTTTATTATGAAGTACAAGCGAAACACTGGTATATACAAATATTAAGAGTTATGGTACTACATACTGGGTGGAATGTCTAGGCACAAGTTTGGTCTGGGGCTAAAGCCGAGACTCCTTTTATCATTTTATATAATATTAGCATTATAATATTCTTAGCATTATATAGCTCAGGAATTAAGGATATTATGCATTGCTATCTGAACAAGTTATATGATATGAAGAATAATTTATAACTGTAGAATACCATCCTTGAAACGTTGCTTCATAGTTGATTTATGAGCATAATTTTATTTTTTCATTCCCCCAAAGTAAACATTTTTGGCTGAGTTTTTGGACCGCTAAGTATCATTACTCTTTGCAAAGTATCATAAATCCTTTTTTTGCCCTCTCGCTAAGGCCTGATGTACAACCACGCCGTGTCATGGATCCTTAACAAAATCTGTTTCGAGCTACAATTTTTATGGCTATCCGGAGTTGTATATACGTAATTTGAACAATTTCCAAATAATTTTTTAGTTTTTAATGGATTGCCTGTAATCTTGAATTTGAATGTTGTATCCGGGAAAACAAAAACACTGGGTTATTGGTGTTTTACTTATACCGGGAGGCAGACAGGGCAATGTCAAAAATTCGAGGATTTACACTTACATGAGGGAAAACCTTTTTCCCCTTTTTAACACCTAAAGAAACTCTAGAAATAGGTAATATTTAAGTGATTAAAATCATAAAAATTAATCGTATGAATGAATTGAAATAATAAAAGCTAATTAATTAATTAAATAATAAAATATTGGAATTGAATTAACCCACACAGCGTAACGATATTTTTTACCAATATTATAGAAATTATATTTTTTCTACGGTATGATTGGATTGTGAGTTAATATTTGAGCCCGAGATTAGATTTGAGTATGTATTGTTGTGAGTTGATTCGATCAAATTTATTTATAGACAGTTAAATAATCTTTGTAGAGGAGAGTCTTTTAAAAGAAAAGAAAGAAAAGCTTTATTATGAAGTACAAGCAAAACACTGGTATATACAAATATTAAGAGTTATGTTGGAGAACAATTAGGGACCGGGGCTAAAGCTGAGACATATGTGTATAAGAGAAGGGTAGTTCCGGGAATGGGTCTTGGGGTCTTGGAAGGAATGCGATTGCTTACTTAAAAATATCAGTGTCTTCCATGAAGTCACGAGGCAGGTATACAGTTCTGCTCAAGCCCCTTCTACTTTTAGCATTATATATAATATTAGCATTATAATATTCTTAGCATTATATAACTGACGATGTTGTAAGTATGTGCGAATGTGGTACATACAAGGTAAGGATGTTAAATGTGATAGACAAATTTACTTAAAAGCCTCTGATCGTTTCTTCATTGTTACGAATACATCTTGTCAAATATATTATGATACATATTCATCATGCTCACTTTAAGGTTGTCTTATAATCCAACTTATTCTAGTTGATATTCTATAGTGTGAAGTAGGCACGGAGCGGTGAATGACACTCATTTGAAGAGACTTTTGTGAAGCTTGCAGTTAATTTTTCATAGGGCTATCTCCATAGGACAGTTCTATTAATTTTTCAGCTTGGCCCCGAAAGAAATAATTAATGATTTATAATGTCAAAGGCATTTGTAATGGAAGACTGAAGAGTGGGTTATTGCCCTGAGAATGACCCGTGCTAATATCTCGTGCCAAGGTAATTGCTGGAAGCTATGGGGAAGCGGAACTGTGCCTCTTTGATCCGCTAACCCCCCCCCCCGCCTCTTATCTCTCACTGCCTCTCTAATTGCCTATTAGAAAAAATAAAATAATTGAAGTAGATACTCGGGATTTTTTTTTTTTTTCTAAGCCAGTTAAACCATCCTAAATTTTTTATTTATGATCAATAATTAGAACAGTCAACACTTTTTTCTAATTTGAGGTGATTTTGTTTTTTTTGTTCTATATGTACTGTATACAGTCTTGCTACATTACATAAAGCAATCTAAACTAGTTCCTTTCATGAGGCACAACCGTTATTGTCATCTATTGTTTTGTTAATGCAAATAAAGGGAGTCCCAGAATTAGTGCAAGATTTGATTTAAATAGAAAACACAGTTTTTAGTATTTTTGTTGTTATTTTTTTTATTGAATTATAAAGTAAATAGGATAGGGTTATTTATGGAATGACACATCGGGCGAATGGCCTCCACGACTTTGCTGGCACATACGTACTCTTTTGTCGAGATTTTCCATGACCATTTGGCATAAACTGCGTTGAATTTCGTTGATGCAGCGTTGAGTTTCCTGTTTTAATGCACGGGTGGATGTGAGCTTGTTGACATACACGTTTGACTTCGAATCACTCCATAAAAAGAAATCTAAAGGTGTTAAATCACACGGTCTAGGGGGCCAATTCTTATCACCGAAACGAGAGAGCACACGACCTGGAAATGTCTCATGCAGTATTTGAATTGTTTTATGCGCTGTATGGCATGTGGCACCATCTTGTTGAAACCACATATTTTCCACATCAATATCATCCAATTTCGGCACAAAAAACTGTGTTTAAGAGGCCGAATTGATATTCCTGGTTTTTCAACAACACTCACGCACTGCTTCGATATTGACAATTTGAACGGCTTGTTTTTGGACGACCAGTGTGTTAAGTGTCTCCAACTGGTCCAGTCTCCCTAAATATTCAATTAATCTCTTCACAGTTGATGAAGTCAAAACATTATTCCGACCATATTTTGTATGAAATATTCGAACTGCGGCCGCCAAACTTTCATTATTTTTGAGATAATGTTCAACAATAAAGACACGTTGTTTTATCGTGTAACGCTCCATTTTTACTAACCTTAAACTATCAGCTGTCAAATTGTTTTTTTTTTTTTAGGGTTGCCAGCACTTAATTGCACAAATGGCGGCAGAATCTTGCATTAATTCTAATACACCGTTTATAGAATAAATCGCTGCTCATTGGCCCTAACGAGACCCACCGCTCAATGAAATAATCCTTGGGCGAGTTAAAGCTCTGGCTACGTACAGCCCGCCCTTCCTGCCCTATTTGGGCTACACAAGGGCATTATAAAAACATAAACAAAAACAGAGATAGACGAAAACAATGGTCCTGTTGTTGACTCAGATAGTGTGCTAACATTGAATGGCTGCAGTTGGCACTCCCTCAAGGTCCGCCCTTGGACTCTCTCGTGGCCACTACTGACTCACTATTTGCCTCTTTGTCACTGGCATCTCATTACCATACAATACCATATTATTACTGTTATTATTACTGTTAAGGACCTTTACGACACTCTGCTCGAGTCTCAACTCTTATTTTACCCGGCTGGGCTCAAATAAAACGTCCTTCGGCTAAGTTTGGTATTATGGCTAATATCAACAGTCTAAGAGATTTATCGACCACAACAAAAAGAAACCTAAACAAAGACGCCAGTATCCTGTAAGATTTACGTTTCGTAATATTCCTTGAATGTCTGATACGAGAGACGCGGATACCCCTTCGTCTAATAACAGGTTCTACGCCACGTAGACTCACACACATGATTTACGACTTGATATGTCACGATGATATTCGCTATTTTAGACCTTCTTCTAAACTGATCTGTGAAGATTCCATCTTACTAGGAAATAAAAGATTACTGGTGAGCAATTTAGCTTAAAAATGTGAGCTATCCTTAATTATTCTTCAAAATTGTTAATTAGCGACCCTGAAAGGGTTCAGGTATGGCAACGATCCTCTTTAGTCTGCCTGTATGTCAGTGTTTGTTCTACAATAACTGTTAGTAAAAATGATTGAATCTATCTGATGAATTTTAATTGTGCCCCCCCCTTACTAGCCCCTTTAAATGTACAGATAATTATAGACCCTCTGGCGAATCTATATACAAAATATTTTTGCATTTCCTATAGGGTTACTACATTATATACAGGTTTTGTTATTTTATAAAAATTATATAATGAATAAACAAGTATAATGATATACATTATACGTGACTGGACGCAACTGACTCCTGTGAAGGCGCTCACCGTTTTGAGCAAACTTAAAACTAACTTACATACTAATTCTTAACCTAATTTTCCCCCGACAGTCTGTTGTCATCGATGTGGTAAGGGTGGTGGATTGGATAAGCTGCTGCAACCCGTTGCCAGCGTTCTTTGCTTAGGTTATTAGTATATCAAAATAATGACATATTTATGTGAAATTTATACCGTAATTAATTATGTTCGTACCCAAGAGCGCTACAAGCGTCGAAGATTAATCAAACACAATAATAGAGTACAATGTTAAACGGATGTAACATTAGCAATGAAATTAAAATAGCTGTCCCTATATCTCTATATACATCGTCCCTAACTAATAACAAGAGGTCCATTAAGCACCAGAGTTAGTTTTTAGTCTCTCAAAGCTTATAAATTATTTAATCTCTGTGATTTTTTGGCAGGATTAATTAACATTTTCAACGGTATGTAGTCTGTACTTTAAGAAAGAAACTTATTATTTTTTTTTTTTTTGTGAATAGGATATAGATACCTTCATTAAAGCCAATATTGCACATGTTACAAACTTCTTTTGAGTGTCATCCTTCATATTCCATTCGGCAGCAGTACTTAATTTGAAGTATTCTTCCCCGACAGTCTGTTGCCATCGATGCGGGAAGGGTGGTAGAGTCAGTGTTAAACACTGGGATGGTTAGATGCTGCAACGAGTCGAAAAACTTGATAAATATGTTCTAATGGTGTACTATTACAACAGCTTCAGATATGCTCATTAAATTTAATTATAATGAACGGGAAGAATGAAATTTTGTTTGTAACATGTCGGAATCGTTTCGATAAATATTTCTCTAGTTCGAGCTCAAAAGATAAAGATACGTTATAATTAATGTTTTGTTTTTCCCTCTGTGGCAAAGGTCGCAATTAGATAGATGTTTGAACATATAAAGTTTTTAGAGCCAACTTAGGCCAATTTAAATATATTTATAAATTTACAAACTTTTCATTAGCTGTAAAGGTGATGTTTAGGTACCGAGATGATTTAATAAATGAAATTTCCACCCTTATGCCCTAGCACAGTCATTGCACTGCACCACTCATCCCTATAATACTCCTCGGAGGCTAAAACGGCAGTGGCCTCGTGACCTGCTATAAATAAGTGGGAGTCCTGGCAATGCCCGGTTTCTCTAATCATGTCCTTAGCGTCTGTGGCTCTCGCGATCTCGTTCAGCCTCCGCTGGCTCTTATCCAGTGACGCGGCATAAGTAGGAGTGTGGGGGACTTACCAAGACTCCGCTTCCTCTTTCGCATGCGAGGACAAACATGTGGACTTGGACGGCCTTGGGCTGTTTGTATATATAGTATGAATAAACGAGTGAATGAAAATTGTGAATTGGTATGATTGAGATCATTTATCACAATTACTTATAGCCCAATCAGGCAGATTGTAATTTTATCTTAATAAAAATTGTTAACAAAAAAAAAAAAGAAGAAATTAAACGTTTTTTGTTTTTTTTAATGATAAATATCAAGAAGTGTTTTGAGAATAAGTTTTAAGTACTTATGACCCCTTTGTGTATATAGCATGGTCAGTTGGTGAGCCGAGCGGTGATCCCCCACATCTCTGTGATGGCCATCTTGCTCTTCGAGTCGGCTGTTCGCCGTGTAGATGTTTGTGACGCCGTAGTATAACTCGAGGGACGTGCCCATGCCACTTTCTCAACTGTGGGAATTTTCAGTTCGTGATCATTTCAGCGACCGACCAGCCCTTCCTGCCCCCTCTCCTCCTTCGGGCTCTCTCTCTGTTTGTTTGTACTTTCTAGTTCCTAACAGGCTGTGTAACTTAGCAGTCTAGTGTTACCTTTTGGGACATTTGATCCCCCCCCCCCCCGAGGAACCCTTGTTTCTACTTGTGTGGTCTGGCTAAGGTTTGCGGTTTCTTGGCCTTATGTAGGTCAAGGCTTGAGCAATGGTGTTAAATCTCCAGAGATCAACTGGGGCACTCTGTCATCCTATACCTATCTCTTAATAGGTTTTTTTTTTTTTTAATATTGTTGGAAGAACTTAAATTTAACCCTGGCCTCGCTAGTTTTTTGTTTTTTTTTTCATTAGATCTGGATTCTTCAGCTTCCTCCCACTTATTTTATGTGGGTTTTGAAGGAGTCTCTGGAAACCAAGGATTTTCTTTTATCATGAACTGCTAAGACTAACCAAATTTGTTATGCTTAATAATCAAAGTCAGATCAAATCAGAGTAAGATAATAATAAATAATACTTTCTTTATTTTTTCCCCAAAACCCCTTTATTTATTAAAATTGTTTAAAATTTACAAATTTCTCCTCTTGCTGCATACGCAGATGCATTCTAAGGAGGGTAGAATTACAATAATAATATTTTTGCAGTTAAAAGGTCAAAATACAATATACAGGACTAGGTGATGGGGCTCGCCTTCGTTATACAATGTGGAAAACTACTAAGTAAAACCTAAGACTAAAGCGTTCCTGCCTCGACTGCGTCCCCTGCTATCGATAGGGGAACGGAGCGGGGGTTTTCGTGTTAAACACCGGGTTTGTCAAGTATTGTAGGGAGTCGAAAAATTTGATATGTCTACGTTGAATGAATTCATCCACCGTAGGCAAATCAAAGACCTCGTGAAGCTCACTGTTGATCCGCTGCTCGAATGAAGTACCTCTGACCACTTTCATTAGTAAACCGTTTTGGAATTGTTGGAGTCGCCGAGCTGTCGCATACGTCAGATGACGTAATAAATAATACGAAGTAGATATTACACTATATATGCACGTGTATCGGTACTTCAGATAAAAACAGAAGAAATTATTTCAGACGATATGGTACTAAAAATACATGTAAATTTAATTATTATCTTTATCAGACACCGTATTTTTTTAGTGTCCATTAACAGGCACAACTCCTCTTACATGTACTAAAACATAGCGAGACCTAAGAGTGAGTGAGTGGAAAACCATAATAACAGTCACCGGTGTGCAATAGTAGTTTTTGGCTGGTTGACATGGTAATGAATGTGAGGGAGCAGTATTTGGGGGTGTGAATATGTACATGTTAAAAAGGGTAGTCTATGGCAGGCGGTAGAGAAGACTACTGGAGGAAGGAGATGGAGTCAGCAAAGGAGTATTGTTGGCTGGGATATGAATGGATTTATTAGAAATGTAGGAATTGTTAAGGTGAGAAAGTGGAATTAATAAGTTTATGAATGAACCCCATGTCATACTGTATCAAAAGCTTTTAAGTTGTGATTATCCCCACATGTTTCTGTTTCTTCTCATTAAAAGTTTTAGTTATATAATCAGTCGAGCTTGCTTGCTAGCTGTGTGTCTGTTGAGTGGTGTATTCTGAAACCAAACTATTCGTTGATTATTAAATTGTTTTGTCCGCAAGATGTTAGATTCCGTTGAGTATTACTTTTTGTTTTTTAAATATTTTTGAAAATGTAATCAAAAACTGATTTTTATTCAGCTTCAAATGTTTGTGCGGTATTTGTTCTGTTTCAGTATCGGTGAGCGTTCCCGATAAAGTACACTATATGTTTGTTCAACTTGAATATTTTGAATAAATCTTTTGCATACTCTACGGGTTCTAGGGGGGACTCCTGCCACGGGCGTCAAGAAAGTGATAAAATGGGTGGACCTGTAGTTTTTGACCTTTGCTGGCGACCTATTCGGCGGGTAGCTTTTCGTATTTTTGTTTGTTGATCTGACTTCATAAGATCTTAGGAAAGTGTGCCCCGACAGTGGAGTATGCTCAGTAGAAGAGGAACAGCGTAGGTATTATAGGTAGTTAGAGGCAGATTGGATCGCTGGGGGAGACGGTACTAGGTAAAGTTTGTAGGGCCCCAGAGGCTCCAAGGAGGTGCTAGTTTTAGCGAGCCGAAGGCAGATAATCCCACTAGGAAGGTGTGGGGTCTAACAAAGCCGGACTAAAACATAGCGAGGTTAGGAAAGAGCGATGTAGTGGTAGTTGAATAAGAAAGCCATGGTTCGAGTAGAGCAGCAAGTGACAGTGCAGAGAGAGAGAGAGAGAGAGCAGTGTTAACTTCAGGTGCCGGGTTCCGAATGAATCAAATAAAATCTGAATTTTGGCCTTATATAGGCAGGTCAGGGCTATGCCCGCGCCCTCTAGTGAGCTTTTAACTGACGCCTAAGGTTTATATTATTAAAATAATAAAACGTAGGTGGGTGTTTTCTGGGCCGAGAAGAGGGGAACTTCTGTTTATTCGTAGTGAAGAAGTTGGTGCAACATATGCATTCGAGGTCACTCCCTTATTTTCCGTTTCTTGGAACAGGTTGGCTCATGGAATTTTCCTTTTGGGACATCGCTTTTATAACCACTGATTGTCATTTTTAAATCAGTTCGTAAATAGAACAACGTAAAAAATAGAAGAAAAAAATACAAAGGCTAATGTATGAAAGTAGTTAGATTTTTATCGAATTTATTTAACGACGATGCCGTGACTTGTTAAATACACCTTACTGATAGATTCGATGGATAGCTATCATCGCCGATAAACCAACCGTACAGACTACTAACAATAACTGATGCAATATTGATGGTTAACTAGACGTGCTGATATGATGGCATTAATTCTGCATTCATCAAAGTGTAGAATGCCATCAAAGTAGTTTTAATCACCGACCGCTATACAGCTGTCTTTATCACTATTAATATTACAGCTGTCTTTATTACTATTATTATTATTCATTGAATATTTTCTAGAACTATTGAATATTCATCAGGGATGTTTTAAAAAGGAATATTGCTATCGGTGTTAACTACGTCGCTCTGAGATTTATTAAATATTATGGATCTTGCCTTATTTATTTCTAGGCGGCCTTGTTTTTTTAATGCCGACGATTCTCCACAGAACCCTTCCTTTAATTCCTCTGGATAAAATGTTAATAAAAGTGCTATTATTTCATCTTTGTCGTTTTAATGTTTTATTAATTATTTGAGAAAAAAAAAATAAGAATCAAAACGCTTTTTTTTATTATAACTATCGTCAAAATTATTATTGAAACTTCATAATTGTGATCAATGTTTTCATTCATACCATATTTACAAGTTTCATTTACTCGATCGTTCATACAGTATATACAAACAGCCCAGAGGCCCCCAAAGTCCACATGGTTGTCACTTCCTTCGCATGCGAAAGAGGAAGCGGAGTCTTGAGAAGTCCCCCACGCTGCTCCGTCAGCCGTGTCACCGGATACGAGTCATGTTTATGCTCAGGACATGATTGGAGAAAATCGCCATTGCCAGGACTCCCACCGTCACGTATTTAGAGTAGGTCAAGAGGCCACTGCCGTTTTAGTCTCCGAGGAGGATTATAGGGATGAGTGGTGCAGTGCAATGACTGTGCTAGGGGATTAGGGTGGTTGGATAGGTTGCTATGGAATTTCATGAACTTGGAAGGGATGAATTCGAGAATGTAAGGTATATTAAGATCATTGTGAAGGGTTTTGTTGTTGACGTAATAAGGGACATTTACTATTGTTCTCAGGATTATCAAAATTAAAAAAAAAAAAGTAGTGATATGGCTGCGAATGGAAAATTGATTTTTCCGGTCACGTTATAGACCGCCTTTAGCAGTTTTAGTCTGTATGGCAATCAAATGGTGCTGGATTCGAATCCCGGCTTTGCCTGTATTAATTTTTATTTGATAATTATTAATGACAGGTCTGCTCTACCCTACGACGAACGTTGCAGTAGTTTTCCTATGAAGTTATTAATCCTATTCTAAGACTACTAATTAAATACTAAGTATTAATATATTTATATATATATAATTCCTTTATTGTGCAATAATTACAATCTGCCTTTTATAAGGCAATAAGTAATTAAGATATATGCTCTCATTCATACAATATTTACAGTTCATCATTCACTCGCTCATTCATACAATATTTACAGTTCATCATTCACTCGCTCATTCATACAATTATTAATATATTCATGAAGTTTATTGGTCAGTCAGCGCTTATTAAGTCTTTATAAGCCATAACTATTTTATGTTATGCTATTATGTTCTTAAAAACTTGAAAGATGATGTTCGAAATACAGTAGAATTTTGGTTCTTACACTTCGTTACTGGAATTCCTGGAAAATATTTTTTATATAGTCTTAAAAATGATATAAATTCATATAAAACTAGCACCAAATAAATTAACTGAAAAGAAATTGGTTAATAAATAAAAATTTTATAACTACGCTCCATAGTATCTATGAAGCGTATTTACGCTTAACTATTCATTATTTAACCCCTGCTCTGTGGGGCCTTTAGCTACATTTATTAGTACAGAATTTTAACAAATTTTGTCTTGGTGGGTACTATTAGTCTATAATTCGTTCAGGAATTTCCCCACTATTTCAAATAAACGTTGATGTAGGAAATACATTTGTCTCAGATAATCTTTCCAAGGATTATTTGTATACCGTTATCAGGAGCCTTCTGACACCTCGACAAATATCGAGATTACATCGGCAATTAATACACCGGGAAGTTAGTTGCCCTACCCCATTGCTAGACAACTGACAGATAACTCGGCGATTGAGTACATATTTGAAGAAAATTAAAAAAAATTATATTTTAGTTCTATAAATTACACGTGTCTCTGATCGGGAGCTAGGTCTATCAGTTAGTATTTTAATCACAAATTAATTACCATGTTTCCTGAACTTGTTCTTAGTTTCTTAATCGTTAAATATTGGTTATATTCTCGTCTGCATATTTTCTATAGCCGAGCAAATATTCCTTATCACCTCTTAAATGTGTCCTTCATGAGTAAGCGAATTCTCGATCACGCCACTTGGTCGCTGTCATCGATCATTAGAGGATGGCTTGGCCTGATTTTACAATATATGCTTTTATCAAACTCTAAAAGGACATTTGATATAATTTATTTTTTTTAATCATAAATATTCAAAAACTTCTCGATATATGCTTAGTTTTTTGGTAAAATACAATAACGGGATGTATAGAACTTGGATCTAAACATGAAAAAAGTAGACGAACTTTCAAGATTTCCCTAGTTTTGGTTCAGAACGTATTAAAGATTTTGTCCTTATCTTTAAGGAAGCATTAAAGGTGATAAATCATTTCAAAGATATTACGGCGGCGGGCATGACGTGTGGTTGACATGAGCTATACTTGAACAAACAAACGAAAAAAAAAACAGAAAATGATAATTTGGATGACAGTGATATTTTGTCGCTCCGGCTGATTTCAATTGTTTTTTGTTTTTTTATATATTTAGTTATTAATTACTTACAATTATTCTTATTTCTTGAAAAAGTTATTTTCAGGAACAAAGTCGATATAAAAACTTTCAACTTTTTGAATAATTAAAAAAAATGGTGTTATAGTTAATTCTCTGTGTATCTATTGGGTCGGCAAGGAAGTCGATTTGCAGCAGTAGATAGCGTTATGTTTGTTTCGTTATTCTTTTGTCGGTGTTGGAATTTTTTTCTTTTGAGATTTGGTAGTCGATACCTTTAGGTTGCTATAGAAAGAAATTCCGTGTAATTTTCTTTACAACTGTCAGTTTACGGTCAGTTTTAACATGCAGTGCAAAAATAAGGATTTTTGACGCATTATACTTTTTTATTTTCATAAAGGCAAGAAAGTGCCTGAGGCTGACAAAGAGATATGTGAAGTTATAAGGTGTTGATTGTTTAACAGAACGCACGTCTCAGAATTGGTTTAAAAAATTTCGTTCTAGAGATCATTTGCTGAAAGATGACCAACGTTCTGATCGAGCTTCTCAAGTTGATGATGACAAAATGAAAGCCATTATTGAATCGAATCGTGATATAACTGTGCGAGAGATTGCAAAACAGTTAAATGTATCACATACAACAATTGAAAATCATATAAAGACGTCTTGGACTTGTTAACAAGCTCGATATTTGGGTTCCGCTTGTTTGGGAAGTAATGTCGCATCCCCATACAGTCCCGACCTTGCACCATCGGATTATCATTTATTTCCAAGTTTACAAAACTTCTTAAATGGTAAAAATTTCAGTAATAACGATGACCTCTAATCGCACTTGTTTAGTTTTTTGCTGATAAGGACCAGAAAGATGGCGAAATGTCATCGAACAGAATGGAAGATATTTGACTGATTTAAGTTCATTTTTTGTTTTACATTAAAAAAACTAAATTAATTTCTTGCCAAGCTATTAGTTTATCTGCCAATTTCCGACCTAATTGACGTGTAAACTATATATGTAA
Organism: Acanthosoma haemorrhoidale; assembly: GCA_930367205.1. Lineage (NCBI taxonomy): Eukaryota > Metazoa > Arthropoda > Insecta > Hemiptera > Acanthosomatidae > Acanthosoma > Acanthosoma haemorrhoidale. The sequence continues at coordinate 4,112,048 of OV884011.1, forward strand.
AAGCATGTGGCCATATAGAAGACATAGACTCTTCCCCTCGCAGGAAATATCCTGTGGAAGTATCCTATGGCTGGAGCGACAAAGGACTCCACAGGAAGGAAGCAGCTGGCTGCCTATTGAACCACCCAGGCTCTATAAGGACTCGACGTACCACCCGCGGTGCATTAGCTTATTGTCTGTCCCCATCTACGCTCTCTTCCACATTATCCCTTGTTAAGGTTTTGTTTTTCTCAAAACCAAAAACACTCAAGAGTAGATTTAAGTAATTTTGGAATATCAGCTATGGTTGATGGAAGAAAGATGTTAGTTTTCCATCAAATTTATTAATCGACATACTATCCAGTGGTTAACGAACGGTGGACCGCGCAATACAAGCTAGAAGCTTAGTACACCTTATTTGAGCAAGATGCTCAATTGGAAATTAAACAGTACTTTTGAACGCAAGATTCTCTCTATGGACAAGTTGATACTCCAATCAACCTAGACAGTTTTGCCCCATCAGATGAAAGAGCGGGGCTTAATAAAAAATAATTCATTTTTTTTGTTCGTGAAAACATCTGGGTAACTGAAAATCGTCCTTGAAACAAATAAATAAAATGTAAATAACAACTCTATTAGAAGCAATTTGTGCCAATCCGCCAAATACACGATTTATATTGTTGGCTCTATACACTCTTTTGTAATATCTTCAAATTTTTTTTTTTGCGTTGGAAAGAGATAAACCTGTGGTCTTTGACCTTTGCTGGCGGCCTAGTTGGTGGGCTCCTTAAATCGTTTTTCTTTATTGATCTGACTGACTCCTTAAGATCTTAAAAGGTCTGCACTGTGTTGAGGAGTATAGTAGGTACAGGCTCAACATTTAAAGTAGTTTACGCGGTCTTGGAATGACTACGAGTTCACATTCGGTATCTGAAGGTGGAGGCAGACTTGACCGCTGGGGGAGTACATTTGGTAGGGCCCTAGAAGCCGTCGCCTGAATGGAAAAGCCCCCTCCAGAGATATGTTAGTTTTGCGAACAGAACGCAGGACACTCCCCTGGGAAGGCCTTGGAGGCTGGCAGTGCCGGACTAAAGCTTGCAAGGTTAGGAAAGAGAGGTGCAGAGGTAAATACTATGAAAGCCATGGTTCGAGTTAAACCCGTGTGAGGAGTCGTCCTCAGGAAGGGGGGGAGGGATCAGGTCGAACTATGCAGCAAGCGCCAGTGCAGTGAGAACGACCTTGGACTTTCTGGCTAATATAGATAACTAGATTTATGCGCGCACCCAATGAGAGTCCAGCTTATTCCGATCAATCAGGAAGGCCGTTATTCTGACTAATCAGAGTGTTCTACGCCAGCGCCCATAGTCACCGCTCGGGGTGTCGGGAACGTGAACTTGTCCCGTCTGTCTATATCGATGCCGAAGATTTATTAATAAAATATGGAAAAAGTAGGCGGGTGAAGAGGTGTCTATTTATTCGTGGTGAAGTTGACACAACAGGGCGAAAATGACAACATTACGCCTTAAATAGTTTCTGAGCTTGGAAATGAGATCTTTTTATGGTGCCAGTGACTTTTGGTTGATTTGACCTTAAATAATAATAATTAAGAAAATTATGTAAGCTCGTAATTCAGTGATGATATTTCACTTGAATACTGTTTAGTATCTTAACTGACTTTAGGCTTTATCTTATCAGAAGGAAAATACAATTGATGTTTCTTTATTGTTGTTTACGCGATAAGTTTTGTTTTTTTCTGTATCCCTAGAACCAATGTACTTAAAAGTGAAACAGACGACAACTTGTAACGCGTTCAGTTTGGAAATTCCCCATAAATGAAGTGTTTTGATAATATTTTTCATGCTTTGTGGAGCAGTCAGGCAGTTTGGAAATGTGAGGTTGAGTCCATGGATCAGCTGACTCGAGCTGAACGTAACGGACCTGGTTATAACAACTGACTCATAAGTAGGCTGTGGCTGGGGTACGCCTGGAATATTTGATCATGGCTATGTAAATGTTAGGGGGGGGGGTAAGTCGACCCATGTCCTATGTATCTGCTTCAATGCGCCTTCTGGCAACATCTTAAAGCTTACTTTTTGCTTTTTTAAAATTGTGTTGTTGTTATAATGGATAATTCTTAAGCCATTAATTAAACAAAATTTTCTTCGTTCCTGTCTATATTTTCCGTTGGTAGCATTTGCAGGTTGTCATTGTTGTTTGTAAGCCATGAAAATGCAGCAACTTCTATAAAACATGATTGCTATTAAACAAAAACTTATATTTCAATTACGTTTAATAGACGGTTAGAGGGTCTCAAACCAAAGAGGTCATTTATTTTATTCATTGCAACATACATTATATATTGTTAGTTTGTCTACTTTCAACAGTACTAATTATTTATTCATTTTTATTTTACAGGTGAGTTCCTTTTTTCATATCACACCCTAACTGTATTAATGGTAAGTGTTTTATCAAATAATAATATAATTTTAGTTTAGTAATAAGTTTATAGAGCTCAAAATGTTTTGGGATTTGTTTTATATAATTCACAAGTAGTGGAAAGGTTATGTCATTGATGTAATATTATACATTACGTTGAAAAATACCTTAACGGCATCGATCTAGTTGGCCATGTCATTTCAATTTCTACAATAATGCCATGCCATAATATAATTTTGTATAGCATTTGGCTTATGTTATTATTATATTTATTAACGGAGAGTTATATTTTTTTGTTTTTATTCAATATAAATCGTTTATTTTACTATTCGTTCTTCATAACAGGGCAGGCACAGGGTTTTTTGTTCGTTGCATTGATAATAATTGGAACAAATCTACCTGAGGCTAAAAGTGACAGGTAAATGGTTGCGAATTAACTTGTCGACAAACTAGCTAGTGTGTTTAATGTCCCGCAGGACCTGTCCTCTGTCGAAAATAACACTTAATAACTGTATTTACAGCAATGTACTTTTTTTTTTTTTTTTTAAATCGTAGCTTAAGAAAATTAGTTTTCAAATAATATTTTTCTTTCTACCAAGATTATGTTGTCGGTAATAATGCCATCTTGAGACGGTTTAGATATCATTTTGTGTGTGGTCGTAGTAAAGATCTCGAATATAATATAGCAATATAATTAATAATAGATAATATATGCTGAGACAAATTACCTATTATTAAGGCTGAGATTAGTTTCATTATTATAAGTGGGAATTTAATTAGCTAGGATTATTTAAAAAAAATCATATCTTACATTAAAATCACTATCGCAATCTTCCATGGAAAATAAAAATTATACAAAATGATGCCAAACATAAAATTAACACCTTAACAAATTATTGACGTGAATCTCTGAAACAAACAATTATGGTTATTCTATTAATGTCCTGATTAAGAAAATTTTTAGGGGCTTGAAATGATTTAATTATGGGTTCATAAAATACATGAAAATGCCAAATGATGTAACATAGCTCTATAAAAAATTATCTTGTCTCATAAGTGGTTTTTTTTTTTATTTCTTTCATAGCCCCTTTAAATTCACTGATAATTATATACAATTATAGAGCCTCAGGCGAATCTATTTAAAAATTATTTTTGTATTTCCTGTAGCGTCGCTACATTATATACACGTTTTGTTATTTTATAAAAAATATATAATGAATAAATAACTATAATGAAATACATTATACGTGACTGGACTGAACTCACTCTAATAAAGGTTATGGGGCTCACCTTTTTGATCAAACTTAAAACTAACTTACATACTGATTCTTAACCTAATTTTTCCCCGACAGTCTGTTGCCATTGATGCGGGAGGGGTGGTGGGGCCATAGTGTTAAACACTGCGTTGGTTAGGTGCTGCAACGAGTCGAAAAACGTGATGTGTCTCCGGCGGAACTCGCCCACCGACGGCACACCAAGCAACGGGTGCAAGTCGGCGTTCTTTAAACTCCTGAGAGAGCTATGTCGAACGCATAATCCCGTTCTGGAAATGTTGGAGATATTTGGCTGTATTGTCAGTCAAGTGGGTAAATAGAGGGGCACCGTACAGCAGAGCTGGCCGGAGGATACATTTATATATCATCAATTTAAGAAGCAGCGACATGCGATAGCCGGTAGCCGGTAAGACCTGTGTCGTAGTTTTTCTATTTTATTACTAAAATGAGTAGAGAAATGGAGATGCCTATCCATTTTTATACCCAGCATAAGTGATGGCATCTCCCATCTTCGGGAAACGTCGTTAATGATCGGGAATGAAAGGGCAGCCCGATTTCGCCAATATGTTTTTCATCGATTGTTAATTAATAATAATGATTATATATATTCCTCCTTGTTATCTAACCCGAGAAGAAATGTGAGGTGCTAGGTTAAAAGTTACCTGTATGTTTATTCTGTATTGATATTGTAATGAGGTCGTCATGGCGACTGTTGAAGAAGCTGGAGCAGGTTCTGCCAAGGTGAGAGGAAATAGATGCTCTTTATGGTTGGCAAATATTATTATCTCGAGACATTTTATGTAACCGCCTTGAGGAAATAAGACTAGAAATACAACCAGTCCCCCCTCGTCTCTTGTGAGAAAATAGAAGTTCATATTTAGTTTATGACGACATTGTGTCTTTGACGTACATTTATCGCTTGGTTGCTAGGTAAGTGTTATTTCGATTGTTGACTATATCTTATCTGGGTTTTTGAACCGTATTTAAATAAATAAGACCACTAAGAAGGTGTTAGTTTGGAAGAGTGGGGCTTAGTTTGGCGAATTGTCGCGTGTGTTGTACATTATAATTGCTATGTCGTCACATCTGTACCTTAAAATATAAAAGTTATTCTACGTTGGTTTATTCGTGGAGACGCCCAGTTCTTTTTCTTTACCTGTGAAGCCTATGGAATGTCAAAGGTCCACCTGTGAATTGGGAAATGGTGGGTACCGTCATGTAAATATTTCTTAAATTAGTTGAGGTTTATCAAATTGACAGTTAAATAATCTTTATAGAGGAAAGTCTTTTAAAAGAAAAGAAAGAAAAGCTTTATTATGAAGTGCAAGCCAAACACTGGTATATACAAATATTAAGAGTTACCTTACTACATACTGGGTGGAATCTCTATGAGCAAGTGGGGTGTCTAGTGTTTTTTTTTTCCCTCTTAGCTCTCAAACTTTCAAAATGAAGAATAAGGGAAAAATAAAGGAAAATTTATTTGGGGCGAATGGATCGGATCCTTTTACTAGGAGGATCTATTTGAAGGTTAGGTGAAGGAATTGAGGAGTGTGGGGAGACCTCGGTCGCAGTGCAGTGATGGTTGCTGGGGCTAGGGCTGCCATCTCTAAAACCTGCTCCCCGGACCGGAAGCGTAAGTTCCCCGGATTTTGGAGCTATCACCCCGGACATTTCAAAACTTTTTTTCATTCACTTACATCTTGATTAAAATATATTTTACTCCGTACTGGATAGAAGAAAACTTTGATTTGAAGCCTCTTTTGTTGCATGAAATAGTGTTTTTAATCGTTCTTGTGACGACAAGTTATTAATTTTGCTTTATTTTTTAACCTTCTTAGCTTAGGTATTAAATAAAAAATAAACAAACCCAATATTAGTTACTCAGTTAATAAAATTAAATGAAAACTTGTTTAACTTTTTATTTTTCCATACAATTTACAATATTTAGTTTTAAAACAACTTAAATCTTAAATCAAATTCAGAAATTTATAATACCTTATACTAAGGAACAATTTTAACAGCCTTACATTTTGCTTTATATTTCAAGAAAGAAAACACAATTTGTCGTTTTCATCCATAGATCTATGTAACTAAATTAAATCAATATTTAAATCAAATAAAACTATACTTCTTAATTATTTGGCAACTTTTAAAGTAATAACATTAAAATGTCTTCAAATTTTAAACTTAAATTACTACATTATTAATTTGAACTTTTTGGTAACACTTAATGTACCCAAATAAATAAACACTGAAACAAATACTGTAGTTCTCTAATGAACTAAATTAAATCAGTCTTTAATTTGTGTTTATTTATGTCAAATAATGATGCTTTTAATGTTTTGGTAATTCTTTATTGCGTTTTCTTTATTGCTAAAAGATTTATAATAATTTACTTTTGTTCATGTTATTTACCTTGTCTATAATATATCTGCAATAGCGTATAGGGTGATTTCCTATATACTAAGAATCGCCACACACGTCTACACATCTAATATTTTGCTACGCAGCTAAATAGATCGCTCGCGCTCGCCATTCGCCAGATCACGCCATGCGTCGGTCAAGCGCGCCCCACCCCCGCTCGCGTAGTAAAATAGCGTCGGCAGCGCGTGCGGTGAAAAACCTAATCCATAGTTTTTATTTACATAAATTATGGGAACGGATCTGATCGAAAACCCGGACTTTTATTATAGTCCGGGTTGCACCCGGACTACAATTTAAACCCCGCCCGGACGCTCCCCGGACGTCTTCAAAACTAGGACAAATCCGGGGAAACCCGGACGGATGGCAGCCCTAGCTGGGGCTAAAGCTGAGACATATATGTATAAGAAAAGGATAAGATTCTGGGAAGTAGGGAGGTCTTGGAGGGATACGGTTGCTTAATTAAAAATAACAGGAACCATCAGTGACTTCCATGAAGTCTCAAGGCAGGTATACAGTTCTGCTCAAGCCCCTTCTACTTGTTCACAGCATTACAAAACTGTCGATGAGATTCTAAGAAGAATTAAAAAACAAATACCGTTAAAAAATGTTTCTTGCTTTGCTCTTAGTCAGTGCTCTGGCTCATTCACCGACCGGAAGATTTCCAGATCTTCAGCTTCTTTTTCTCCATTTGATCAAGTAGCGTAGTTAGGTTAGTTATAATTTTATAAAGTGAATGAATGAAGAACTGTAAATATGGTATGAATGACATCATTGATCATAATTTTCTTATGATAGTAAGGTTAGATAGTTATAAGGTTATAGTAATTTTTATAAGGTAATAGTTAGAAGGTTATAAGGTTAGATAGTAATTTTTGATTAACATTAAAAGATTTATGATGGGTAAAAATATATGAATATCACATTTAAAGTGACTATCATTCGGAGCCCGATAAATTCGGGGTAAAATGATAGTCGAATGGAACCATTAGAGATAAGCGTTTAGATTGCCTTGACATTCTGGGAACTTTATAGACAGTCGCAAAGGTCATCGTTCTCGGATATACCGCCAAGGTAGATTATCTCCTGAGCAAATCCAAAATACATCTCTTAAAACTCATGCATCACTCTATGTTGTCGACACAGTCAAAAATACCGCATCGATTTAGTATGTAACCGCAATTAAAATGAAGAATATTTATCACCTTTTAGAATTTTAATTAATTCATTTAAATAGTTTTTGCTTAGGTCATTTATAACATCGGAAAATGTGTATCTCTTTGGAATGATATTTTTGATCGTGAAGATTTATCGGTTTCAATCTAAATAGTTAAGGCGGTGAATAAACGGTTCCGTAAATTAGTTTTGTGCTCTTGGTCTATCGCCCCCAACGCAATTTTCTATAAAGCATACTCCTCATAATGGAATTGGGAATGACTCTATGTCATCAGCTGACTGATGATGGTTCGCTAACCAATTAACTTTCAGACATCATTACAGCTTATCTAAATATATACACGCTTTCAAAATAAATAATAATTTGCCATTTTTTCTTTTAGCTACTGATTACTCCATTTCAATTGTATTATTGAATTTTCTACGTTTAGTGTAATTGTTGGTAATGTTTCCTGTGTGGCCACCATTAAATGTTGGCACCATATGCCCTAAATGGCTTCAGTAGTATAATTTCTGGTACAAGGGAGGTTTTGTACGTTGTTCGTGTAAATTGCTTCGAACCAGTCGCTAATAAGTCATTTCATTTTTGTGTCAAAGAGTGGTTATAAAAATACAGCTTATCTAAATATATACACGCTTTCAAAATAAATAATAATTTGCCATTTTTTCTTTTAGCAACTGATTACTCCATTTCAATTGTATTATTGAATTTTCGACGTTTAGTGTAATTGTTGGTAATGTTTTCTGTGTGGCCACCATTAAATGTAGGCACCATATGCCCAAATGGTTTCAGTTGTATAATTTCTGGTACAAGGGAAGTTTTGTACATTGTTCGTGTAAATTGCTTCGAACCAGTCGCTATAAGTCATTTCATTTTCGTGTCAAAGAGTGGTTTTAAAAATACAAGAGAGGGCACGTGTGATGATTTGGTGTACACCATTAGTTAAGTTGAGCCAGGTGATTTTGAAGTGTTAATTGTTGCTATGTCAATAATAATAATGATTAATAGTTCATATAACCCGTGAGTAGATAGTTAGGTGTGAGTGGGAGGGTATTGCTCCTTCGGTTCCTTGACCGTCGACCAATTGTCCCAGGTGGTACCGTTAGGGGCCCAGTTCCACTTGATCCCTTCTTCCCTCTTCTATTTCTGCTTTGTCCCTCGGGATGTCTTGTCATCTTCGCCTTGGCGGAGTACGTCATTTCCCTTCGACTCACCTGCCAAGCGAATGTCATACCTTCTCTTCTTAAAGCTAGGGTCACTACCGGTCATTCCTAACCGATAGATATATTCGACCGAGGTCATGACAAATAGATCAATACTGTACTATTTAATTCACGAACCAGTAGACTCGCCATATTTATAAACAATGGATATACTTTAGAAAGTATAGGAACTCGATCGTGCAATTAAGGATCACACAACGGAGAGGTCAAAATATTGGCATCATTTGTTGTGAAGAATATTAATACAGGGGCTGGACAGGGAGTCAATGCTTATCCTGTTTAATGTTCTTGGGATGGGGGGATTAGGTAAATAAATACTCATGTACCTGTGTAAAAACTACTTGGTATTTTTGATAAAAAAATAATTTTTGATAAAAAATAATTCATTTTATTTTTAAACCATCTCGGTAAAAAAAAAATCCATAAAAAAATTTAAAAATATTAGCAAACAAATCTCTAATTAATAACATAACTTTAGTTCTTAACGTTATGAGGGAAAAGTAATTAAATCCTAAATGGCTTCAGAATTAAACTAAAGAAATATTTAGCGTTTAATTTTAATTTCAATACTTCTTGTTACTGTGTTTTTAACGAAAAAATAATCAGTGTATGTCGAGTTGTTCCGAAATATACTTTTAAAAATTTTAAATCCATTGATTAATTTTAAAGATGGCTATTCTGTAATATACATACGAGTAAGACATCGCCTTGTTTCTGAACGAAAGTAGTTCGTCATCAATCACGGTAGCTCCTTTTGTATATCCCAAGAAATTTTCTACTTTCCCGGTCAAAAATCACTTTAATAAAGTATAATATTAGTGGTTCAATATGAGACTGTTTAAATCAACTTAAAGCATAAATTTTCCCCGAAATAACATTTTCAACGTTAAAAAACAGTTTTTTGTTTGTTTGTTTTTTTCAAGTTGTTTTATCAATTTTATCATGATTTTATTGTTTTTATGAATTTTATCATTATAATTTTATCAATGTAATTGTTTTATCACTAATATAATATTTAAAAAAATTCATTAAATAACTCTTAACTGGCATATATCTCAAAAACTAAAACAATATAGATTGGTTGGTGTTTAGATTTGTCTTGAAAAATAAAGGAACAGCTACAAGTAATTAGTGGCAACGTACTTTCGCATTTTTTTATATTATTTTGTTCATACCCCCCCCTCCTTGTAATTTGAATCTTTTAAAAGAAATGAATTAGCTCTCGCATCATAATTATCAACGCTGTGCGAGTTAATTGTTAATTTATAGATAACGTTCCTCTATTTTAACTAATACGTAACCTTCACTAATTTACTAATATACCTTTGCTAAATAAATTCTATAAATTTAACGACCGCCATTATAGATCATGGACAGATACATTGAGATAAACAGACAGACCAAATACAATCAATGTAGAGCCTCTCCCCTCGGGCTGTTGAAGAACCCAGCTCAAAAAACATAACCTATCGAAACTACAAAAACCAGTAGAGCCTTTACGTCCATTGACTATTGCCTCGTGACTTGGTACGGTTTTTTAAAAATGAAGTTTATCGGGGCATTATCGTGTTGCAGAATAACGCCTTTTTTATTGACAATCGCTGGGCGATTTTCAGTTAAAGATTGATTTACTCGATCCAATTGTTCTCTGCAAAGATGTGCATCCACAGTTTTTCCAGGTATCAGCGATGAACGACCCAGCGAATACTCCACCAAACACACAAAAGCGCCTTTTTGGAGTGTAAACCTGGCTTAGCTGTGCCGATTCATGTGGAGAGAGATTTTTGGATTATCATAGAGGACCCATTTTTCATCTCCAGCCTCACGTTACTCGCCCGATATTGCGCCATCGGATTTCCATTAATTCAGAATGCTAAAAATTTGAAAATTCGGATGATGTCCAAAATGCCATCTCCAGATATTTTCCACAAAAACCAATTGATTTTTATCGATTCGGCATTGAAAATTTGCACATTAGATGGTTAAAGGTTGCTGATAACGAGGGTGATTACATGATTGATTAAAAACAAAAACTTATTAAAAATTTATGTTTTGGCTTTAATGTAAAAAAAAAAAGACATTACTTTCCGGTCCCCCTATTATTATGTTTATTATGTTAAAGATTCTTTAAGTAAGCTTTACTGTCTAAAATGTTTTTACTTTTTTCAAAATTTATTTTATTTCACGTACTCAATGTTATCATAGCGGAATGAAATCATGTACTGCATAGTCTCGGATGGCGGTATACATATATTAGCCTAATTTATGTGGGTCATATTTATGTCAGCTATCGCAGTACACACGAAAAAACTCAGCTGAGAGCACTTTTTTAATGAGTGCTGCACAACGATTGATGAGCGAGAAATAACGACCAAGATATGACGTTGTACAGTAAAGACTTAAAAGAACTTTATTAATGAAACAAAGGCATAGTTGGCAGTAAATGCCTGACTGGGCGAGGCACAGATCAGTGTTCTACAGAGTTTTAAAGAGGCCTGCTTCATTTTACCTCGAGTAAAGAGGCTACTTGTTACGATTTGCCCACACAAGACGGTCCACCTCCCTCGTACTGGCTTCAACGGCTCCCCTCCGGGTTGAGTGACAAGGTGGTTTTCTGTCTGAGCTGCTGTAAGAATTGGAGGTTCCACTAGGACGATCTGCCTGACAGCGCACTTCCTCCCAAGAGATGTTCGCCTCGGAGGACACTCGGCCAACTGGCTCACACTTTCCGGACAATTAATATCTGTCGAGGTCGTCCACCTTCTCAGTCTCTTGGTGATGTATTGTTCATTTGTCCTGCTTCAGCTGGCTAGTCAACCTTTAGAAGTATAAAGTTTTCTTCCATTTTTCTGCCTGGCGGTTTAATGTGCTGGTGTAAACTAAGTAAATAACAATATAACTATGAATTCATGCATCTGGATTCAATCTCTTAAGTACTCCAACCTCCAACTCAGCTAAGAATGTGGTAACAATTCGTATTTAAATATTGGGCTTATTCCGACTGTATGTTAACTAGTTAATTATAATTGTGATATGTAATACAATAATAACTGTAGCTCTATAATAATTAGCCCAATAAAAAGTTATATTGTGAATGTATAGATTCAAACCCAGGGGGCAGCCCCCCCCCCCCACAGCCAACGTCATAGTAGAAGGATTGCCGGTGTTAGTAGTAAAAAAAAAGAATTTGAATTTTAGCTACATTTTACTATAGTGTCCTGTATTACTCATCTATCGAAATCCCTCACTACCAAAACTCAACATTCTAACCGTGGTCATTTAAAAAAAAAGAAAGAAGTTAATTACTAATTTTTGCTATAAATATTTAAATGTTTTATTACATGATATTTACTCTATAAAAATCTAGTAATAATACAATTAATTTAAAACAAATAATACTTATACGAGTCGATTTAGAGGTATAGTTATTATAGAGCTATAGTTATTATTGTATTACATATCACAATTATAATTAACTAGTTAACATACAGTCGGAATAAGCCCAATATTTAAATACGAATTGTTACCACATTCTTAGCTGAGTTGGAGGTTGGAGTACTTAAGAGATTGAATCCAGATGCATGAATTCATAGTTATATTGTTATTTACTTAGTTTACACCAGCACATTAAACCGCCAGGCAGAAAAATGGAAGAAAACTTTATACTTCTAAAGGTTGACTAGCCATTTCAGCAATTTGATGGTTTTCTGAAATATTATAATTTTTTAATATATATATTCTGGGAGAACGGGGTATCAGAAATAGCTGGGTCGGGATTCATAATGGAATCACTGTTTTGAATAATCAAGAATACGTAACTATTCAATGAACTATAGACAGTAGCGTAGGATAGGAAGAAGGCTCCCTCGACAGCAGTCTGTTCACTGCCGGTGTCCTAGGCCTTTCAGCAGAGCTGATGGTGCGGCCGCAAGTTGACGCTGGTCGCGTATTCTTCCATAGTTGCCTCTGGTTATTGGTCCAGTCAGCCACGCCCACAAATACGATTATGTAGACAAATAGAGTTTTATTATTTACTTATGATGCTTAAAATCTTGTTAGTTTTTTTGGAATCGTTTCTTTAATTATTTTGTATTAATTCAATGATTTTATTTTGTGTAGATAGAGTGATACGTTAAGTACATATATACGAAGCTGTCGTATTTTGTCAATACATCTGTATCTAATCTCCCCTTTGTAAGATTTTGATAAACTGCGGGTACTCAACAGGAAATAGACAAGGCCCATGTCAATATTCAATTCCAACATTTGTTTGAAATATGGTCATTATTTTATACCCCTGTCTCTATGACAAGCCAATTATTGGTTTGTTACATCTACGAATATTTTAATGACACTTAGTAATTACTGTCCAAGGGCTAATGCCTTACTACTCATTATGTATTATTAATTACATACATATTAATTTAAATGCTGTTACTACATTAGGAAAATACTTAAAGTAATTGATACCCTATTTATTTTTCATTTGATTATTTTATAATATCAACTGTTGGGAGTCAAATGAATATACAAATAAAATAATCACTGGGCGAGTCATAGCTGTGACGCAACGGTATTTTTTATTGACTTTGGAATTTTAGTTTACAAAAATAAAATACTAACTACATTTTGTTAATTACGTCTTCAAGATTTTCATTCTACAGTTAAGATAAGTTTGAATTAGAGTAGGGACCCTTGAAAGAGCAGAACAGACAAGGGATAAAATGGAGTTATGGTTCTTTTAAAAAAAAAACAAAACAATAATAAATAAATTCCTTAAGACATTATTTAAAGCTTAAAGAAGAAATAAATGTTTTTTTGTAGTTACCGGAATTGAAAAATATAAACTTCCTCGTGGGCTTAGTAAGGTAATCATTCAAATCCCGGTAGCGGCTGTAAGTACAGCCATATTTTATTTATAATAACCATTTAAGCTATTTTAAACCTGGGATTCCTCTCGTATTTATTTGTAGGGGGATCTTCAAAAAATGTACAATAAGCTCCCTTGTCAATCCGTAATCCCTGACATTTATATCTTTATATAGAGTCTTCTGATTACATAATTAAAATTACTTCATGTCGGAAGTTTTTTTGTATGTTGCTTTATAAATTATATTTTAAATGCTTAAATGATGCTTAGGGGAAATGAGGGATTGTTATGTTTGCCTTCATTAGACCAAGATTCTGGATGCCCTGAAAGTCTCTCTAACTCGTTTTCCTGAAGCCTACTTTCTTCGGATCGCCTCTTCCTTGTCGCCCCATTCCAGAAGAACATTGAATATTTAAGATTATTGCAGTACCACAAAATTTATAGCTTGTCTAAAATAAATGGGAGTTTTTACACCAAGATGGTAGCCTACGAATTTTCGCATTTCCCTATCCTAATGTAGAAATATCGTCGAACCAATATTCAAAAGTTAGTCTATGTCTATTTTAATGTTAAATCTAAACTGCTAATGCTTGTTTTTTTAAATAGCAATTTTAAGGACTTTTTTTCATAATAGGTTATTGAGCAATGTCATTCTCAATGCACCTACCTCTTTTAATTTATTTGAATTACGGAATAGAGCTATGGGAGACAGCAAAAAAGTCGAACATCAAGCGCATCCTTTCAAATCCTAATCCTTTCAAACAGACGCTTTGGACTACTGTACAGACTACTTCGAAGGACATCCCATCTCTCAATAGAAAGTAAACTACTTATTTACAAAGTTATACTTAAGGACATACAGAATTGAGCTATGGGGGACAGCAAAAAAGTCGAACATCAAGCGTATCTAATCCTTTCAATCAAAAGTCCTGAGAACAATAGTAAATGCCCCTTATTACGTCAGCAACAAAACCCTTCATAACGATCTTAACATACCCTACATTCTTGAACTCTTCCCTTCCAAGTTCATGAAATTCCACAGTAACCTATCCAACCACCCTAATCCCGTAGCACAGTCATTGCACTGCGCCACACAACCCTATAATCCTCCTCGGAGACTAAAGCTGCAGTGGCCTCGTGAGCTGGTATAAATACGTGACAGTGGGGGGAGTGGGAGTCCTCGGAATGCCCAGTTTCTCCAATCATGTCCTGAGCGTATGTGGCTCTCGCGCTCTTGGCCAGTATCCGCTGGCTCTTATCCAGTGACGCGCCTTACGGAGGAGCGTGGGTGACATCCCAAGACCTTCCTCTTTCGCATGCGAGGTAACTGATAACCATGGGGATTTGGAAGGTCTCTGGACTGTTTGTAAATACTGTACGAATGAGCGAGTGAATGAAAACATTAAATATGGCATGAATGAGATCAGTTATCACAATTAGTTACGGTCCAATGAGGTAGATTGTAATTTTATCATAATAAAGTTGTTGTTGACTGTCTGAATTTATTTGAAGATGTAGTTATTTTAATTTCATAAGGAACTGCAATAGAAGCGTTTTTAATAACTTATTGTAATACAATTACAATCTGCCTCATTGGGTAAAAAGATAAAACTTTAAAATTTGAGGTTATATAATGTATAATTTGATACCACACTCAATATGATTTTATTATGTTTATGGTGTTTGTAATATTTGTCATGTCTACGTCCGGTTTCATGACACCAGTTGAAAAGACGAAGATTCCTCATTAAGCACTTAACAACATTTCCTCGCTTCCCAAACCCCCTCAACAAATTCTTTATATTTGTCTTGCAGGGCGCGAGTGTTATTAAGTCTTTTTTTTAAAAATTGACAACAATGTTTACTAAGATAACATTACAATCTGCCTTATTAGGCAATAAGTAATTGAGATAAATGTTATCATTCATACAATATTTACAAACAGCCCAGAGGCCCCCCAAGTACACGAGGTTGTCACCTCCCCAGCATGTGAAAGAGAAAGCGGAGTCTTGGGAAGACCCCCAGCTCCTCCGTCAGCCGCGTCACTGGATAAGAGCCAGCGGAGGCTGACCAAGAGCACGAGAGCCACATACGCTCAGGACATGATTGTAGAAACTGACCATTGACAGGACTCCCACTGTTACGCATTAATTGCAGATCACGAGGCCACTGCCGTTTTAGTCTCCGAGGAGGATTATAGGGGTGAGTGGTGCTGTGCAATGACTGTGCTTGGGAATTAGGGTGGTTGGATAGGTTACTATGAAATTTTATGAACTTGGCAGGGATGAGTTCAATAATATAGGGTATCAGATCGTTATGAAGGGTTTTGTTGCTGACGTAATAAGGGGCATTTACTATTGTTCTCAGGACTTGATTGATTGAAAGGATTGGATGCGCTTAATGTTCGGCTTTTTTGCTGTCCCCCATAACTCTGTTCCGTATGTTTAGATTGGCTTGAGTATAACTTTGTAAATAAGTAGTATTTTTAAGCCCATTGATAGAAACCCTATGAACTTACTCCACAAACTAATTCCTTTAATAACACAGCTATATCTAATTCGATGTGATAAAGTCATTAGTGTCTACCGTTCAATGATTTATACATACTATTGAGCTTTCGTTTCAACAAAATTATTCTTTTGAAAAGTGTGATGGAGCATGTAATCCATCGTTAAATTACAGGTCATCAGCATTCGTATAAAGTAATTATTTATGTAACCTTTTCTAAATACAGTTTTTACATGTCCTAATTATACAGCTCTTGGTGGTCACGTGACCTTAATTCATTCCGAGGACCTAATGGCGGGAAAGGTGAGTGGTTTAGTGTTTTTCACACTAACAGAGGTTTCGTCTTCTCTCAATTCAGTCTGATATTAATTTCAAATATAGTTTTTGTATAAAATATATACTTGATTATGCCATGTCATAGGAATGGGAAATATGCAACGAATGAATCCTTAATACTGTGTGGGTTTCAGTTTTTTTTTTTTATTATGATACAATTACAATCTGCCTCATCGGGCAATAACTGATTGTGATAAATTATCTCATTCATGCCGTATTTACAAACAGCCTAGAGACCTCCCAAATCCGCATGGTTGTCACTTCTCTCGCGTGCGAAAGAGAAAGCGGAGTCTTGGGAAATCCCCCACGCTCCTCCGTCAGCCGCGTCACTGGATAAGAGCCAGTGGAGGCTGACCAAGAGCGCGAGAGCCACAGACGCTCAGGACACGATCAGATAAACTGGCCATTACCAGGACTCCCACTGTATAGTAACCTATCCAACCACCCTAATCCCCCTAGCTCAGTCATTGCACTGCAGCACTTATCCCTATAATCCTCCTCGGAGACTAAAACTGTTTTCAGTTTAGATTTTTTAAGTGGCTTTATTTGTTCCTTTGTTGTTGTTGTTCCGTTGGTTTAATCAGAGATTTGCATCAAACTCAAGTATGAGCGACCTTTCAAAGTAAGAGGTGAACTCGGTGTATCAAATATTAGTTGTACTACTATCAATTTGACAATGATCAAATAGCGCTTTCGACTTGAATCCTTCTCGGTGCAGACCGATGAAATAACACCGAAAAATAATGAAGCTTTCTCGAAAGTTATTGTCTGTTATGTCTGGCTTCTTCCTGTGGACATAACATTCCTTTCTGACATCATCTGTTGCATAGATGGGGCAATGAAATGTTTTCAAGCCAGGCTACAATGTCTGCAAGTGAAAGAAGTCATCTTACCGTCGAGAAGGGGCATTATTAATGGTAACAAAGAAATGGTGAATTAGGTAAAAGCGAATTAAGTGTAGAGAACCGAAATAATTGTTCTCCTGATTATTCCATAGCACTGTCCTCAACACCCTATTTAAACAAATGCTAGTTTTTTCAAACAGTACCAATTTTACGAGGTGCCTGCGCTTAAACAATTAATTAAATGACTCCAATTTGATGAAATTTTTAAAATACAAGGTATTTACAATCTTTAATTCGTTACATTTTAGGTAAAAGTCATTTATGAGAAAAATAATTCCTGATAAAATCTGGTGTTTCGTTTTTATTAAATGTGTGATTGTATTTTATTTTTTAAGTTTTAAGTATTCCGAACCGAATTGTCAAATTAGTGGATTTACTACTGTAACTGTACTGAGAAAACAGAAACTCAACTTGTAAGACTTGTTTAAGGTTTGTGTTAGAGGTTATATTTAATCTTATTCAGATTGATCCTACAAATAAACAACAGATTTTAAATGCTATTTGTAAACAACACAAGAACGGAAACTTGTCCAGCTGAATTCATCATTTCTCTCACTTATGCGGTGGTAAGATTCCGATTAAGGTGAGAAAACCTTAGGATACAGTGCCAGAGCGTTAAAACTCTCTCGAATGGTACAAAGGTACCATGATTATGACGAATGTTAATCAAAGCGTGGAAATAGCTTTGCAGTTATTGACCATTATCTCGGGGTTTTCTCAATAGCGACGAATAACGATCGCATAACCGTCCATTAGACTCGGGGTTCACCGTCCTCGAAAATCATTCAGCCTGTAATATAATAATAAACTCCATTTATAGCTTCACGAAAAGAATTCGAAACTAGTTTTTTTTTTGGGGGGGGGCCAATACAGAATCGTGCATTAATTGTGAACTTATGCCCATTAAAATAATTGTTGGGAGTTCGTCGTGTATTTAAATTCGATGGTGTGTAACATGATCGATCCTTAACAAAATTATTTGCCGAAAAGTACATGAATTATTACTATGTATGTGGTATTAGGCGAATTGATATTTTTTAGTTATGAGCTTGATAATACAAGAGGAATTGACAGGGTTGCGTTGTGACTAAAATATAACAGGTTCTTACCTGGGAATAAATAGAAGCCTATTTCAGGCTGAGCCACTGCTTGAAGAGAACAAGGATAGCTCGCCGTTGCATCGGTATCTATGCAGTCTCCATATTCAAATAGTCATCTTTTACATTATGTCCACTGTTATATACTGCTTAACCAAGTGTCAGTCATTTTTTTTTATAACTTATCTTGTATCTGTGCAAAGAATTAAAAACAAGAAATATACTTGAAATATTAGGGAAAAAAAACTAGTCATCTTTTTGCCCTGGAAAAAAATGTCTGGAATAGTTTGCTTAAACTTCATCATTATACTTGTAGTGTTTAATAAAAATTAAGTACCAACGGCTAGAACTAAGAGACAGGAACTAAGTACTAAGTATAACTAGGTCAATTGCCCTGAGAACTGTGCAAAGATTACGCAAGCCAAAAGGTGTTTTGGTCCCGGAGTGTTTAGAGCTGATTTCGTATGAACCTCATGCCCTCAATTCAAATATGGTATTAGTTTTTCCCTAGGAGCTCAAATTTCTAAGATATAACATGTTAGTGAAGCACACACACTATTTTAAGTTGAATCCATGGATCAAATTAAAAAAACTGACATATAAATATTACTATATACAAAGATTGAGGAAAAAGTCATCGATGAAACCGACTTGACAATGAACACTTCGGAAGCTTATTTTCCGGGACATTCTTAAATGCATTTTGGAACTTTCTTAACTCCAGCATTAATCTGCCATCATGTGCGTACCCCATCTTCCTTGGTAGTTTTAATATCCTGGTGAAATCTCATTCACCTTGTTCCTCAAATTTTCAGGAAAACGGTCTAAGTGCTCATGTTACACACCAAAGGGATTTGAAACTGTTACGAATCTCGTTTACCAGTTCAACATAGTTTTCAGCTTTGAGTTTGGCCAGAAAATTTCCGAAACTGCAACTAATGAAGTCCAGGCAGGCTTTTCGCTCAGCCTCATTCGTCGAATTTACGAAGGCAGGATCCTTGATGAGTTGTCTTGTTTGTGGGTTGTCAAATATTCCTACTTTAATTTTTTTCCGTACCCAACTGAGACATTATTCCCCTGTATATATGCAAAGCATGATCCGTTCTTAGAGACCCAACTTTAGATGCTGTGGAGGAAAGAAGATTTTCTCTCTTTCTAATTACGGTGTCGTTAATGACATTCTTTTCCCCAACGTCCATGTTTTTTCTCTTTTGTAAGCCGGTGGTGTGTTTTGTCTCTGCTATCCTAGAGGCACAAGAAGCAAAGATATTTAGTGTGGCCACTTTGCTAGGAGAGAAAGTTTTCCATTTTTAAATCCACACAAACACCCGTTGATGTTCATGATACTTTATCTTCTACAAGACCAAAGCTATGGTGTTATATTCTTTTTGTCATTTTCCTTAAGTCAGCAATTGGTATTGAACGATATTTATTCCCATTGTGTAGGACACATTTCAAACAACGCTTTGAGAGCTGCTCATCATCTAGAAAAAAGTCAGGAAGGCCCACTTTTTGCAGGAGTCTTCAAATTTCGTGTTGAAATACAGGAATGTCTTCTTGAGAGAAGAGAAATGCAGGAACCAATTCTCGTATATGAATTGTAGAAAATGGAGTTAAAACTTCACATTTTTCAACAACTTTATTATGATATAATCACAATCTGCTTGATTGGGCTATAAGTAATTGTGATAAATTATCTCATTCATACCAATTCACAATTTTCATTCACTCGCTCATTCATACTCAAAACTTCACATTAAAAATAAAACTCAGATTTAAAAAAGTAGAGCAGATAGAGAAGTAATGATTTCATATTTACATTCAGCGCCTCAAATACAGCTAAAGTCAGTTATAAAATATTAGTGATAAAAACAAAGCCTTTATTTTTGTGTTCTAGATCCCACTTTGATTTATTTTATTAGCTACTTGAATTACCTTACGAGGTTGAAAGGACCACGTCCAGAACCGTTCCTTCGGGAAAAGTTAGGTACATAGGAAAATACATACTACAAAGGTAATCGGCACATGCCCTGTCTATTGGACTACAAAGACTAAAGTAAGGCACTCGATTTTTAGTCAATTTTACTCTCGTCTTATTGGTGTGATATGGGTTAGATCAGTTACAATTTAACTGTTATGGCAACTAGCTGACTGTGCCCGTTTATTTGGTTGATAATAAAACATCTGTAAACTTTAACTCTAAAAAGGAGATTGGCCTTTAATTAAAAGCCTCAACCATAGACTGTGCGGCTGGCTACTAGGAGCTAGTAATGACTGCCCACTTTACCTCGAACAAGGTTGGTAGAGTGGTCAGTTACGAATTGCATCCGCTAGTTCTTTACCCAACAGCATTTTTTCGACTTTCTAAATAACAAATTGCCTGTTTTCAATTTACCCTCCCAAATAAGAAAATAATAACTACTAGTAATAGTTGTAGTAAATAACCTGTTCTGGGTTTCAGCTTGGATTTAGATTTTAGATTTAGATTAGTCTATTGTAATAACACTCGATTTGGATATTTGAGGGTAACTGCGATCTCCCTAGTTGTATAACGGGGATCGGTGTCGACTAATTCCTTCACTTTGTCGCTGTTAATCTCAGTTGGCCGGCCAGAGCGAGGTGCGTCTTGAACCGAAAAATTTCCCGATCGAAATCTTAAAAACCAGTTCTGGCACACACGTTCTGTAACAGCATCCTTCCGTATACAGCGCATATCTTACTGCAAGTTTCCACTGCTTTCTAGCCTTTTTTAAAATAAAAAAGCATGAGGTGTCGATAATGTTCGTTTTGGTTTTCCATTTTCAGAATGATCCTAAACACACTGTTGGGTCGTCACTAGGGAGGTGCGTGATCACCCTAGCCCTGGTGACAAGTGTGGATTGTTCGAGTTTATAACATGGACAATCGTTCCATGACGGCGTTACTTCCTGATTTATGATAGGTATGTGCCCCGACAATGCACTATGTTCAAGAGAAGAGGTACAGAGGTTTCATAAAGAATAAGTCAAGTGTTCAGAGTTCGAGCGGAAGCCACGCGTCAACAAGTAGAGGTCACGAGAGACTGATTTACAGGGCTAGGAGCCCGCCTTAAGTACCCTATCCAGCCTCGTCAGTAGGGAGGGCTGGCAAGGGTTGCTTAGGCCTGCGGTTGGTTCCCACACATGTGGTGAGGTACCCACGACCGACGCCTAATTACCCGGCCAGCCCTGTCCCCTGGGAGAGGCTGCAAAGGGTTGCTTAGATTCTGCGGGTCCCTCACCCCCCCCCCCCCCTGCGACTGACAGCTGGTGACCCATCTCGTGTGACTACTTGGCCCCCGCCTTTTTTATTGCTTATCACATTTACAATGATTTATATTGGTTCATGTTATTTACATTTGTCTATAATACATTTAGTTCATGTTATTTACTTTTGCTTACAATATATATGCAATAGAGTATAGGGTGATTTATCTTATGTAGTTAGCGGTCGCTACACACACAAAATACAATCAGTCTCGTCGGAATTTCGCGTCAAACTACGTTGAAGTGTCTAGTATCTGATGAGAGCGGACTCGAAACGGACGGACTGAAGTTAGCTACATATTAGACTGCTTGAAGCGTCGTGACGACAAAAACCAAACGGATTTTTTGGCCAACCTGATAAATTGTTTTTATCCCTTTTACCCTTTTTACAACAGAGGGCCTGTCGAAAATGTACCGTGAATTATTACCATCGTCATCTTTTAAAAAGGGGAAACTTAATAATTTACAACCTTTTAGGGCGCTCTCGAGTATTTTTGTTTACGGAGCAATTCTTTATCTTTTGGCGATGATAAAAGTGTTGAAATATTCAAGCGAATCACTCTCGGGCGCCGTACCATCGGGGCTGTAATGTTTTATTCATTTTATTACGGGGCGTTCTCTTATTAAAATATTTACATTGCTGAGTTACAGTCGAGATCGATAAGATATTTCAGCTCCTACTGTTATGATTTAAGACAAATTAGGAAATGCTGTACAGGTCTGTATTGGTGTATTGACTGCAATAAGGATTAAGGGTTATGAAGGATTATGAAGGTCAGCAGGTGAATCATAACTTCGTCCTGACTTACCTGCTTAGTTGGACTATGTTACTAAAGCTATATCTGAATTATACAACTGAAGCTATTGGTGGTTACATTTGAAAGGTTAAGAACACCCACCCTGTTTAAACGGCAGTTTCTACGTTACAGAACCCATAACCATTATTTAATGCTTCGCAACACCTCTTTCCTTTAAATACCTCTCGTCACAGTTAAATCTAAACCTAAAGTACCCAATAACATGTCCAGTGTATTGATTTTTGTAATTTTAATATTAAAAAGAAAATCTGTTATTGTAATTCTACCTATGCAGGAAAAGGAGCCATAAATCTGTCACTTTGTTTATGCTATTGTTCATTTATTTGAAAAAAAAAATTTGAATAAAGGGGTTTTGGGGGGAGGCAAAAAAAAAACCTAAAGTAAATAGTGATCCATACAATTATTTTTTTTTATATGTTAGAAACCAGATAATAATTTTTGAAACGAGCGTGAAACACACCCAAATCTAGACATTTTATTAACATAATGATTGTAGTTTTACTCTAGAACTCACTTGACACTTCTTTCAAATGACTCTTGCTGGTCTAGTCAAGAGGCGACCTATTAGTCCGGAAACCACAATATCCTGTGAGAATTCGAGTCATCTAGGAATCCGGGGAAACACGCGGGATTTTTAATCTCGATTGACTCAACCGTGGGTCACCATTTCCTCATCACGCTGCTCGTACGACTGAGGAAGGTTTTTTCTTCCTCATTTCATTGAATTTTTTAAAGAGCTCATTTCGTAGATTGTTAGCCTGGGGTTATCTGTAAGTTATACTCAAATGAAATAAATAGTGAGGAACGTTGTTACATATGTTTTTGCAAAATCATTTTATTTTCAAGAGTTAGATAAAACACAAAACTACTGTGATGAAATGGAATGCTTAATATTCCATATGTTTAATTTATCATATGTTCAATTGTTCAAATTTATTTTCAACTCTGTCATTACTGTCTGTAGTTTATAATAAATAAAAGCCTAATTTCTGGTCTTAAATGTATTTATTATCAGTACAAATACAACAATTTTATTTATTATTAACAATCAAATCACAATGGACAAGTTTCTCAAGCCAAGCCGCTTTGATGGAAAACCCGACTCTCCGACTGCCGCTAAAGAGTGGACCCATTGGCTGAAGACGTTTCAAAACTTCGTCGATGCTACAACGGAACATCTTAATGATGAAGATAAGCTTAAGGTAATCACTAATTTCCTATCCTATGAGGTTTATGAACTAGTCAGCGACTGTAATTCTTATGCTGACGTTGTAGATACTTTGAACTCCGTATTTGTCAAAAGAAAGAGCGAAGTTTATGCTCGACATATTTTAGCAGTTCGGAAACAACTACCTACTGAGTCAATCGACCAATATATTCAAACCTTGAAAATCCTTAGCAAGGATTGCGACTTTAAGGCTGTAAGTGCCATGGATCACAAAAATCAATATATCCGTGACGCATTTATCAATGGCCTGCTGTCCACTCAGATTCGTCAGCGTTTGTTAGAAAATGACACCTTAGGTTTGGACGACGCTATCAACCAGGCCCTCTCGTTGGAGGCAGCTCAAAAACAGGCTGAGGGGTACATGCAACCCTTAAGCAATTACTCTAGGAAAGTTGCTGCCTACAAAATATTCAGCACGATTGACCTTCAGTCAGCATACCAGCAGGTACCCATTTTGGAAGAAGAAAAACCTTTTACGGCTTTCGAGGCTGCGGGAAAACTTTACCAATTCAACCGAATCCCTTTTGGGGTGACAGATGGTGTCGCCTGTTTCCAGCGAGTTATTGACAAGGTTATAACACAAGAGAAGTTAATTGGAGTGTTTTCGTACTTGGATGACATAACTGTGGGCACGATAAAAATGACCATGATCTGAATCTCTCTCGACTCCTTGCAGGTCTTGACAAACACAATCTCAAAATCAACGAAAGAAAAAGCAAATCCAACCTGACTTCCATACATTTGCTTGGGCACTTGGTATCTCATAACGATATCCGACCGGATCCAGAGCACCTCAAACCCCTATTGGAAATGCCACCTCCTCATAACGCTGCATCACTGAAGCGTGCTCTAGGGCTCTTTGCTCACTACTCGAAATGGATTGCACATTATTCTGATAAAATTAGATCACTGACCAACTCTAAGACCTTCCCTCTGGATCATCAAACTACTAAAGATTTTGAAAACCTAAAACTAAGTATTGCCGAAGCTGCAGTTACCACAATGAATGACAATGAACAGATGGCAGTAGAGACAGATGCTTCAGACGTCGCCTTGGCCGCAACTTTGAGTCAGGGTGGTCGGCCTGTGGCGTTCTTCTCACGGACACTCACTAAGTCTGAACGTGCACACCCTGCGATTGAGAAGGAAGCAGCTGCAATTGTGGAATCTCTCAAGAAATGGAGATCTTTTCTTTTGGGTAGACATTTTCAACTACTAACTGATCAACAAGCACTCTCTTTCGTATTCAACCAAAAACACTCAAGAAAAATAAAAAATGATAAAATTCTACGTTGGCGACTCGAATTGGCTCCTTTCCAATTCGATATAACCTACCGCCCTGGAAGAGAAAACACGAAGGCTGATGCCCTATCTAGAGTTTGTAGCTCCATCTCCAATGATCGATTGTTGGAGTTGCATCGATCTCTCAACCATCCCGGTATCACCAGAATGGTTCACTGGCTGCGGTGCAAGAATCTCCCATTTTCAGTTGAAGATGTTAGAAGGGTCAACTCAACTTGTTCGGTTTGTGCCGAAGTCAAACCCCGTTTTCACAAATCTCAAGGTACTCTCATCAAAGCAACTATTCCTTTTGAACGAATAAATGTAGACTTCAAGGGTCCAATCCCCTCGAAGACGAGGAATTACTACATTCTGACCATCATAGACGAATATTCTAGATTCCCATTCGCCTACGCTTGTAAAGACACAACCTCTGGCACTGTTATAAAATGTTTTACAGATCTTTTTATGCTTTTTGGGACTCCAGCTTATGTGCACTCGGACAGAGGTTCCTCCTTTATTTCGCGAGAATTAATATCATTCCTACATTCCAACGGAATAGCCACTAGCAACTCAACGCCCTATAATCCTCAAGGGAATGGACAGGTGGAGCGTTTGAATGGTACCTTGTGGAAAACCATAAATCTAGCTCTCAAGACGAAAAATCTCCAGACTCGCGATTGGGAAGAAGTTCTCCCGGAAGCTCTTCACTCCATTAGGTCTTTGTTATGCACTGCCACGAATTGTACTCCTCATGAACGATTCTTTAGTTTTCCTCGCCGAACCTCAAACGGAGAAGCTTTACCTACTTGGCTTACCACACCTGGGCCAGTACTCATCAAACGAAACATACGGTCCAGCAAGTATGACGACTTGGTAGAAGAAGCAGAACTTCTAGAAGCTAACCCCCAATATGCATGTATTAGGCGGAAAGATGGCAGTGAATCAACTGTCTCTCTACGAAAACTTGCCCCTAGAGGGAACACGGATCTATTGCTAAAAGCTGAAGCCCCTCCACTTATTGAAGAACGAAGAGAAATGTCTCAAATTCGACCTAGCCCTGAAGGAGCTGGAACAGGTCGAGCTGAAGCAGGTCTACCGTTCACCCTAGATCTGAATAACTCCAGTCCTCGAAATATCAATCGGACAGTTCAAATCGACCTACCTTCACCTGACACTGAAACCTCAAGACCTAGACGAACTCTCAAGCCTCCTGCTTATCTGAAGGATTATGTAACCAAGTTTTAGTTCAAAATATAGAGGGGGAGAATGTGATGAAATGGAATGCTTAATATTCCATATGTTTAATTTATCATATGTTCAATTGTTCAAATTTATTTTCAACTCTGTCATTACTGTCTGTAGTTTATAATAAATAAAAGCCTAATTTCTGGTCTTAAATGTATTTATTATCAGTACAAATACAACAACTACTTTCAGAAATTTGACGTTTGTCGGGTCAAGATGGTCGAATATTCCCAAAATGGGGTGGAGACGCCCGCCGCCTCTAGCCGCCGTCCGGCGAGCGCCAAGAAAGAGATAAGGTGGGTGGTACTGTGGTCCTTCACCCTGGCTAGCGGCCTAGTCGGCGGGCAACTTAATTGGTTTTGATCTGAATCCATAAGATCTTAGAAGGTGTGCCCCGACTTCTCCGATGTTCAGGAGAAGAGGAACAGAGTAGGTTTATAGGTAGTTTATGTGGTCTTGGAATGACCACGAATTCACACTCGGTATTTAAGGGTAGGCGAAAACCGTCCGGATCCCAAAGGTGAGTGTGAACCGGAGAGAGGCAGACTGGATTGCCGTGGGAGACGCTACTGGTAAGTTTGTAGGGCCACGGCAACCGTCGTCCGCGAGGGAGAAGTCTCTCCCAAGGAACTGCTAGTTTTAGCGAGACGAAGGCAGAGAATCCCACTAGGAAGGTGTGGGGTATGACAACGCCGGACAAAAACATAACGAGGCTAGGAGAGAGAGATGCAGAGGTAGTTGAATAAGAAGGCAATGGTTTGAGTAGAGCAGCAAGCGCCAGAGCTGAGAGAGAGAGTGAGAGCAGTGTTCTAAGTGCCGGTTCAGTAAGTTATTTTTTCCGCCCTAAGACGGTCGGGTTATATAGGAAGGCCAGTCGTGGTGGGGATAAGGTCCCCACTAGCTTTGCCCTCTCTCCGACTGACGTCATAAGCTTTATTATCAACATATGGAAACATAAGTAGATATTTTCTGGTCCGAGAATGGGTGAACTCCTAATTATTCGTAATTAGGCCACAACAACGTTGTTATCGTTATCACATATGCTATATAGCATTGTCATAAAACAGTTTGATGCCTGAACAAATTGGATAATTGAAGAAATGAGAGGCGAGTTGGGGATTCCCAGGTTTACATTCAGATTTAGAACCCCTTTAAAAAAGTCGGTGTAAAAAGTTTACAACAATAAATGGTACCAGTGAAAATTCAAGGCTGATGACTCGTAACTATGACAACAATTCGTAACTAATCTAACAAGAGCCTATCCGAAAATAACCGATAGCCTTTTCCGATTCCGCTAGTTCGAGAGTTCCTAAATACGCTGCCATGTGTGGTGATACTCAGTATCACGCGGATTTTCGTGTTATTTGTGTAGATATTGCGAAGGATCGAAGAAGACCACAGTTGGCAAACCCTTGCGATTATCCAATGAAAGGCAGACGCTGGTTCCAGACCGCATTATCATCTATAACGAACTCTGCGCACGTGCTGGAACGAACCCGCCGCACAAGATACCCTTCCTGGTTTCAGTCTGCTGCCGTCGTTATAAGGCTCTGCTAACTATGGTTATGTCTTACTAATGCCAAACTCGATTTACTATTTACAAACATGTTATAAAATTACAATCTGCCTCATTGGGCAATAAGTAACTAATAATAAGTAATAAATGTTTTCATTCACTCTCTCATTCATACAATAATTACAAACAGCCCAGAGACCACCCAAGTCCACATGGTTGTCAAATCCCTCGCATGCGAAAGGCGATTGGGATTCTCCGTCAGCCGCGTCACCCGATACGAGCCAGAGGAGACTTGAGCAAGAGCGCGAGAGCCACAGACGCTCAGGACACGATTGCAGCAACTGACTATTGTTAGGACTCCCACTGTCATTTATAGCAGGTCTCGAGGCCAGTTTTAGTCTCCGAGGAGGATTATAGGGATGAGTAGTGCAGTGCAATGACTTTGCTAGGGAATTAGGGTGGTTGGGTAGGTTACTATGGAATTTCATAAACTTGGAAGGGATGAGTTTATCTTTAGGGAGTAAAAATTTATCTTTATGGTTGGCCGTATAGATTGCGTCCAAAAATTACTTTTTTCCAAATCTTAGGCCACTGTTCACATAATTAACGCTTTCCAAAATATTGTAGAATCATGTCACTCTTGGGGTCCGAACGAATAGACATGTAGGATTGTGTTTGAATAAAATGAACAAAATATTTTGTCTTCCCATCTCCCATCTGGTTTTATTTGACTGTATGGCACGAGTACGTTGAACGGTCCAAAATGTCACCTTCATGTGCTCTCTATACAATGTTCTGGTTGATGGAAAAACGTGTAAGGTTTGTTGTTACAATAACGTGTAAGGTTTGTTGTTTAAATAACGTGTCTTACGACCGATTTAATCATTTAGTTAATTTTATTTTACTCATTGTAAAATAAATTCACTTTTCCATATCTCAAAAAGCCCCTGTTTGATGTACGACGGTTCAGTATTCATATTTATGATATATTTATTTTTCTGTTTCAGGTGAGTTTCTTGGCTTGTTTGTTCTGCATGTGGTTCGTATTTAGTTAATAATTAACTTTTAGCTTATTTCATACTCTAAACAATATATTTTACTCTAACAGTTAGACATATATGACGTTTCAAAAAAAGACGAAATGCCTATTGGATTAAACATAACTCAAATATTTTAGTTTTGGCGGATTAATTACTGATATAATACATTTATTTTTTATATTGTTTAATTAATATCAATAGTATTCAGTAGTTACCTATTACCTAATAGCTCTATATGTTTTACTAGACAGACTATTTTAATTTTGGAGACTTTATGTTACATAGTAACTCAGTCCAAAACAGTTTGTCGAGCTTTGAAATACGAAAACAAATACAAAATAGAAAAAAAACCGAAGTAGTTTTTTTTGCATTATAATTAAATCCTCGGGCTTCAAAATAGGTCTTCCGGCTAATTCTATCCTAACTGTTACAAATTATATATAATATATATTATTATTATTATTATTATATTAATAATGAACTGACTCAACTGAAAGTGAGCTCATTGCACCGTTAATGTCTTGAGACATCTTATCTAATCGTATATTCAATATTAATTCGTATGTATCAGACCGACTTGGGTGCACTTGAAGAAGAATCTGACAGATCCTAAATTCTAATTCACTCTATTGAAATGACTAAACACCTGTGCAGAATTGTTAAATTTCTTTTCTCAAATATGAATATTAGTTTTTTCATTATACAGTCAAACCTGTATAAAACTTTTAGTGCCACCATTTTCGCCTCAAATAAACTGTTTAACTCGAATTTTTTCAACACTCCAAAGTGAATCAATTTTTGTGGATTTTGGCTCTGTAAGTGGTACAGTTTATATATTTACCTCTATAAATGAAATACACATTAATGAGAACATTTGAAGATGTAGCTGGGGTTTAGTTTCTTCTGACTAATCCTTAAAATGTAAGTGTTGAATGTATTATTACGCTTAAAGAACGCTGATCTGCACCCGTTGCTTGGTGTGCCGTCGGTGGGGGAGTTCATCATTTTTTTTTGGCTTGTTGCAGCACCTGACAAACCCAGTGTTTA
Source organism: Acanthosoma haemorrhoidale (assembly GCA_930367205.1). Lineage (NCBI taxonomy): Eukaryota > Metazoa > Arthropoda > Insecta > Hemiptera > Acanthosomatidae > Acanthosoma > Acanthosoma haemorrhoidale. The sequence continues at coordinate 4,141,736 of OV884011.1, forward strand.
ACACTATGACCCCACCACCCCTCCCGCATCGATGGCAACAGACTGTCGGGTAAAAATTTGGTTGAGAATTATTTTAAGTTTTTATCGTTAGGTGTTAGTTTTAAGTCTATGATAAATAAGTTTAGCCCCATCACTTTTACTAAATTCAGTCCATTAATGTATAATGTACATTTATACAATGCCGATCACTATTAGTAGAAAACAGAATTCCTATAAAATGTAGTTAAGCTACAGAAAATACAATGAAACAATTGTAAATAGATTCGTTTGTAGAATCTATATTTTGTTACGAAAGGATATGAAACAAAAAAAAAGTATTACTCTTTGTCTCCTTCCTTCTCCCCCCCCCCCAGTAAACCGCATCCGGTGACCATGTCCTGACAGTTACATTTTTTTTTTATATTAGTGACAAACTAGAATTTGAAGGTGGATGGTCAAGGGACGAAATCAACACGGTCCCGTCTATACAACAATGCTATAAAGTTAATAAATTAAATTTTGTTTAGAAAATCTTTTTAATGTTATATGGAACCTTGGTGACTTGGATAACTAAAATACTGTATAAGTAGAATTGAAATCCTGCCACAAAGAGAGAAATAACACTTATTCAGGTTGGACTGTAGTATCCTTTCAGGCATTTTGATAGAAAAATTAGCTAACCTCTCATTATTTTGTAAATAAGGCATTGTTAAAAATGTAACAAAAATATTCCAGTTTGGTCGACGAAGCCGCGTTGGTTGAATGATCCCTCGTTGGGGAACAATCCTTTGACTCCTGCGACGGTAACGGTCCAGTTGTCACCACCACATCCCAGCTCCATCGCCTCACCTGCTCCGACCGAACGCGTTCCATTATTACTCACTGCACAAGTTACTGTTCCGAATCAGTAACAGTTACCGCTGGCTGCCTCTTCACGTCGCTCTCTAATAGTATTGAGAGAGATAGAGATTGCTTTATTTCATTTTAAGGTTACATGGGCTCATTAAATACAGTGGCAAGACGCCAGAGGTGCCTCCGAAGTCCTTGAGAGTAAACAGAATGTCTTTAGTTATCTTCTTCCTAGCCACTATTAAATTATTATTGCTACACATGAGGTCAATGTCACTGGTATTATTATTAAGTCGGGACCCCTATGCGAATATTTTGTTATTACAATTTATTCTCCAGTTTAAGGAAGTTACTTAGTTTTTTTTTTCCTTCCTAGGCCCTTTAAATTTACAAATAATAATATACAATTATAGATCCTCAGGCGAATCTATTTACAAATTATTTCCTGTAGCGTCACTACATTATATACAGGTTTTGTTATTTTATAAAAATTATATAATGAATAAAAAAGTATAATGATACACATTATACGTGACTGGACTAAACTGACTAATAAAGGTAATAGAGCTAACCTTTTTGATCAAACTTAAAACTAACTTACATACTAATTCTTAACCTGATTTTTCCCCGACAGTCTGTTGCCATCGATGCGGGATGGTGTGGTCATAGTGTCAAACACTGGGTTGGTTAGGTGCTGCAACGAGTCAAAAAAACTGATGAACTCACCCACCGACGGCACATTAAGCAACGGGTGCAGGTCAGCGTTCTTCAACCTCTCGAGAGAGGTATGTCGGACCACTTTTCTCATGATCCATTTCTGGAACTGTTGGAACAATTGGCTGTATTGTCAGCCAAGTGGGTAAATAGCGGGGCACCGTACAGCAGAGCTGGCCGGAGGACACATTTATATATCATCAGTTTGAGACGAAGCGACAGGTTAGGTGAAGTTAGCAAGCGCGATAGCCGGTAAGACCTTTGTCGTACTTTTTCTATTTTATTACTAAAATGAGTAGAGAAATGGAGATGCCTATCCATTTTTATACCCAGATAGTGCATTGAGAAAGCTGGTGAGTTCTCTTGCCCTCCCACGCTATACGATTTTGACAAGGATTTTTTCCCCTTTTGGAGGGAGAAGATTACGCAGTCGGTCTTCCCGGCGTTTACACTGATGTTTAACATGCCCAGTCTGTCACTGATAACGTTACAAACTGACTCGGCGTGTGTAAGAGCTCTTTGTGCACTCTTGCTGCTGCTGTAAACCGCAATGTCGTCGGCGAAAGCGAATAAAGTAGCTTTCTGATAGTTTGTCCCAACAATTTCAGATGTGTACATACTGAAAAGAACCGGAGACAGAACCGCACCTTGAGGAACTCCACAAGTCAGAGGGAATGGGTTAGAGAGGCAATCACCCACCCGTACCCTCACCGATCTGTTCTTCAAGAACGAAACCAACATGGTATATAGCTGCTCTGGGTATTCCAAGTCACAAAGCTGTCGGCACATCATCACGTGGGACACTGAGTCGAAAGCCTGCGTGCAGTCCATCGAGATCATAGCAGTTGCTGTATTCTTGTTGATACCTAGGGTGGCTTCCGTTGCCTTTTTTTTTTTTTTTTTTTTTTTTTTTTTTCCCTTCTCTTAAATTTTTAAGATTATGGATAAGGGAAAAATAAAGGAATTTATTTGGGTTGAGCGGATCCTTGTACTAGGAGTACCTGTTTGAAGGTGGAGTGAGGGAATTAAGGAGTGTGGGAAGCCTCGGTAGAGGTGGAAATGTTGCGGTACAGTGTTATAGAGTAACGTTGCTCTTTTTTTGGGCTAATGAGTGCCTTTCACTAAGGGGAGTCCCCCATTTAAAGGATGTATGAGAAGGATATAGGGTGTGGAATGCCTAACGCCTCCTTTAGGCCTGGAATGCTTAGGTGGAATGCCTAAAGGAAGCGGGTGGAATCGGAAGGTAGTGAGAGTCTACCGAGGGTGGAGCCTAGGGGTACCTAGGCAATGGTTTGTAGTCGGCCAGGTCAAGCCTGGCCCGCCCGGCAGAGGCCTGAAATAAGTCGGCCTCTCGGCCGGAAGGTCGACCCTGCTTAAACAGGTAGATGGGGTCTTGTAGCTTCGGTAGCTTTGGAGATCGGCCTCGATCTCTCGACTGGGTGTAGATCTTCAGTCTCCGTCAGGGGGCTAGGGTTCGATCACGTCCATCTGTCTCCAGGCTTCGGCGGTCCAGCAGTGCTTCCATCTGACGGGCATTGGTGGTGGTTGAAGGTTGGAGAATAGTGTGTTGTGGCTGTGTCGGAGTGAGTCGAAAATTTTGATGTGCCTTCTCTTGATGAAATCTTGAATGGTGAGCACTTCAAATTTTTTATGCATCTCGTCTGCCTTCATTCGGTCGAACGGGGTATGTTTGAGGGAGGTGCGGACGGAGAACTCTGTTCTGAAATTGCTGGAGCGTTTTGAGAGTGTTAAGAGTCAGATACTTGAAGAGAGGGGTCCCATACATCAAATTAGGTCTTAGGACCTTTTGAGAACGTAGCTCTATAATTTATCGGCAGTTATAGATGTTTACAAAGGAATAGATACATCGAGATGGCGCCTTTTGCTCTATTTGAATTAATATTAGGTGTAAGGGTTAAGATTTTCTCGAAAATTACTCTACTAGGTACAGCACGGGACCATTTCAGTGAGGCATTTAGTGAATCGAATTGCACTTGTTTTTAATTCCCATCGGTTACACCAAAAAACGTGGAATTCACGGTGTATTAGATCTAACACACACACACCCACACACACTTAAATATGGGTTAGATTAGCCTGTGATAAAAATTGCGGATTTTAACGACAGTATTTTTGTAATAATTATTTACTTTAGTCTCAAAACATATAAGTAACAAACATATCTTTATGGTACACCCTCCATCTGCAGCTTCTTCGTTGCCCTATATTGAGGACCTACTCATCTTGTGTATCCAGTCAATCTCGATCCAGATCCTCTAGTTCTCTATTATTCCCTCTTCCCTCTTCCTTCTTCCTTCTTCTATCCTGACTGGCTCGTATATCATTTAGAGGATTGTTTTCTCAAAAGCGAACCGGTTTCCATTCAATTTCCCTCCATAAAGTTCAAAGTATCTGCTGCTAGCCACCGTAGTCCTGCTGCATAGATCCAGAGCTGTATCATTCATCGAAGTAGCTTCAGATTCCAACAGACATTATCGGAATCAGTCTGGAATCTGCCCAGATACATAATACATAAATATTAATTACGACGGTAGGATATTTTATTGGATGCATTACTCAATCTAGTAGAAAAATATTTATTTGTTTTATATCTAATAATTAGTTAATGGGAGAAATTTTTATCATACTTTATGGAATCGTCAATATTTACAGCTGTGGCAACAGTTCGAATTAAACCTCAATGTAACAGTTTGTATCTCCTGGTCCATCAAGGATTCATTCATCACCTGGACAGACAGACAGACAAACGACAAGAATGAATCCTTCACAAAACAAAATTCTACCGCACACCTTTTGATACAAGCATGATAACGAATAGTAGGGTAATTTTTGTTTATGGTATGGTATTAAAACCATGAGTTTAAAAAGTGCTAATAAAATTAATTTATAATACATGTAATTTGTTTAAGCAGAGAACACTCCTATACGTGTCATATTTAAGTTGCTTCTTGTGACTTGGTGCAAATTATGTACAAACCGCATATTGAATAGATAAATCAGTGTTATTCCTTTATATATAATATATTTTCTGTCTGTAAAAGGGTTTTAATTACGGTTAATGCTTATCACTCACTTATCACTATGGTTTTTTTTAAACTAGTCAACACTCAAAATCTGGGGTGAATAGGGATTGTAATTGGGTGAAATTCATGACTTGCATTATTTATTTTTTGTGGGTTTTATTGTTTCTCTTTATGTTTTCTATGTCTAAACCCGATCCTTGAATTTTTTATGACTAGACATTTTGTGTTATCTATCTACCCTTCTGAAAAAATAACTTAATTATAGCATTTTGTAACTCACCCCTTCATTTATTTTTAACTTAAAGCTGAATAATAACAGTAGCTTTCTCCGCTTTAGGTTTTGTGTGTCAGGACTATTTATAAGAAAATCAGTGGGCACCTGTCTTTTAAAATCGTCGGACACCTGCACTTTCTAAACAAGGAACTAACCGACCCTTCCGTGTTTTTTGTTTTGTTTTGTTTTTTTTTGTAGAAAAAAAGGACTGACTACGTGAGGCGGTGAGTTCACTGGAGTGCCCAGTTTTGGTCTGTCTGACTTCCGTTTTCGGTCGAAAATTTCACTCACTGGTAGAAAAGAAGTATTGTATATAAAATCCACTTGCGCACTTGGGCATGGGCTTGAAATCTGAACAGTGTCGTTTGCATTCAAAAATCAGCATTCTCTGCCCCAGCTGGGTTCTTGTTAGCCCTTAAAATCCTAGCAATGGCGTTAATCCTAAATCTAGGTCGACGAAAAGTAGTATCTCATTTGAAAACTGTCCGATTGGTACCAAAATTTAGGCTGGATATTACAAATTTAAATTTAAAGAAATTGCACTTAGAAGCGGGATTCGATTTTGTTTAATATATCTTATTGCTTGCTTTTTTTTCACTTCAAATTTCAAATCTGCAGCCATAGAAATGTAGGAACTTTAAAGGTAAAATGTTTTTTTAAATCAGAGGTTGAGTTATTCTTGTTTGAGCCTGCAGAGGACTCGTGATGTCATAGCAGGTAAATACTTTTAGGTGATAAAGGTCCAGAAGATATTAACAAAATGTGGAATAAATCAATCAATGTTGAAACTCTTGAGATTTTTCGTGAATTGCTTTCACGAAAATTTTTGGCTTCTTCTGATAATTGACCAATCGCTAACAAGGGCTGTTATGATACCAGAACCATGAAGTGAGAGTTTACAGTTGCTGGCTGGAATATAATACCATTTTTACAAACCAACGTACAATTTCACAGTGGTAAATGACTATTCATCATTATCTGCATCAAGATGATATGATGGTACGCAGTATAACTGAGAAGCGATGAACAATAAATTGTGTAACACCAAGTTCTGTACCAGATGGAACAGAAATATCCTCGGATGGTTGACACCAGGGTTGGCAAAATACCTTATAGATGAATTACGGTTGTCTGCAGATTTATGCACCTCATTTTTATTTTAATCCATTCCAGCGATATTACGGGACATTTTTTTTTTTTTATAAATTTTAATAGCACTCATTTCCTTCGTTAAAATACTCTCCTATGTCAAACGACAAATGTGACTGCATTGTACTGTTGGCTTAGTTCGAAAAGTAAACATTGTAGCTAATTTTAGGTCACAGTTGATCCCGATCATTTCTGGCCAATTAGTAACTCTCTGATGAATATCAACATGATTCGTTCGAATTTCAAAGATGACTTTTGTTCAACCTACATTTTTTTTTATAGAAAAGTAGCATGATTGCTATTAGACAAGTGGAGATATTATACTTTCGTATCCAAAGTCATCTAAGCCTCATCGGAGTTAGATCCCTGGTAATGTGATGTCGATAAAAACCAAACTGGCGACGGAAAGATAAAGCCGGTAGTAACTTCCCATCAAGACCCCCACTCACAAAATACGGTTTCAATGAGAACGACGTGCTATCTAGAGGACGAAAACCACCAAAAAACAACAGAAAAAACAGACTTTCGGAACGAGAAGAACGATTTGAACATTTTTTTAGAAATAGACGGACCCGAAGCCTTAACGAACACAGATTAAACCATGGTACAGGCTCAGAGATAAATTATGTAACACCAAGTTCTGTAGCCGACGGAACAGAAATATGTTCGGAAGAATTTATTGTGAACACGCCAGCCGGAAGCAAAAAAGGACATGGAGCGATCTTCATTAACCTAGCACCGCGACTGGGACTATCACGTAAATTATTAGTTAAGTTTAAAATATTTGATTTTAGCAACCGTTACAATATGTTACTTGGTATAACTTTGACACCTGCCAAAGAAAAATGTGGTTTATGACCTGTTAAAACCATCATTTCAAGGTGTTAATGTGGTTTCAGAGACATATGCTTTGTATGATTAAACATGAAAATTTCAAACTAAACATGTTCCTACTTTACTGGAGAAACATTCACCATTCTCAAAACCCTTGGAACGCTTAAAAAAAGGTAATACTGGAAAAAAACATCATATCATTACTCTGGGCTAAAGGCTACAGAACATTGCTAGTGAAATAGATTTTCTGCTCTCCTGTAGTTCGTTCCCACTTTGGAATCGAAGGCATGCCGACACATGTTCACATTCGCTTCAGATGTCAGAAGAAAGATAGAACTTACGAAGAGGAATGGATTCAACGTAGAAGCTAAAGCATTGAGCGTAAATCATTTGAGAAACTTGCAATACTATGGAAACTCGCATCGTCGCTGTAAAACAAAGACATCTCAGTGGTAACTGCTTCGTAGTATATTCTTGGTTCAAATAGGTAGATGGAAAAGTGAGTTAATTTCGTTTTCGTGCGTAAAGTGAGCTTTCATCCCTAATTGGGATTATGTAAGTACGTAAATAATCATAAATAGCAATATTACGTAAATGGTAATTACTTAACTTCTATTAGTATGCTTACAGAAACACTCTTGGGACTCCAAAAATTGTTTTAGCACAACTTAAAATGATATAGCTTTAGTAGTTTTTATGTTATGGGGCATTCTCTCTCGCATACACCGGCCTTTAGAATTTCGTATACTTGGCGATCCCGCAGTATAAAAATGTGACTATGTATTTCTGACCCGATTCTTTGTATCTTCAAAGCCTTCTCAGGGTCTCAGACAGCAACCAAAGTTTTGATTTTACTCCATGACGAAGTTACCAAATGTGCTGGGACATAACTATTTGATTTCTATCAAGTAAGGTGGATAGTTTAGTAGTAGTATGTTGTCACTCGCTGCTGCCTCCAGTAGTCAGATGGTACCCCCCCCCCCCTGACCTTTCTTTAATCGGCTGGTCGAAGAAGTGGCCGATGGTCGAGGGGAGTTGAAGCGAAGTGACCTGCACTAGCCCACGGCTCTAACGGTACTACCGAGCCGGAACTACCTCCAACTTCTCCGGTCTGTCTCAGCTTTATGACTAGTCACGGGAAATAACAGCTCATATTTTTTTTTTTTTTGGAAGGAATCTAAAATATTACAAACCGAAAATACTACTCACCTAAAGTTTTGTAAGACAGCTAAAAATTACTTCTTTATTGTGATAAAATTACAATCTACCTTATAAGTAAGGGCAATAAGTAATTGTGATAATTTTTTTCATTCTTATCATATTTACAAACAGCCCAGAGACCTCCTAAATCCACATGGTTGTCACCTCCCCTGCATGCGAAAGAGGAAGCGAAGTCTTGGGACATCCCCCACGTTCCTCCGCCAACCGCGTCACCGGATACGAGCCAGCGGAGGCTGACCAAGAGCGCGAAAGCTACATACGCTCAGGACATGATTGGAGAAACTGTTTACTGTCAGGACTCCCACTGTCACGTATTTATAGCAGGTCACGAGGCCACTGCCGCTTTAGTCTCCGAGGAGGATTATAGGGATGAGTAGTGCAGTGCAATGACTGTGCTAGGGAATTAGGGTGGTTGGGTAGGTTACTATGGAATTTTATGAACTTGGAAGGGATGAGTTCAAGAATGTAGGGTATATTAAAATCGTTATGGAGGGTTTTGTTGCTGACGTAATAAGCACTATTTACTATTGTTCTCAGGACTTTTGATTGAAAGGATTGGATACGCTTGATGTTCGACTTTTTTGCTGTTCCCATAGCTCTATTCCGTATGTCCAGATTGGCTTAAGTATAACTTTGTAGATTAGTAATTTATTTTCTATTAAGAGATGGGATGTCCTTCGAAGTAGTCTGTACAGTTGTCCGTAGCTTCTGTTTAGTTCTTGTCTTGTCTTAAACTTTAAGTTACAACGTAATACTGTCTCCCTAATTGGATGGCCGCTGCACAAAACGGTGTTGAGCTTCGGAAGCTTCCTGTGGAGGCCCAGTTAACGCTTATATTTGTTATTCGTCATATATACTAAGAAAGGTACATACTCTGATATTGTGATGTGCTTGATGAGATTAGACGAAAGGCGTTCTAACACTAAATACTCGTTAGATAAAAGTATTTCTTAAATATGCGATAAGTATTAGCTTTTAAATACTTTTAATGACTTGTTTTAATGATGTCATTAATTTTATTCGTCATTCTATCTAAGATCTAAGTGACCCATGACTCAAGAAAAAGGCACTATCTAGTTCCTGAACCAGGAGGAAGAGTCTCTATTGTCATCCATGTAGAGTAGACATCAACTATTTAATAATTTCCAAGCATGGTTTAATATATTGTGTGAGACGGTGATAAAACAGTTGAGATAACCAAAAGTATGACCGTTGACTTCCGTGGTATATTCTGAACCAAGTTAAAAACTATGTGGGCAATCGTCTACCTCATTTTGTCTAAAAATAAGGCTAAAGTTTATTTCATAGACACATTCTAACACCGAACTCATACAACTTGAGAAGTGAACATTGAGATTTTGTATATTACATGGGGTATTACTAATAGATTTCTCCAAGCCTCAGTAACATCACTGATTTTTTTATAGCCATCAATTATGAACTGTGATTGTATTCTTGAGAATATATTTAAACGAAATTAACTGAGTACTAATTGAAGGAGCAATATGGAGAGATGGACTCTTGGTTTTTTTCCCCCCCCAAAATACTTTATTATGGTCACCGGAAGTGGCCCTTTTGAATAAAAATAAAAAAAAAATTGGAAAGGCATTAAATACTCTGACTTATAAGGGGGACCGGAAAGTATTGTCGTTTTTTTTTTTACATTACATTCAAACAGATAAATTGTTAACAAGTTTTTGTTTTTGATCAATGATGAAAATCACCCTCATTATCACCAACCTTTTGCCATCTAGTGTGCAAATTTTCAATGCCGAATCGATCAAAATCAATTGTTTACTGAGCAAAATATCTGGAGATGGCATTTTGGACATCATCCAAATAGAGGGACCATTTGTCATCTCCGGCCTCACCCACCATACTCGCCCCATATTGCGCCATCGGATTCCCATTAATTCCGATCGCTAAACATTTGATAATTCGGATGATGTACAAAATGCTATCTCCAGATATTTTGCACAAAAAACAACTGATTTTTATCGATTTGGCATTTAAAATTTGCACACTAGATGGCAAAAGGTTGCTGATAACTAGGGTGATCAGATCATTGATCTAAAACAAAAACTTGTTAAAAATTTATTTTTTATGCAAAAAAAACAAAACAACGACATTACTTTCCGGTCCCCCTATTATTTATTAAGTGTTAGCGGCTTTCATACATGCAATTATATTTTCATTTGTGTCCATGCCTGTGTGGTAGAGAGTGGGTTTTTGCAGAAATATGGCGCCGGTAGTGAGGAGGGGCTGTAAAGCGGCGTGGAGGAAGGAAACGGCAAGGACGGGACGACTAGGAAGAACTGACGAGAGATAGTGTCAACGGGCTCCTCTACGCTTTCTGTCCCATCTTACCCTCAGTTTACTTTATTACATATCTGCTTTGTCCCGCCCAATCTCAATATTTATGAAATTGTAGAAAGTGTCTTCTTTATATTTTGTCTTCTTGATCACATTCATCTATTTACAATTGTGTACAGAAAGTAACTAATACAACTAGTAATTGAGATGATCCAGTGAAGCCTCCCCGTATGAAGGATTTTGCTTTAGGCAATTTATTTAAATTATTAAATCCCTACGCTGGGTGAGCTGGAACCCGGAGACGTCGTGGCCTGTCAGGTCTTTTCTCATAGTCCAAGTATGTGAGGAGGATTTCTCTAATGCAGGTCGTTTTTTTCCTGTTGCAAAATTATTATATATTATAGATTCTATAAATAAATCTATTTACAATAGGACAATATATTTCCTTTAGCTTGGCTACATTTTATACAATTTCTCAATATTACACGCTGTGATCTGCGCTTGTACAAAAGTATAATGATGTACACTATACATTAATTTATTGAACATCTTTAAAAAGTGATGGAGCTCACCTTATTTATCATAGACATAAAACTAACATCTATAACCTATAAATATCATATCATAAAAATCTACATAGAACAATAAAAGTTAAACTAAATCTTAACCTCCACGACAGTCTGTTGCCATCGATGCGGGAGGGGTGGTGGAGTCATAGTGTTAAACACTGGGCTTGTGAGGTGCTGCAACGGGTGCAGGTCGGCGTTCTTTAACCTCTCGAGACAGTTCACGAGGCCACTGCCGTTTTAGTCTCCGAGGAGGATTATAGGCATGAGTGGTGCAGTGCAATGACTGTGCTAGGGAATTAGGGTGGTTGGATAGGTTACTATGGAATTTTGTGAACTTGAAGGGATGAGTTCAAGAATGTAAGGTGTATTAAGATCGTTATGAAAGGTTTTGTTGCTGACGTATAAGGGGCATTTACTATTGTTCTCAGGACTTTTGATTGAAAGGATTGGATGTGCTTGATGTTTGAGTTTTTGGCTGTCCCCCATAGCACTATTCCGTATTTCCAGATTGGCTTAAGTATAATTTTATAGATTAGTAGTTTATTTTCTATTGAGAGATGGGATGTCCTTCGAAGTAGTCTGTACAGTTGTCCAAAACGTCTGTTTAGTTCTTGTCTTATTAGCCTTGTGTGTGGGTTCCATGTCAGTATTTTGTCAAGATGGAAGCCTAAATACCTTACTGTTTCGGACACACGGAGAGGAATCGAATTTAAAAAGACTGGTGGACAGGACTTGCGGCAGAGGGTGAAGGTTTTGTGGGAACCTCTCGAGAGAGGTATGTCTGACCACTTTTCTTATAATCCCATTGTGAAATTGTTGGAGACTTTGAGCTGCATTGTCAGTCAAGTGATGAGTATTTGAGTGCCAAGGGGCACATGTACAGCAGAGCTGGCCGGAGGGCACATTGATCGGCCCTTAGTTGATCTGCTCTCCATATATGCCCTAGTGGGTCTTCGTTAGTAACTAAGTGTATTTCTTCTCATTCGAGACCGGTGGATACGCGGAGAGAGGAAGCAAAGGTAATGCGAATATCTTCCGGTCTAGACTTGAAGCTGCTTTCGCGATTTAATTAAAAATATGTAAAGAATAATATAATCGACTCCCCAACTCATTATTATAGAAAAATAATATTTTACTGATTTTTGATCTTTCGTCATTTTTCATGGTGCACATTTTATGTTTTAGCGTCATAGAAGCATATGATGGAACTATTATGCAGAATATAGTGTATTTAATAAACGCCAGCTGAGTTGAAATTGCGAACACAATTTTAATGACAGTTTTTAATTAATTAATACTTGTTTTAAATAATAATAATCACTTATAGGATTTTGGATATCGTTAATATATACTCAAAATATAGAATACTATATATTTTTTAAAAACACTGAGTAATTAATCAATGAAATTTTATTATAATGTCGTTTGATCATAAAATGGGAAGTATCATATTTTATATCATTAGGTCGTCGGGTGGACCCACACACTATCCCCTGAACTGACAGAAAAATGGACCAAAACAGATTTCGCTGCTATAGTTAATTTTTTTTTGATAAAATAATGCAATGTAACCCTTCATATATAAATCACTATACTTAAACAATTTGAGCCATTAGCCCTAATTGGTTCTTTAATACATTATTTTTGCCTCTTCGGTTCTTCACCTTTTTTTGGTTATTTGTCACTTATTTAGTCAATTCATAGCAATGAGTATATGGCTTAATATGAGTCAATGCTAGTCTTTTCTTGTTGTATAGTATTTAGGATTTTAATAATACGAGTCGCTATTGAATTAGCGTGGTTGGGTCGTTGCACATGCGTTTGTCTCTTCAAATTCTTCTTTTTAATTAGCATTTTTCAGTCCATGTTCATGTCATTGTTTTCATCAGCTTTAAGATTATCTGTTCCCACGTGTATGTACGTGTAAGCCAGCTGTAGGTGAGTTTCCAGTCGTTTGACATTGGTTATTCCAGCTGGTTATTATATTTAACTGGAATGAAGTGGTGTTGTTTTTGTATGGGTTGTTGCCGATAATGATGTGTCCAGCCAAGTACATTTCTCAAATAACTACCTCAGTTCTGACAGCTGTTATGGGAATTTATTATTTGACTTGAAGTGTAGTTTTATTTATTAATCGTTTTCCTTTTTAAACATATTTGTTTATTGATTATTTTATAAGTGTTTATTTCTGTTGTAGATGTCATTGGTAAAGCCTTATTGTTTTCGTATTGGACTGAAGACACTCATATGCCATTATTATTCCTTTATAATTCATTGAAATATTAATTTGTCACTTGGATTTATCTTATAACAGATCACTTCAAGAAAAAATTGTTGACTAATAGACAAATGCGTATTGGTACTTTTCCTAATTGATATAATTGGCTAACTAATTATTTTGTTCTGTGACTATTCAATTAACTTTTTGGTAGGAATCTGTTTGGTTGGCTTTACCTCAAAACTTGTGAGACAAAATAGATTCTATCGGGATTGAACTGGATAGACCAGGGTCAGTTGCAATTTTCCCCTGCTGTTTCTGTTAAGTCATAATTCCTTTATTTTTTTTTAACTGTTCAAAGAATAATAATAATTTAAAATAAAAAACTTGCGCACGTATTAAGATGGTTGTATTTTAGGCTAACAAATGACAAACTCCCAGCTTACTTGATACTTTTCATAACATGTCCAAATTTTTAAATATGATGTTTTATAATTCATCTGTGGATTGTGTAATATATGTAAGGTTCTTTTAAACTTCAAGAGGGGTTCGGGTTCCAATAGGTAAACCACCAAAACAAAATAACCTTACCAAGATAAGCTTCTCTAACAGAATCACAAACACTTGAACTTTAGTTTTTTCGGGCGCCAATTGTTATGTTTTATATCTGAGGTTAGATTAGATATAACAAAACTTTCTTTAATAAACCAGTCTGTGACAAATTATAATGTTATTAACAATTTTCATTTACCTTTACGATTATTTATATATTGATTAACTTTTAGTCCTTATCTTCTAGCTTCATTCACTGTGACTGCCACGCGTTCAGTAAAATCCACTGCTATCACCTCAAACTTCCTCTCTTGATAAAACCCTTCTTCCTTCATTCTCTCTCCTGTTTATCCAATCACCACTCAACAAAATTCTCCAAGCTTCACAATTTCACTCTCCTCATTTACCACACAAACAAAAAAAGCTTAAAAACTCCCAAAACTACAAATCTTCATCCAACACTCCGTCTTCCGGGATAACCAGTAGAACAACCTCCTTGCCATCTTGTTTTCCAAGCACCCCCTCCCTCCTTTTCCCAACTCGTTTGCCGCCCTTTTATGCCCGCTAATTTCAAATTTAGATCAAAAGCAAATCATCTAAATATTATAACAATATGAACAAAATTTATGATCCTGTTGGCGATCTATCCTGGCTTAAAATTTTAGACCCCTTACATATATTCGGATGGGAGTCTAGAACATTCCATGCCATTAGATTAATCAATATGTTAATTTGTCACTTGGATTTATCTTATAACAGATTACTTCAAAAAACAAAATTTGTTGATTAACAGAGAAATGCGTATTGATACTTTTCCTAATTCATATAATTGACTAGCTAATTTGTTTGTTCTGTGACTATTTAATTAACTTTTTGGTTGGCTTTACCTCAAAATTTGGGAGACAAAATAGATTCTATCGGGTTTGAACTGAATCTTTAATAAAGTTCTCATTTTATAATACAGCGAATAATAAAAGTCTCCATTTGATTTAAATTTAAGTAAAACCAAAATTAGCTGATGGTGTTTGTAGCTGTGTTGTTCAGTATCGATGGGAAGATGGCTTGGTGGAGGCTGAGAGTGATATATGCATGATTGTTTGTTGATTTGTTTCTTCATCTGCTTGATCATCAATATTCTAGTTTTCGGAGCTGCGCTTGTAGTACTTAGTGAAATTACAATTTTTTATGATAACATTACAATATGCCTCATTGGGCAATATGTAATTGTAATAAATGATCTCATTCATACCATATTTACAATTTTTCATTCACTTTGTATTTGTATTTAAAAACAGCCCAGAGGCCTCCTAAACCCACATGGTTGTCACCTCCCTCGCATGCGAAAGAGGAAGCATAGTCTTGGGAAGTCCCCCATGCTCCTCAGTCAGATAAGAGCCAGTGGAGGCTGACGAAAAGCGCGAGAGCCCCATACTCTCAGGACATGATTGGAGATACTGGACATTACCAGGACTCCCACTGTCACGTATTTATAGCAGGTCACGAGGCCACTGCCGTTTTAGTCTCCGAGGAGGATTATAGGGATGAGTGGTGCAGTGCAATGACTGTGCTAGGGGATTAGAGTGGTTGGATAGTTTACTATGGAATTTCATGAACTTGGAAGGGATGAGTTCGAGAATGTAAGACGAACTTTTAAATAATAATGTTGTGACGCTAGATAATTGATAAAGACCCTTAAAAGAGACTTAACTTTGGTTTTTATTCTGCCTCATTCATTGTCTAAGGGACATTATATTAATTGTTACAAATAATGTTAATTTTAATCCATGGAATGGTTATCTCTCGTGCAAAAGTCTATTAAAGTTATTAATATTATCGCAACCAAACAATGAGGGGAGTTTTTAGCACCTCTCTGCTTCCCTATGTTATTTGTGAATAACTGTAACCATATGTTACTTGTGAATAACTGTAACCATATGTTACTTGTGAATAACTGTAACCATATGCTACTTGTGAATAACCGTAAATGGTAATCAGTTCCTACATTTACTCTCTCGATAAGCGGACGATGATGTCATTTAAGACTCGAGTGCCTTTGGCGTGATGTTTTCTAACGTCTTGGTCTTATGTTTTAATTTTTTTATTTTTTCCCTACCTGCTGATGCCATTTTTAACCATGTGCTGTTGTTTTACTAATTTTTTTATTGTTTCTTTTAATAAAATTGTTTTTGTTTTTTTTGTTCTTTTGGGAGGATGATTCAATTATTGTGATTAACTAACAGGGTGCTATTGTTTTAGATGTTTCGGGAAATTCCCTTTTTTCGAGAGCGCAACCGAATCGTGTATAGGACTGGTAGAAACCTCTAAATCATGTAAGTTATATATGTCATTCAAATTTCCCTGCTACCATGGTTGAGGTGTCAAATATGTTGAGTTTTGTTGTCCAGGTCACGTGTTGGCTAAAACCTTCTGCTTTGCTTTTGTGTCAACATGCCAAGTTTTGGGTTTGCTCTCTCATCCTTCTTAAGTTATTTTTTTGGAGTATTAGTACTATATATTAGATTACAGTTTAAAACAAGATACACAAATTTACATATTTAGAAGCGATAATAACATAATACAATAGGATGACAGTTGGAAAACAACACACCAGTGATGTGATCTTTTCAATTTTCATTCTTTAATTGTTTTAAGTGGAAACCTTAATGTGAAATGAATTATAAATTTAAATTCAGTAAATTAGTATTGTCTGAAATAGTACCTTTGTTATAATATGAACCATTTTATAAATCTAAAGTGCATAAACCTATTTATACTATTTTTATTGTTTTCTGGTCTTATTATTGTTAAGTTATTGTTACTACTAAAAATCTAAATTTATTTATCTTGTATTGAATTCTAGTCCTGACGTTGACCGACAGGGTGGTACATCAAGAGAGACTCTAAGCATATTTTTTAACATTTATGAAGTTTTCACTCTTCATATTTTTTTCAGAAATGTGATATTGGTTTTCTTAAGCATGCTGCCTATAACATAAATAACGTACACCTTCTTAAAACTTACATTACGCTTTAATTTCGTTAACAGCATTATTAACTTTAATAAAGAGTGATGACGTCGATCTGGGTTCGATAAATAATACTAAAATGCGATGTAATGTGACTGCGATATATTATTATTAAAAATAAATATCATTGTGTAAGATATTAATACGTTCGATTGCCTTGCTTTTATCTTTTGAAATCGTCAATTAAACCTTAGATAGCATTATAAAAATAGTGCGTATTATATTAAAGATGTGAGTAGACAAATTATTTAAACACTTATATATACCGTTCCCACAACCGTCTTTACATCGATAGCAAAACACTTTCGTTAAAGCGATCGGCGAAGAGGCTTTGCTTTCCAACAGGTACGAGGCAATCGTCTGCCGTTCGCCTGACTTTTTTTTTTTTTCTTTCATAGGCCCTTTAAATTTACAGATAATTATATATAATTATAGATCCTTAGGCGAATCTATTTACAAATTATTTTTGTATTTCCTGTAGCATCGCTACATTATATACAGGTTTTGTTATTTTATAAAAATTATATAATGGAGTAAACAAGTATAATGATACAAATTATACGTGACTGGGCTAAACTGACTAATAAAGGTGATGGGGCTCACCTTTTTGATCAAACTTAAAACTAACTTACATACTAATTCTTAACCTAATTTTTCCCCGACAGTCTGTTGCCATCGATGCGGGAAGGGTGGTGGGGTCATAGTGTTAAACACTGGGTTTGTCAGGTGCTGCAGCGAGTCAAAAAACTTAATGTGTCTCGGGCGGATGAACTCCCCCACCGACGGCACACCAAGCAACGGGTGCAGGTCAGCATCTTCAACCTCTCGAGAGAGGAAAGTCGGACCACTTTTCGCATGATCCCATTTTGGAAATGTTGGATACATTTGGCTGTCATGGAGGACACATTTATAGATCATCAGTTTGAGACGAAGTGATAGGTTGGGTGAAGTTAGCAAGTGCGATCAAATGGACATGGAATTTTTTCCATCTATTGTATGTTAGTTTATTGTCAGTTATCTCGAGTGTTTTTATATACACACATTTTTCATATCTGAGATTTTTCAGATCAAAAAACAATGAAAAATTGACAAATTCTTCTCTTGTACAGTATTGTCTTTCTTTTTTTTATTGCGACCTACAATTATATGATTCAATTAATCTCATCATTTCATTACTATTTATTACTGTAACATTAAAGTTTTATTGTTTCACTGCCCAGCAATTGATAGTAGTTTTCGTATCACTACATATAGGATCTGGGTTTAAATTTCGAGTTGAACATTAAAATCATTTTTGTCCAAATTGACGTATATTGGTTCATGTTTTATTCTAGTTTTTGAAAATTTGAGGAATTTCATTGGAATAATTGAGTATGGATATCGAACTTTCTATCGACTAAAGCTGATCATCTGTTTAGCTTCTATGAACTTTCTATCGACTAAAGCTGATCATCTGTTTAACTTCTATGAACTTTCTATCGACTAAAGCTGATCATCTGTTTAACTTCTATGAACTTTCTATCGACTATAGTTGATCATCTGTTTAGCTTCTATGAACTTTCTATCGACTAAAGCTGATCATCTGTTTAACTTCTATGAACTTTCTATCGACTAAAGCTGATCATCTGTTTAACTTCTATGAACTTTCTATCGACTAAAGCTGATCATCTGTTTAACTTCTATGAACTTTCTATCGACTAAAGCTGATCATCTGTTTAACTTCTATGAACTTTCTATCGACTAAAGCTAATCATCTGTTTAACTTCTATGAACTTTCTATCGACTAAAGCTGATCATCTGTTTAACTTCTATGAACTTTCTATCGACTAAAGCTGATCATCTGTTTAACTTCTATGAACTTTCTATCGACTAAAGCTGATCATCTGTTTAACTTCTATGAACTTTCTATCGACTAAAGCTGATCATCTGTTTAACTTCTATGAACTTTCTATCGACTAAAGCTGATCATCTGTTTAGCTTCTATGAACTTTCTATCGACTAAAGCTGATCATCTGTTTAGCTTCTATGAACTTTCTATCGACTAAAGCTAATCATCTGTTTAGCTTCTATGAACTTTCTATCGACTAAAGCTAATCATCTGTTTAGCTTCTATGAACTTTCTATCGACTAAAGCTGATCATCTGTTTAACTTCTATGAACTTTCTATCGACTAAAGCTAATCATCTGTTTAACTTCTACGAACTTTCTATCGACTAAAGCTAATCATCTGTTTAGCTTCTATGAACTTTCTATCGACTAAAGCTGATCATCTGTTTAACTTCTATGAACTTTCTATCGACTAAAGCTAATCATCTGTTTAGCTTCTATGAACTTTCTATCGACTAAAGCTAATCATCTGTTTAGCTTCTATGAACTTTCTATCGACTAAAGCTGATCATCTGTTTAACTTCTATGAACTTTCTATCGACTAAAGCTAATCATCTGTTTAACTTCTACGAACTTTCTATCGACTAAAGCTGATCATCTGTTTAGCTTCTATGAACTTTCTATCGACTAAAGCTAATCATCTGTTTAGCTTCTATGAACTTTCTATCGACTAAAGCTGATCATCTGTTTAGCTTCTATGAACTTTCTATCGACTAAAGCTGATCATCTGTTTAACTTCTATGAACTTTCTATCGACTAAAGCTAATCATCTGTTTAACTTCTATGAACTTTCTATCGACTAAAGCTAATCATCTGTTTAGCTTCTATGAACTTTCTATCGACTAAAGCTAATCATCTGTTTAGCTTCTATGAACTTTCTATCGACTAAAGCTAATCATCTGTTTAGCTTCTATGAACTTTCTATCGACTAAAGCTAATCATCTGTTTAGCTTCTATGAACTTTCTATCGACTAAAGCTAATCATCTGTTTAGCTTCTATGAACTTTCTATCGACTAAAGCTAATCATCTGTTTAGCTTCTATGAACTTTCTATCGACTAAAGCTGATCATCTGTTTAACTTCTATGAACTTTTTATCGACTAAAGCTAATCATCTGTTTAGCTTCTACGAACTTTCTATCGACTAAAGCTAATCATCTGTTTAGCTTCTATGAACTTTCTATCGACTAAAGCTAATCATCTGTTTAGCTTCTATGAACTTTCTATCGACTAAAGCTAATCATCTGTTTAGCTTCTATGAACTTTCTATCGACTAAAGCTGATCATCTGTTTAACTTCTATGAACTTTCTATCGACTAAAGCTAATCATCTGTTTAACTTCTATGAACTTTCTATCGACTAAAGCTAATCATCTGTTTAGCTTCTATGAACTTTCTATCGACTAAAGCTAATCATCTGTTTAGCTTCTATGAACTTTCTATCGACTAAAGCTAATCATCTGTTTAACTTCTATGAACTTTCTATCGACTAAAGCTGATCATCTGTTTAACTTCTATGAACTTTCTATCGACTAAAGCTAATCATCTGTTTAACTTCTATGAACTTTCTATCG
This sequence comes from Acanthosoma haemorrhoidale, assembly GCA_930367205.1. NCBI lineage: Eukaryota > Metazoa > Arthropoda > Insecta > Hemiptera > Acanthosomatidae > Acanthosoma > Acanthosoma haemorrhoidale. The sequence goes on from OV884011.1 coordinate 4,161,937, forward strand.
ACTAAAGCTAATCATCTGTTTAGCTTCTATGAACTTTCTATCGACTAAAGCTAATCATCTGTTTAGCTTCTATGAACTTTCTATCGACTAAAGCTAATCATCTGTTTAGCTTCTATGAACTTTCTATCGACTAAAGCTAATCATCTGTTTAGCTTCTATGAACTTTCTATCGACTAAAGCAGATCATCTGTTTAACTTCTATGAACTTTCTATCGACTAAAGCTAATCATCTGTTTAACTTCTATGAACTTTCTATCGACTAAAGCTGATCATCTGTTTAACTTCTATGAACTTTCTATCGACTAAAGCTAATCATCTGTTTAGCTTCTATGAACTTTCTATCGACTAAAGCTAATCATCTGTTTAACTTCTATGAACTTTCTATCGACTAAAGCTAATCATCTGTTTAACTTCTATGAACTTTCTATCGACTAAAGCTAATCATCTGTTTAGCTTCTATGAACTTTCTATCGACTAAAGCTAATCATCTGTTTAGCTTCTATGAACTTTCTATCGACTAAAGCTAATCATCTGTTTAGCTTCTATGAACTTTCTATCGACTAAAGCTAATCATCTGTTTAGCTTCTATGAACTTTCTATCGACTAAAGCTGATCATCTGTTTAACTTCTATGAACTTTCTATCGACTAAAGCTAATCATCTGTTTAACTTCTATGAACTTTCTATCGACTAAAGCTAATCATCTGTTTAGCTTCTATGAACTTTCTATCGACTAAAGCTAATCATCTGTTTAGCTTCTATGAACTTTCTATCGACTAAAGCTAATCATCTGTTTAGCTTCTATGAACTTTCTATCGACTAAAGCTAATCATCTGTTTAGCTTCTATGAACTTTCTATCGACTAAAGCTAATCATCTGTTTAACTTCTATGAACTTTCTATCGACTGAAGCTGATCATCTGTTTAACTTCTATGAACTTTCTATCGACTAAAGCTGATCATCTGTTTAACTTCTATGAACTTTCTATCGACTAAAGCTAATCATCTGTTTAGCTTCTATGAACTTTCTATTGACTAAAGCTAATCATCTGTTTAGCTTCTATGAACTTTCTATCGACTAAAGCTAATCATCTGTTTAGCTTCTATGAACTTTCTATCGACTAAAGCTAATCATCTGTTTAGCTTCTATGAACTTTCTATCGACTAAAGCTAATCATCTGTTTAGCTTCTATGAACTTTCTATCGACTAAAGCTAATCATCTGTTTAGCTTCTATGAACTTTCTATCGACTAAAGCTAATCATCTGTTTAGCTTCTATGAACTTTCTATCGACTAAAGCTAATCATCTGTTTAGCTTCTATGAACTTTCTATCGACTAAAGCTGATCATCTGTTTAACTTCTATGAACTTTCTATCGACTAAAGCTAATCATCTGTTTAGCTTCTATGAACTTTCTATCGACTAAAGCTAATCATCTGTTTAGCTTCTATGAACTTTCTATCGACTAAAGCTAATCATCTGTTTAGCTTCTATGAACTTTCTATCGACTAAAGCTAATCATCTGTTTAGCTTCTATGAACTTTCTATCGACTAAAGCTGATCATCTGTTTAACTTCTATGAACTTTCTATCGACTAAAGCTAATCATCTGTTTAGCTTCTATGAACTTTCTATCGACTAAAGCTGATCATCTGTTTAACTTCTATGAACTTTTTCTCGACTAAAGCTAATCATCTGTTTAACTTCTACGAACTTTCTATCGACTAAAGCTGATCATCTGTTTAACTTCTATGAACTTTCTATCGACTAAAGCTGATCATCTGTTTAGCTTCTATGAACTTTCTATCGACTAAAGCTGATCATCTGTTTAGCTTCTATGAACTTTCTATCGACTAAAGCTGATCATCTGTTTAACTTCTATGAACTTTTTCTCGACTAAAGCTGATCATCTGTTTAACTTCTACGAACTTTCTATCGACTAAAGCTGATCATCTGTTTAACTTCTATGAACTTTCTATCGACTAAAGCTGATCATCTGTTTAGCTTCTATGAACTTTCTATCGACTAAAGCTGATCATCTGTTTAACTTCTATGAACTTTCTATCGACTAAAGCTGATCATCTGTTTAGCTTCTATGAACTTTCTATCGACTAAAGCTGATCATCTGTTTAACTTCTACGAACTTTCTATCGACTAAAGCTGATCATCTGTTTAACTTCTATGAACTTTCTATCGACTAAAGCTGATCATCTGTTTAGCTTCTATGAACTTTCTATCGACTAAAGCTGATCATCTGTTTAGCTTCTATGAACTTTCTATCGACTAAAGCTGATCATCTGTTTAACTTCTATGAACTTTCTATCGACTAAAGCTGATCATCTGTTTAGCTTCTATGAACTTTCTATCGACTAAAGCTAATCATCTGTTTAGCTTCTATGAACTTTCTATCGACTAAAGCTGATCATCTGTTTAACTTCTATGAACTTTCTATCGACTAAAGCTGATCATCTGTTTAACTTCTACGAACTTTCTATCGACTAAAGCTAATCATCTGTTTAGCTTCTATGAACTTTCTATCGACTAAAGCTGATCATCTGTTTAACTTCTATGAACTTTCTATCGACTAAAGCTAATCATCTGTTTAGCTTCTATGAACTTTCTATCGACTAAAGCTAATCATCTGTTTAGCTTCTATGAACTTTCTATCGACTAAAGCTGATCATCTGTTTAACTTCTATGAACTTTCTATCGACTAAAGCTAATCATCTGTTTAGCTTCTATGAACTTTCTATCGACTAAAGCTAATCATCTGTTTAGCTTCTATGAACTTTCTATCGACTAAAGCTGATCATCTGTTTAACTTCTATGAACTTTCTATCGACTAAAGCTGATCATCTGTTTAACTTCTATGAACTTTCTATCGACTAAAGCTAATCATCTGTTTAACTTCTACGAACTTTCTATCGACTAAAGCTAATCATCTGTTTAGCTTCTATGAACTTTCTATCGACTAAAGCTGATCATCTGTTTAACTTCTATGAACTTTCTATCGACTAAAGCTAATCATCTGTTTAGCTTCTATGAACTTTCTATCGACTAAAGCTAATCATCTGTTTAGCTTCTATGAACTTTCTATCGACTAAAGCTGATCATCTGTTTAACTTCTATGAACTTTCTATCGACTAAAGCTAATCATCTGTTTAGGTTCTATGAACTTTCTATCGACTAAAGCTAATCATCTGTTTAGCTTCTATGAACTTTCTATCGACTAAAGCTGATCATCTGTTTAACTTCTATGAACTTTCTATCGACTAAAGCTGATCATCTGTTTAACTTCTATGAACTTTCTATCGACTAAAGCTGATCATCTGTTTAACTTCTATGAACTTTCTATCGACTAAAGCTGATCATCTGTTTAACTTCTATGAACTTTCTATCGACTAAAGCTGATCATCTGTTTAACTTCTATGAACTTTCTATCGACTAAAGCTGATCATCTGTTTAACTTCTATGAACTTTCTATCGACTAAAGCTGATCATCTGTTTAGCTTCTATGAACTTTCTATCGACTAAAGCTGATCATCTGTTTAGCTTCTATGAAAAATTCGCAAATTCTTTTGGTTATTTATTACACGAACTTCGTCAAATACTACATCATGCTGTCTATCCAGTCGGGCTATATTGCAGGAATAGTTTTATTACCTGAAATGATGTTTAAGTGATAAATACATTGGTGGCTTGAGTGTGTATCAAGTATATCTGTATCAAGTATATTTGAATGGGAAGGATTATAACTACAATCGACCACTTACAGTTTTCCACTCTCAGACTTTTAGGTTATTTTCTTTGGTACCATTCAATTTGAGCGGGCAGATTTTAGGAGAATTTTCAAAATTCATCTTTTATGAATACGATCTAAGCCATATTTCATAATTTCTTGTTTAGAATCAGTCACCTATTCTAGCCTTTTTCGTAGCAAAGGTTTTTCGTAATTCAACCTCCAGTGACATTTATCGAGGGCATACTGCTAGACAAGCTAGTGAGTATAATAGCTTTATAATAAATAATTAACTAATTATTAGTAAACTTTATTAACTTTTAAAAAAAATCGTTGATATATTTATCTTTCTAGCTAATGTTAATCAATATATGTATTTTATAATTAATACATATTTAGCTCATAGGCGTAACCTGGGGAGAGTTAATATGTCGTAATTAGTAAATTAGTTGTATTAACTGTTAACCTTGTTTGTACTCATGTTATTTATCATGTGTTGGTTGTTTTAAACCATTGGTTGTTGGTGGCTGTTGAATGGTGAGTTGATTCTTATAGGTAACATTATCCTACTGTTTTAGATGTTTTGGATTTTTCGAGTCTGCAATCGAGCCGTGTCTAGGCGTTATTCAAAAGTCTAAAACATGTAAGTCTGTCTGTTTTTACCTTTTCTCACGTTGGTTGGTTGGTTGGTTGGTAATGGGTGCATGCTCTTGCGATGTTCATCATCGGTCATAATCACCATTGTTTTATTAATACACTAAAAATCTGTTGTATATATATTTATGCTATAACGCTCCGAAGTGCTAATTTTATTAGTAGGTCTGTTTACTCAGTGGTGTTTTCAAACTATTGGCTCTGTTCTATGATACTGTATGAAATTGATTAGAAGGAAATATACGTTTGTCCTAATTTCCGTAGTACATATAATACATATATCATATATATATATTAGTATATAGATTTGCTCCGCATGTATAATATTTATCATATGTATCATACTTGAGCTGCTAACACAGTTTGTCTCATTTCAATCAGACCTCCAAAGGTTTCTCTAATGGACAATCCTGCTATTGTCAAACTATGCCATAGAGGATTATGAATTAATGATTAAGGATAGTTGTATTTAATTTTTACTTTATTCATACATTTTATTAGTTTTTAGAAGTATAGCTTGTTATTTTGTAAAATATCAACATTTTTGTTCAAGAAAGGCTATTCTTGTTTTTTGAAAGTTCTCTATTCGGTGAGGGAAGTTGATATTAAAAAAGAGCAGCTTGTAAGTCCCCCCCGCCCCCACACACAGAGCCTATTTATTATTGTGATAGGAATCTAGATGTTTATATTTTGTAGTTAATCTTGACTTTTTAGTAATCTTGATGGTAGCTACTAATAAATTTTATATCCATTGACATCAATTTAAATACAGTAAAGTTCAAGGTTGATTTTAGTTTATCCTGTCCACAGTTAAATAATCTTTGTAGAGGAGAGTCTTTTAAAAGAAAAGAAAGAAAAGCTTTATTATAAAGTACAAGCAAACCACTGGTATATACAAATATTAAGAGTTACCTTACTACATACTGGGTGGAATCTCTATGAGCAAGCGGCGTCTGGGGCTAAAGCTGAGACGTCTATGTATAAGAAAAGGATAAGATTCTGGGAAGTAGGGAGGTCTTGGAGGGATGCGGTTGCTTACTTAAAAATATCAGGAACCATCAGTGACTTCCATGAAGTCACGAGGCAGGTATACAGTTCTGCTCAAGCCCCTTCTAATTGTTCTCAGCAAGATTGTAAATATTATATATAAAGTAAGCATTATAAAACTCACGTTAACGTATTAGAACGATACATAATTTTATCAGCTGAAATTATTCATTTCCCTCTGCATTTATTAAAATACCTCCTAACTTGACTTGAATTAATTGCTTATTAAGTAATGGCATTTTCTTTTAATTTTTTCTGTTGGGACTACGAAGGAGAAGAGATCGGAAGTAAAAAAAAAAATTATGACCGAGTGAAATTTGATATGTTCTCAAGTTGAGGCGTTTGTTAAGAGATCGACTTGAGTTGATGAAAAACAGCTGTTAAGTTTTAATCAAGCTTATTTGTAGACCTACTATGTACGAGTATGTCTCAATGAGGTCCCAATGAGATGAAGGATAGGGCCCATTGTATTGTGTGTACATTATATGGCATATGAGCAAACGTTTCTCACCAGGACATGATGCAGACATGCAAAGTATGTCGAAACTTTGCCCACAAATAAATATGAAGGAAAGTTGACATCATTTTTTCATCAAGCAAAGCATATCTTTCGAACAAACGGCTCGCAGTGAACTCATAGACCTGATTGGAGTAGTGGATCTCGTAGTACTATCCAAACCCCGACCTAATAAATAAATATAATATATATTTTTTTTATTTTTAAACAGCTTTATTAGGATAAAATTACAATCTGCCTCATTGGGCAATAAGAAATTGTGATAAATTACCTCATTCATACTATATTTACAATTTTCATTCACTCTCTCATTCATACAGTATTTACAAACAGCCCGGAGACCTCCCAAATCCACATGGTTGTCACTTCCCACGCATGTAAAACAACAAGCGAAGTCTTGGGAAGTCTCCCACGCTCCTCCGTCAGTCGCGTCACCGGATACAAGCCAGCGGAGGCCGACCAAGAGCCACAGACGCTCAGGAACTGGCCATTGCGAGGACTCCCACTGTTACGTATTTCTAGCGTGTCACGAGGCCACTTCCGTTTCAGTCTCCGAGGGTGATTATATGATTGAGTGGTGCAGTGCAATGACTGTGCTAGGGGATTAGGGTGGTTGGATAGATTACTATGGAATATAATATATATTAAAGGTTTAATTGCCTAAAGGATGTCCCGTGAAAGTAACGGTTTAAATCTTTCGACATTTTGTGAAGGAATTGATCTACGGTGTCGATTGGTGGTTCTCTGCTCGGTCGGATATTCAAATTAGCCAACACACTGGCTTAAGAGGAAGTAGCTCTTAGGAGTCTTGGATCCGGTTGCCCCCCCCCCCCTCCGTAGTACAGTTGCCGTAATTTATTCAGAGTTTGCTCAGACCGGGCAAACAGACCTTGGACGCTATAGTACGTTAGACCTGGCACTGTGAATTAAGGTCAATATGGTCGCAGATAAATAATGAGCGGTAGTTTCCTGCACCGACAGGTTTCTCCGCAGTGGCCCACGCGCTGTAGTAACACACACACACACACACACACAATGTCTTCCTTATCTTCCATCATTTACTCTCTCTACTCTCCAATTTCATATTATAACAACCAAATCGGCAAAAAAATTAATCAATTTAGCTTTTTAATTATGACGATGAGATCTTCGATTTGAAACCCTGTTCAAAATTAAAGAAAAAAAACTGTCAATTCTTGTGTCATGCGAAGGGGGGGGGGGCTTAAAGCTAAATTTCTACTTAAGCTTAGTCATGGAACTAAAAGGCAGGCAGGCAGACGCATTGGTGAAAAACAAACAAACATGGTTTCTGATTTTGAAATAACAACTAAAAATTGTGATTTTCTATCCTCAGTAAAAAATAATTAAATACCGTTTTCTGATCCCTCACATCAGTGCACCTATAAGTCATCGTTACCAAACAAATCTTTACCCGATGGTTACATTATATATTTACTATATATAACTTCTTTATTGTTCTAAAATTACAATCTGCCTTATTAGGAAATAAGTAATCACGATAAATTACTTAAAGAGGCTGAGGAAGATCGCGAGAGCTACATACGCTCAGGACATGATTGGAGAAACTGGCCATTGCCAGGACTGTTACTTATTTATAGCAGTGGCCTCGTGCACTGTCGTTATAGTCTCCGAATAGGATTATAGGGATGAGTGGTGCAGTGCAATGACTGTGCTAAGGGATTAGGGTGGTTGGATAGGTTACTATGGAATTTTATGAACTTGGAAGGGATGAGTTCAAGAATGTAAGGTATATTAAGATCGTTATGAAGGGTTTTGTTGCGGACGTAATAAGGGGCATTTACTATTGTTCTCAGGACTTTTGATTGAAAATATTGGATACGCTTGATGTTCGACTTTTTTGCTGTACCCCATAGCTCTATTCCGTATGTCCAGATTGGCTTGGTATAACTTTGTAGATTGGTAATTTATTTTCTATTGAGAGATGTGATGTCCTTCGAAGTAGTCTGTACAGGCGTCTGTTTAGTTCTTATCTTTTTAAATTATTTATTAGTAACACAAACGGCATTGCTATTTTTTTTTTTGTAAATACCTCTATATAGTCACTAAATTTTATGTATATATGAAATTGAATTACGTTTACTTCTTAGAAAAGTAAACTTTGGGTACTAGAAAATTTACTGGTCGAATGTAAAATTGAGTCAGGCAATCTGTTTAAGGGGTCATTTGGATGGATGAAAGTTGGCTTTATAGCTCTCTACCGGCTGATATGAATTTAGATTTGTTTCACCATTTTCTTTTTCTTCTTGAATGGCGTATTTTTACGATTATTTTATGGCCTTGGTTTAAAAGCACTTACACACGTAAGTATCGCGTTGCAATGCATGGGAATGCATCGGATAACCTTTAAGGCGTATCATAACGATGCTTACACTCCTTCGAAAAGATAAAAAAAATTTCCTTCTAATAAAATTATGAATCCTATTTTCATAGTAATTTTTATGTATTTGATTTTTGCGTTAACGGCTAAGCGTGAGCTCTCCCAGTGTAGACCAAAATTACTGGACCACCCCCCCTTTACCTTCCAGTTCCAGGAAAATTTCATATTTGAATAAAATTGCCTGTCTTACCGATTATGTTCTGGATATTCTCTGAAAGAAATTATTCTTTTCACTATGTAGGAACTAATTTTCGCCATTATGGTGAATTCGCGATCACATGTTCTCCTAATATTTTATTAAAAATTATTTTGATATTGTCAACTTTGTCTTTGTGGTATAGAAGGAACATATCCTTAATTAATAATTATTAGGTAAAAGGAAAACCACCTGTGCTATCATGGACGTGTGATTTCTGCCTCGCTTTCATCCTTCTGTTGCCATGGTGGTAGATTAGTTACTCGGCCAAAGACAATTCATATTGTCCCGGGTTCGATTGTCGATCCTGCCAGTATTTTTCTTTGGCTAATATTTATTAGCTGTGATTTCGATAGTTGCTATAATTGTAAACATTTGGGAAATTGTCGAATGTGTAAGGTCATATAAAGGGATATGTATATTAGAAAAAAACAATTTGGGAAATTCTCTCCTAGGTTTTTTGAGGTTTGTTCAAAGTGATTGAATTAATACTATAATTACTAATTAATTATTTTATAGTTAACCCAGCTATAAAGCTTGCGAGAATAAAAAATCTGCCTGAACTTACGTATGAAACAAAGGCACCCCAAATATTCGATACGATTCTTTGATTGAATTGTTCTTTTAAACAAAAATGAAATGCTGTGATTAAATACTTCAAATGTTGGTTACAATACTAAATGTAAGTTGGAAAAAATTTGAACGGAATATATTATTTTGAACGGTTGTAATATTTATTTCTAGAAACAAAAACGGCATCAGGAACGACGAGGTACTTCCGCTGAGTTGACCCAAATTCGTGGCGCCGTCTCTCGCTTGTTTTTTTTCTCTTTCTCGGCCATGATAAAACACGCCTAATTCTAACAGTTTTCCCACGGCACATGCCTCTTTTTTTAAATTGCCGCCAAAACAACATTTTTGCTCGAATATGTCTTTTTATTGCCGCACTTTTGACATATTTCTAAACATACCTTCTGGGAATTAATACTCGAAAAAGAGATATTAACTTAAATTTTAGTTAGTAATCTTATAGAGCCTCTAATTAATATTTTTAATTAACATAACGTTTTTAACAGTCTACGTTTGGTTTGCGCAGGAGGCATCTGTATTATTACAATTTAGAACAAGATACATGAAATTATATGTTTAGAAACTATTGTAGTTTCTCAATAAATAGAAGGCAGTGGTAGTATGATAGTGAGCATGCGAAAAATATTATCTATTCTTGGCCACATTTGCAGATGACACTGCAGTCTTGTCATCCCACCCAGACCCCGACATAGCATCCCATAACCTTCAAAAACACCTTGACGAGATCGAGTATTGGTGTAATCAATGGCGGATCAAAGTTAATGAAGCAAAATGTAGTAATATGTTCCCACATTACCTTCACCCTTTGTCGCAAGACTTGTCCACTAGTTCATTTTAATTCTATTCCTCTCCCTGTATTCGAGACAGTACGATACTTAGGCTTCCATCTCGACAAACGACTGACCTGGAACCCACATACGAGACTAAAAAGACAAGAACTAAACAGGCGCTTTGGACAACTGTACAGACAACTTCAAAGGACATCCCATCTCTCAATAGAAAATAAACTACTAATCTACAAAGTTATACTTAAGCCAATCTGGACATACGGAATAGAGCTATGGGGGACAGCAAAAAAGTCGAACATCAAGCGTATCCAATCCTTTCAATCAAAAGTCCTGAGAACAATAGTAAATGCCCCTTATTATGTCAGCAACAAAACCCTTCATAACGACCTTAATATACCCTACATTCTAGAACTCATCCCTTCTAAGTTTATGAAATTACACAGTAGCCTTTCCAACCACCCTAATCCTGTAGCACAGTCATTGCACTGCGCCACTCATCTCTATAATCCTCCTCGGAGACTAAAACGGCAGTGGCCTCGTGACCTGCTATAAACGCGTGACAGCGGGGGTCCTGGCAATGGCCAGTTACTCCAATCATGTCCTGAGCGTCTGTGGCTCTCGCGCTCTTGGTCAGCCTCCACTGGCTAGTATCCGGTGACGCGGCTGACGGAGGAGCGTGGGGGACTTCCTAAGGCTCCGCTCTCTCTTCGCAGTGGATTTGGGAGGTCTCTGGGCTGTCTGTAAATATTGTATGAATGAGTGAGTCAATGATGAATTGTAAATATGGTATGAATGAGAGCGTTTATCGCAATTACTGATTGCCTTATAAAAGGCAGATTGTAATTATAGCCCAATAAAGAGTATATATATTAAAAAAAAAAATTTTTTTTGGACGCAATCCTTGCAGATGAGTAGTGTCAATTGCTTTGTCAAGAGTGTTCAGACCAACATCTGATTTTGCTAAAAAATGGCGCACGTGGTTCACGTATTGTTTAGCAACTTTAGCAGTAATTGTTGGTAAATCATCTTCATCGCCCTCTCCATCTTCACCATCAACGTCCTCAGATGGATCTAAAATTTCTTCGTCGGTTAACATCCCCACTACTGCTAGGCCGTCGTCAAAATGGTAACGTGTCACAAAGATAACGAAAACGAGACTGAACTTAAAGAAACGAAAGAAAAGCTTAGTACAATTCCTAAAACTTTCCCTCTCTCCTCTCCTTATTTCCTTTCAGTAAAAAGAGTACGAATTACATATGTGAATGTTTATATTAATGATTTACTATATATAGTAGAGGGAGGGGCGACTGGGTAAAATGGGCAGAGATGCAGGTATGTGCTGGGTGAGGTGTTGAAGAATGACTTGTAGAACAGTGTTCTGCAGGATTCATTAACGGACTTCTTGATTTTGCATGAAGTGTAGAGGGTAGGGTTGAGTCTGTCTTTTGTTCCTTAGGTATGCGGCATAACATATTAAATCAGGTTTTATTTTTCTCAAACATGGCGCTCGGTGGATTATTTCTGGTTTTGAGTTTCGCGGAAAACATCGAATTCAGTTAAAATTTACCAAATGAGCTAAAACAGGTTTGCTAAAAGTATCACCGATACTGAATCAACAAGCCTTGAGTTTTGCAAGAGTAAACAGCTAGTTCTTGTAAAAAATCTTTAAAATAGAAAAAAATTCCCATAAATATGTGTGGTTTGTCTGTCTGTTTGGCCAGTGTTCCTAAGCCACCCAGGAGGTCCTGGCCAAGGCTTCGTTACCTTTTTGTTTATAGTGGAAAGGTATCGCCCCACTCTATGCAAGGAGCTAGATGCAACCTGCAGAGACTGAAGCCCTAAGAAAACCACTCTTTAATAATTAGTGGAACCTCTATTATATAGAAACATACATTATAGAAACCAACGATAGAGAATAAAACCGTCAGGTGTAATGTTTACAAATCTAACATTTTTGAATCAGCGAAGTATCCGTAGTTTTTAATATGGTCTCTATGGTCACATGTAGATTTGAGTCGGTTATACAAAGGGGTTAACTTCCATGAAAAACTAATCTTATTAACTGTTCCCTCCAAATTTCGAGATCCCGAGACACTAGTGCTCTACCTAATCAGGATGGTCCCTCTTGACCAGACTTCCAATCCTTCCTCCCAGAAATATCCCATTAAAAACTACGGATACTGGATTCTCTATGATAATTAAATATATTCATTACATACAATCATCAATAAGTTGTTTTTTTTCTTTCTCGTTGATTATGAAACATTTCTATATAATAACAGTGGCACTAAAAACTAATTAATCGGGTTATTTCTTTGGAACTATTTTTGGCGAAGGAGCTATTTGTATATTTTATATACCAATAGCTCCTAGTAAATCTTACACGTTAACAACTAGCAGCGAGGACTAGTAACCTGTCTTATTATTTCATTATATTAACATATGAAAATACCGTGACTTTTCGGACTAAAGGAAATGAGTCTAATTATATAATGAAAAACAAAAAGGTACTAGTGAGATGTATGGCTGACTTACACTAAAGCTTAGGTGGATTTGCGAATTACACGCTTTTGTATAAAAGCAAATTTGTTACCGATCACGTGCCCGAATTTTATGTCAAATTTAAGTAGCGATGGAGAAAGGAACGACATTTTCTTATGGACTACTTGTGGACATAGGACCCACTAGTACCACCGAATGAAATTAAAAAAATGTAAATACTTACTCTATCAGCAATACTTACGGTTAATTCCTCAATGTTCGTTTGGCTTATGACTTTGCGATACACATTTTCTTTTTTTGATAGGACCATGCTGGTGACCAAAAAAAATTATGAATTGAATTGGTTGACATTAGCTTTTGTATTTCAGAATATGAGTTATGAAAAAAAAGTGTGAAATCATGGAAACACTCTTCAAACAACAATTAAGTAAACTTTGTATTAGATACTTTGTATTGAAAATACATTTATTTGTACGTAAAATTAGTTAAGTGTATTTATTAATATACGAGTACAGATAGTACATTCGCAATAGGTTATTTATTGTATGCCCTGTAGTTTGGCTACATGAAACATAAAAAATGTTTTGGTCAGGATTTTGCATAAAATCGGCCCCAATGCGAGAGACATCACAGTTTTTTTAAATTTCCTAAGATTTTGTATTCGTACAAGTTTTAAGGATTTTTTCCATCCATAAATAAATTATTTACTGCACGGTAATAATAATGTATCAAGGCTGGATCTGTCGGATCAGATTAGGTTGCCTAAGCACAATCGGTCAACAACGTCCTCAGATGGATCTAAAATCTCTTCGTCGGTTAACATCCCCACTACTGCTAGGCCGTCGTCAAAATGGTAACGTGTCACAACGATAACGAAAACGAGGCTGAACTGTAGAAACGAAAGAAAAGCTTAGTACAATTCCTAAAACTTTCCCTCTCTCCTCTCCTTATTTCCTTTCAGTAAAAACAGTACGAATTACATATGGGATTTCATAGAAAACATTTATCTCGCACTCATTCTGCTCTCTGGTCTCTCGCTGTCCTCTTTCCCTTTCTTGAAACAGTACGAATTAACGAGGTTTTTAAGCTGGAAATACGTATTATAAGGCGTTTTAAGTGACCTCGAGCATAAAAATAATACGGATTACAGAGGGGACTGAAATGCATTGTTTTTATACCACTTACCGGGATTTTCTTTGGGGACCGGCAAATTTGTACGAATTAGTCGGAAATACTAAATATCGGGATCCTACTGTATGATAGAAAAATATTAGGTATTTATTTCTACAGTTCAGGCCTAGAAGATTGTTTTCGTTGTTGGACAAATATATTGTGTTCCAGACATTTAAATTTCAAGATGTTCGCAATCTTTTATAATTTTGAACATAATTTATTGATCTGGTTTTGCTAAAAAATGACGCAAGTTGTTCACGTATTGTTTAGAAACTTTAGCAGTAATTGTTGGTACATCATCTTCATCGCCCTCTCCATCTTCACCATCCACGTCCTCAGATGGATCTAAAATTTCTTCGTTGGTTAACATCCCCACTTCTGCTAGGCCGTCGTTAAAATGGTAACGTGCCACAACGATAACGAAAACGAGACTAAACTGTAGAAACGAAAGAAAAGCTTAGTACGATTCCTAAAACATACAATTATCTATTTGTAGAATTGAAAATGAACATTGTTAGAGGCAACTTGTACATAACTAGCAGAAGTCATTAACAAATCCAATGAATGTGCCAAATTAATTCATAAATATGAACAAATCATTAATTGATTCATTTATGTCACTTTATATTTACATACAAATAATAAATCTCTGTTAAATTATTTACAAGCACAAAAGTTATAGCTACCGATAACAAACAATATGCATATAACCAGAGAAATTTAATTGGTATTTAAACTAGTTTATGATCTCGATTACATTAATGAGCAGGGCAGGGCTATGCATAAAAATAACCGTTATGTAAGGATTTTAGTTAAAACTGATAAACATTTCTTGTTTACGTGTGGCTTGGACATAATCAAACCTTTTTATTTCTAATTAATTAATCATCACTTTTTAATTAAATGTTAGTATGTTTGAACCATTTAATAGTGGGAAATCCAAGGCAATTAATTATCAACGGCACTTACCCTAAATGTTATCCATAAGTTGACAATCGAAGCTCGTCCCATCAAATTGTTGAAATAGACGTGGTCATAGGATGAAATTCTATATAATCAGCTTTATTATGATAAAATTACAATCTGCCTTATTGGGCAATAAGTAATTGTGATAAACGTTCTCATTCATACCATATTTACAGTTTTCATTCACTCGCTGGTTCATACAGTATTTACAAAGAGCCCAGAGACCGCCCAAATCCACATGCTTGTCACTTCCCACGCATGTAAAACAACAACCTGAGTCATGAGAACTCCCCCACGCTCCTCCGACAGCCTCGTCACCGGATACGAGCCAGCGGAGGCTGACTAAGAGCGCGAGAGCCACATACGCTCAGGACATGATTGGAGAAACTGGCCATTGCCAGGACTCCCACTGTCATGCATTTATAGCATGTCACGAGGCCACTGCCGCTTTAGTCTCTGAGGAGGATTATAGGGATGAGTGGTGCTGTGCAATGACTGTGCTAGGGAATCAGGGTGGTTGGATAGGTCAAAGTGCCTGATGAATGGTTTCCTGAGTTTCACTCTTGGGGAAAAAAACATTTATATTCACTACCTGAGTCATCGATTTCTGATAGTTTTCCTATTTAGTAAATGCTCCTAACTTGAAAATGACAGCGTTACTGCCTCAAGTGCTTTTGTGGGCAATATAAATAGATCAATTTGTGGGCAACCGTTCTTAATATTGACATCCCATTAGACAAATCTGCTTTATTTGATCTTTCTTTTATAATCTGTACAATAAAGCTTTGGGACTCCATTCCTCTAAATATTGTCCCTCAACATCACTCCCATTCTTTAAAACCAGATTTTGCTTTAGTTAATTTCCCTTCAATGAAGGGTTATTCACGTTATATCACGCCCTTCAATGAACATTTTTTTTACATTTTTACATTATGTGTCATTCTTTCCCTAATTTAATCTATTGGTGCACCCTTTCGCTCTTATTTGTAGGCACTAATAATTTCTAATCTTATTTATTAAATAACATTAATTATTATGCTTGCCTAGCATCTTCATATATACACTAACCCAATGCTTACACTACTATTATAATTTATGTTAGCTAGACATTATTTATTTGTACATTTTTGTTATTCTTAGGGAATAATGTCCTGGGATAAAGACTTATTTAAATATTTTTTTTATTTAAAAAAATATATGAAACCGGTTCAATTTCAAAAGATTATATTCTAATAATATTTTTATTTATTTTTTCAGGTAAGTGACAAATATGCGCACTGCTATTCTGAGTTTGCTCTAAACATGTAAGCACTTATTATGTATGTTATTTAATAAATATGTATAAGGAAATGTTGAGCATATTGTATGTTTTTTTTTTTGCTAAGTATGTTATACATGTTTTGGCATTATGACGTAGCTTGTTCCCGGGGCTGAAGGTCGGAGGAGTGAGTGAATATGTGTGGTTAGGGCACCCCGCACCATTACCGTTCTTTCTCGGGTCAAAAGGTCAATTTTAGACGTGGATTCCCTGTGTGGTTTCAACAAATACATTTCAAACATTTCGGCTGATTATATTAACACAAATTCATTCTTATTTCTTGTTATTGTTATTAGGGTATTGTTTAGACCATCGCGTAATAATAATTATCATGAGATCATTTTTGACAAAGGAACTAATAGTCGCCTTATTTGTAGTGCTTCCTTGCGTTATTTGTGAAACTTATTCCTAAAAAAATGGTGAAGTAGGACTTACTTTTTTTTGTCTTGACGTCTCGAATGACGTTCAAAAATTAGGAGTTGATTTTGAAAACAGGAGTTCTTGCCGTTGTTTGAAAATTGTTGACCAATCAGGAGAGGTACGAGGGTGCAAATGGGATTTGAAAAGCCAACAGTACCTACTATTAGTTCTTTACATCGATTAAATTTAAAATAAAAAACACTAATAATAATGTTTGGCCAAAGTAAAAAAAATATTGACCGACGTTTTGCCGAATGAGCCATCCATGCGAACCCTTAAATAAAATCCACATGGAAACAGCTCAAAATGAGATAGCCCAGATTATGTATAGGTTGTATCATCATGATGTGCACTAGGCGGCCATCACCTCTCATCTAAAGGGTGTCCCAGAATTAAGGCAAGATTTGAATTTGCCGCCATTTGTGCAGTAAAGATCTGGCAACCCAAAAACAATTTGACAGCTGACAGTTTAGGGTTAGTAAAAATGGAGCGTTACACGATAGAACAACGTGTCTTTATTGTTGAACATTATCTCAAAAATAATGAAAGTTTGGCGGCCGCAGTTATAAAATTTCATACAAAATATGGTCGGAATAGTGTTTTCACTTCATCAACTGTGAAGAGATTAATTGAAAAATTTAGGGAGTCTGGATCAGTTGGAGACACTAAACAAACTGGTCGTCCAAAAACAAGCCGTTCAAATGTCAATATCGAAGCAGTGCGTGAGAGTGTTGTAGAAAATCCATAACACAGTTCTTTGTGCCGAAATTGGATGATATTGATGTGGCCAATATGTGGTTTCAACAAGATGGTGCCACATGCCATACAGCCCATGGAACAATCCAAATACTGCATGAGACATTTCCATGTCATGTACTCTCTCGTTTCGGTGATCAGAATTGTAGATCTTGTGATTTAACACCTTTAGATTTCTTTTATGGGGCTATTTGAAGTCAAAGGCGTATGTCAACAAGCCCACATCTACCCGTTCATTAAAAGAGGAAATTCAACCACATTTATGCCAAATGGTCATGGAAAATTTCGACAAAAGAGTGCGTATGTGCCAGCAAAGTCGTGGAGGCCATTTTCCCGATGTGTTATTCCATAAATAACCCTATCCTATTTACTTTATAATTCAATAAAAAAAATAACAACAAAAATACTAAAAACTGTGTTTTCTATTTAAATCAAATCTTGCGTTAATTCTGGGACACCATTTACTTCAATTTGGTTTTCTTAACTTGATTCACTATTGTTTAATTAAAGTTACTTACTCATTTATCACCATGAGGCTGAATTGACCCCGATCTTAGGCGAGCCACGGGAACGGGAAGGTTAGTCCCTAATCTCTTCAGGTAATAGTTATGACCTGTGAGAACTCAGAAGCCGGAGTGGAAATATTCCAAAGAGGACTACTAGTTTTCTTAATTCCTTTAATTATGTTCTTTAGCTGTCATATAAGAAAAAAAATGGCAGAGATTTGAACCCAGAAGCTTCCGCTCCTCGGTCAGGCAGGATGTGGTCTGATGATCCATCCCTTAGTATATTTATAATATTTTTAGCTTATCTCGTAAGACTTCGATAAACCGACTTGGTAGAATAGTTTGGCTAGAATACATAATTTAGTCTCTAATCATTACAGATTGGAAGGTGTGTAATGCACTCAGGTGATTCACTCAGGCAGATATTTAGGATGGTTTTAAATGGTTTCAGTTGCCTCACAGATGACTCCTATCGGTGGAAGTTAAGTGCCTGGGCATGTTGTCGCTGACGCAGCGTGTCTGCCGTATAGCATGCGTCAACGACTGGACCCGTAGCTATCTGTTTGTTTGTTATTCCACGGGCCACGTGTACCCTAGCTGGCAGATATCTTAAAGTGACATCTTATTTATGCCTTCGGGCCCGAGCTCCTCACCCCAGTCCCCCTTAGGCTAATAAACACTCCAGAGGTTCTTAAGGCGTACTCCAGTCGAAGGGATAGTGGGAAAGTAGGCACGTGTTTCTTCTTAATGCCTGACTAAACAAAACTCGACAAAATATACTGTCTCAATGTTCCAGCTTTCGTAAATCGTATTGATTGTAACTGCCCCCCCCCCCTTCATAGCCCTTTAAATTTACAGATAATTATTTACAATTATAGATCCTCTTGCGAATCTATTTACAAATTATTTGTGTATTTCCTTTTGCGTCGCTACATTATATAAAGGATCTTTCCCCCCCCCCCCAAAAACCCCTTTATTTGTCAATATTATTTACAAATAGATGAACAAAATTCAATGTACAAGATTTACAATGTTCTCTTGCTGCATACACGGATGCATTGGAAGGAGGTAATATTTACAAAAACAAAATTTTCTATTTGAAGTTAAAAAGTCAATTAACAATATACAGGACTAGGTGATGGGGCTCACCTTCAGATTTGTTATTTTTATTTTTTTCTAAGCTCTCTAGTTAGAAATTCAGGATAAGGAAAAATATAGAATATTCAGGTAAATCGATTAAGGATGAGGGAAAAAATAAAGGGATATTTGGGTTGAGCGGATCCTTGTACTAGGAGTACCGGCTTGAAGGTGGTGTGAGGGAATTAAGGAGTGTGGGAAGCCTCGGTAGAGGTTGATAGTTATTTTATAAAAATTATATAATGGGATAAACAAGTATAATGATATACATTATACGTGACTGGACTGAACTGACTCTAATAGATTATAAATTATATCGATCTGTGAGTTTTAAAGGTTTGTTTCGCAATACTTTGAAAAATTTTCATTTGTTCTTGTGTAAGACAATAATGTTTGAAAAAAAACAAACTTTCAAACTGATTCCCTGATTAGCACTCAGCTCACAAGCAACAATTATCAGAAATCAAGCATTTAAAGTTCTAATTTCTATGGTATTCGCAAAAATTATACTTTATGATACCGAAAAATAATTATTTTTTAGGCCCAATCGATACATTTTTTTTATTATCAGTACATTAGTAATTAAAAACATTGTTTCTGTGTTAAAAAAACCATTTTTGATGGGTGAGATGGTTCAAGAAATTAAATACATTATTTTTATTAAAAATACCAAGCTGTTTTTTTTTTTAAATTATAAATTATATATGTTTCAAATTTTTGGGGGGAAATGTTTCGTGTTCCATTTTACCATTTTTGCAACCATTTGGACTTGGGAGGTCTCTGGGCTGTTTGTAAATACTCTATGAATGAGCGAGTGGATGAAAATTATAAATATGGCATTTATCACAATTACTAGGCAGATTGTAATTTTATCAGAATAAGGTTTTTCATTTACCAATTTTAGCTTCTATTTGAAATGGTTTTTGAAGTTTGATTCAGTAGTATCGAATGGTGCATACCTTGTAAGTTTATTTGCATCTCGTCCAGTTGGACTCGTGATAAGAGGGATTTTCCGTGACGTGGTGGTCAGAAGGAAAAAGCGCACATTCTTGGCACTGAGGGAAATAATTACATTTCAATTTCATTTATGATTCATGTCTTGTGCTGTCTTTTATCATCGTATTAAAAAACAAAAAAAAAATGTGCTATCTATTTTGTATACTTTCCGTATCCGCGCTTACCTGAGGAATTCGTGCCATGGCTGAAACCTGAGTTGAATATTCCATTATCTGTAAAAGAAAGTATGAGGAATTATTTGAAAGTGTTTTTTTTTTAAATATATAAATTTGATTATTTCCGACAATCTGTGGCCAAATCGGTGATAGAGGGTAGGCAAATTTATTTCGGAAATTATAGCTGAGAGCTAAGGTATGCTTCAGGGATCAGGGATTAGAGGTTGAAGGACTTCAGAAATGGAAAGTCCCTTTTGCGTGGGACGAAATTGAGGAAGCATTTTATTTATTTCCATCCTGTTGAAAGCTAGCCATTTGAACAGTTGGAAGATTTTCAGTCAAACGTGTATGTTCGACCGTAGCGATCAAATAATTTAATCTACCATGAAAAAATTCGTTTGGCATTTATTATTTATTGAGAACATTTATCACATAACAGCTAAGAAGTTATTAGGTCGAGTCATAAGTAACTTCCGTTTTTTTTATCAGACATTTTTCTCTCATTAAATAACAAAATTATATTAATTTATTATGTATATTCACCACTATTATCTATAACCTTCTACCATCTCCCTGGCAGTTTATCAATTCCTTCCTTGTAAAATGTGGTACACCTCTTGTTGATTGACGTGGATTTTGCTCCAATATTGCCTTCAAAAGGTTGTCTTCAAAGTCGGAAGGACGTCGCGCCCTCGGTTCGTCTTTTAAGGTCGTATCTCCAGAACGGAATTTCATAAACCAATTTCTAACTGCCCGATCAGTTATTAGTCCTTCACCATATACACTGCATATTTTTTCAGCTGTCGCTCTAGCACTATTGCCTTGTTTAAATTCCCAAAGCATTACATGACGAATATGTACTTTTCGACTCTCCATTTCAGAGTTTAAAAAAAAACAGTTTAACGTAACGTGTATTAGACAAAACAGTTGACAAAAGACTAACTGAAGCCTCGTCTATATATTGAAAACAAAAACTTGCTGTCATGGTAACTCATAGCGGGTAGATACGAAAAATATATTCTACTTAGCTGCATCGGAAGTTACTTATGACTCGACCTAATATTTAGTCAGTACGTATTTGAAGTTCTGATTTTTTTATCATTGGCTGTCACATTATAGGCGTTAATAAAAAATAAATTTAAAAGAATATTTTTGGTGCCAAAAATTGCAATTTGGTATTTAATCTTACGACCTACTGTACAATGGGAGTTTTCAGAGACCTAGATGGTTTGATAAAAAATGTGAAATAGCATAATTTATCTATTCCCCTAGTTGTTCTTTACCCCTGTTTGACCATGAGGCATTTTACATTATGCTTCGGTACCTAATTTTAATTAATTACTACTAATTTTGAGCGGGGTATTACATTAAAGGTCAACAGCTATTAACAATGTTTAATTCATGTTTTGTTTTCTAAGATTTTAATTACCAAAAGCCATTAAAAGCTTTAATTAACCTTTTGCTCTTTACTTTAACCCGTGTTTCTTAAATTCACGCATTTCATTTTTTCATCTCGTCATGTTTATTCATTGATAATACATGTATACAGAAAATAAACTGATACAATCAGTGATTGATTGAATGTAAGTGATGCTTCCTCAAATCAAGGATTATGATGACAGTTAATTTAAATTGATAAATCCCTACTATAGCACCTTCGGAGTAGTCGTGGCGTCACAAGCAAGTCCGTGGTTCCTGGTCCGATTGTGTGAGGATTCCGGTCTCCTCATGGTTTTTATGTACTTTTGACTTACTGAAGCGAACCAGTGACTTTGATTAAAATATATTTGGTTACTAAAAATAAATGTTTTCTTACTGGTTAGGGTAGCAAATATTCAAAAGTATTTCAATCAAAAGCGATCTTAATAGACCCTACATTCATGAACCTCGAACCCTAATCCCCTAGCACAGTCATAGCACTGCACCACTCATCCCTATAATCCATAATTTCAAAGCCCTTTATTGATCAATAAGTTTTACAATTTACAAATTTTTGATATAAAACTCCTCTTACTCCATACGCAGATGCATTCGAAGGAGGGTAGAATTACAATAACAATTTTCTATTCGAAGTTAAAATTACAAATCACTGGGTACAGGACGAGGTGATGGGGCTCACTTTCAGATTACAATGAGGGAACTACAGACTAAAACCTAAAACTAGAATCTAAGACTAAAGCTTTCCTGCCTCGACAGCGTCCTGCCATCGATGGGGGAACGGAGCGGAGGTTATCGTGTAAAACACCGGGTTTGTCAAATATTGCAGGGAGTCGAAAAATTTGATATGTCTACGTTGGATGAATTCATCTACCGTAGGCAAATCAAAGATCTCGTGAAGCTCACTGTTGCTCCGCTGCTCGAATGAAGTATGTCTGACCACTTTCATCAGTAAACCGTTTTGGAATTGTTGGAGTCGCCGAGCTGTTGTATACGTCAGATGAAGAAAAAGCAGTGCACCATACAGCAGTGTAGGCCTTAGTATGCTCTTGTATGTCAATAGCTTGAGACCCAGTGATAGATTGGGGGAAGTCAATAAATGCGTAAGCCGGTAAGACTTCGTGCGAGTTTGCCTTAACTTCCTCGCACTATGGTTACTAAAATGGAGGTGTCTGTCCATTTTAATTCCCAGATATACTAGGCTGTTGGCTGGTAAGTTTTGCTGCGTTCCTACTGTGTAAGTAGTAGGCAGCGGACTTTTTCCCTTTTGGAAAGAGAAAATTACGCAGTCAGTCTTACCCGCGTTTACAGAGATATTGAGTCTCCCCAATCTCTCACTGATCTGGTCACAGGCTACTTCAGCCTGTCTAAGAGCTACCTTGGCGCTCATGCTGCTACTGTACACCGCTATGTCATCTGCGAAACGCCAGAGGCCTTTGATCTGATATAAATACGTGACCGTGGGAGTCCTGGCAATGGCCAGTTTCTTCAATTATGTCTTGAGCGTCTGTGGCTCTCGCGCTCTTGGTCAGACTCCGCTTCCTCTCTCGCATGCAACGGAGGTGACAACCATGTGGCTGGTATGAATGAGAACTTTGATAACAGTTACTTAATGCCCAATAAAAGGCAGATCGGTTTTCATTTATGTATTGCATATATTTTACAATTTAGTAAATGTACTTGCTCAGAGATCAACTAGTGTTTGTAATTGAAACTCCTTTGTAGGGCGTTTACACGAAAGTTTCGTTAAATTATAAATGTAGTGTTTAATGGCAAAATAAAACATTGTTGTTTCGTCGGTAATGAACGCCGGGACTAAATTGAACGGTAGCCAGAGCACGCCTTCGGAGCAGTAAAAGTTGAACAGTTACAGTGGAGTCATTGGGGCCAGTTTATGCCCCTAGTGCTCTATTATAGAATGGGGGCCTGGTTAACAGTAGCACTTAGAGGCTCCAATGCATTTATTAGCTGGAGTTAGGGACATATTGTTTCGTCGGTTATACGAGCGTAAAAGATGTCACAGCGGGTTAATTGCAGCTAGAAAGCACTTTATTGCCACTTTTAAAAGCCCAATTGCAGATGATTAATTTCTCGCTTCCCGGCGACGTCCCCATTCCCCATTCGGGACAGTGTGCCGAACCCCGGGACCGTTCGTTACGTTCTCATTACACCCTGGTATCTGTGCGTGTGTCTGTAATTACAGCCGAGCACGGCAGCTCGTCACCTTAGCTCGTTCTGCCTCTCTACTCTCACGGAGCTTAACGCGAGAGGGCCTCTCAGGTATGCTTCGGTTAAGTATCAAGTTGTATTTTACTCACAACGCCCTATATATTTAAGCAATTTAATGAGCCACGCTATTTCTTCTCGAGTTAAATGGTAAATTGGTTCAAATTTCATGCAGCAAGACAACTATAAGACAAATTTAAGTCTTTATACATAGCCACGTATTCCAACAAATGTCTCAAGCCAAGCTAGGGAGGAGGAAAGGGTCGGACATATCACCAACACAGCGCACAAAGACACATTATTAACATGAGATCTTATTTTTTTTTTACAATTCATATCAAAATAAATGTATTTAAAACGCAAACTAATGTTTTACGGCTGGTTCTAGTATGCGTCTTTAGCCATGAGTGTGCCCAATAAATGCACTCAAGATTGGTGTTTGCCTTCTGACATAATTCCATGTCTGTGTACAGGCTACCCATGGTACCCAAACGATTCCATGTCTGTGTATAGACTACCCATGGTTCCCAAACGATTCCATGTCTGTGTACAGGCTAACCATGGTTCCCAAACGATTCCATGTCTGTGTACAGGCTACCCATGGTACCCAAACGATTCCAAGTTGTGTACAGGCTACCCATGGTACCCAAACGATTCCAATTTGTGTACAGACTACCCATTGTTCCCAAACGATTCCATGTCTGTGTACAGGCTACCCATGGTACCCAAACGATTCCAATTTGTGTACAGACTACCCATGGTTCCCAAACGATTCCATGTCTGTGTACAGGCTACCCATGGTACCCAAACGATTCCAAGTTGTGTACAGGCTACCCATGGTACCCAGACGATTCCATGTTGTGTAAAGGTTTTGTTAAAAGAAAAAGAAGATGTGGGAATCATAAAAAAGATGAAGTCTCCAGGACAGTCTCTCGATCTCAACCGGACGGGCAGTTGGAAGTAGGAGGACATGGTCCAACTTATCGAAAACATCTTATGGAGATTCTGCAAAGTTGTTGGGACAATTAAACAAACTCTTTGAAAGGATGCCTAGAGTCATCAAAGTTTTTTTGTTTTTTTTTAATTGAAACATCTTTACTGTGCTAAAATTACAATCTGCCTTATTAGGCAATAAGTAATTGTGATAAATGTTCTCATTCATAGCATATTTACAGTTTTCATTCACTCGCTCATTCATACAGTATTTACAAACGGCCCAGAGACCTCCCAAATCCACATGGTTGTCACCTCCCTCGCGTGCGAAAGAGAAAGTGGAGTCCTAAATGTGTTATTAAGAGTAAAGTGACCCTTTTTGGACGTAAAGACCGTTGAAATGAAAATATGTAAATGTTTCTTTACATTATTATAACAACAAAAATCAATGCAAATCATACTTAATATATTTTGCGTCTAAACAATATGGAAAAGTGATAAGAGATGTTCGTTCACTTAGCCTTGTGTGGAAAGATTCATGTCAAGTGTGACTGACACTTTACACACGATTTAGAGTTTCATTACAACTACTAAAATGTTTTTAATAATTGTCCATTTGTTGTTTAAAATAAAATTGTTTTTTTAATTTTAGCATTTCTGAGCCATCGAGTAAAAATAATCATCAATCAACAGTTAAAATGATTTTAATGAATTTTCGTCAGTTTAATGGCTGCACAATTATATAATGTTAATCAGGATTTTGAGATCATTAATTGTAATAACCTTTAGATTGCTTTACAAGTTCTTTTTGAAGTTAAAAGTTATATTAATGCAGTAATTGTAAGGTTTTAAATTATGAGGCTTCCTAATATGTTGTTGTCGGGTCGTCACTAGGGAAGTGCCTGGTCACCCTAGCCCTGGTGACAAGTGAGGATTGTTTGAGTTTATAACCTGGACAATCGTTTCATGACGGCGTTACTATCTGACTCCATTTTTGATAGGTATGTGCCCCGACAATGCACTATGTTCAAGAGAAGAGGTACAGAGGTTTTCATAAAGAATTAGTCAAGTTTTCAGAGTTCGAGCGGAAGCCACGCGTCAACGAGTAAAGGTCACGAGAGACTAATTTACAGGACTAGGAGCCCGCTTTAAGTACCCTACCCAGCCTTGTCTACTGGAAGAGGCTGGCAAGGGTTGCTTAGGCCTGCGGTTGGTTCCCACACATGTGGTGAGGTACCCACGGCCGACGCCTAATTACCCGGCCAGCCCTGTCCCCTGGGAGAGGCTGCAAAGGGTTGCTTAGGACCTGCGGGTTCCCTCATATGGTGAGGTACCTGCGACTGACAGCTGGTGACCCTTCTCGTGTGACTTAGTTGGCTCCCGCCTTTTATTGCTTCACATTTACATTGATTTATATTTGTTCATGTTATTTACATTTGTCTATAATACATTTAGTTCATGTTATTTACGTTTGCTTAGAATATATATACAATAGAGTATAGGGTGATTTATCTTATGTAGTTAGCGGTCGCTACAGTTGTGTTTACATCTAATTAATTCATTAATTAACTATATTTTATCAGAACTAATTTTCATGTATTCCTTCAAACAAATTTGATTGCCTTGTTAAATTTGATGGCTTTAGATGTTATAGGGAAGTCGCGCTGGCACGCAGGTTTGCTTTACAAGATCAAAATATATTTACCACAGACCCTTTTCCTAATCCTACAGTCCTACCTTTCAAACCGCTTCTTCCAAGTCCGCTGTGGTTTAGAATATTCCAACTACTATCCCATAAAAGCAGGAGTTCCACAGGGCAGTGCCCTGGGTCCCATCCTCTATAACCTGTACACAGCCGATATCTCCACTACCCCAAATTCCTTCTCGGCCACATTTGCAGATGACACTGCAGTCTTGTCATCCCACTCAGATCCCGATATAACATCCCATAACCTTCAAAAGCACCTTGATGAGATCGAGTATTGGTGCAACCAATGGTGGATCAAAGTTTATAAAGGACACTGTTGCCGCATTACCTTCACCCTTTGCCGCAATTCTTGTCCACTAGTTTTTTTTTAATTCCATTCTTCTCCCTGTGTCTGACACAGTACGGCTTCCCTTCCAAACCTTTCTAAGTTCATGAAATTCCATAGTAACCTATCCAACCACCCTAATCACCTAGCACAGTCATTACACTGCGCCACTCATCCCTATAATACTCCTCGGAGACTGAAACGGCAGTGGCCTCGTGACCTGCTATAAATGCATGACAGTGGGGGTCCTTTCAATGGCTAGTTTGTCCAATCATGTCCTGAGAGTATGTGGCTCTCGCGCTCTTCGTCAGTCCCCACTGTCTCGTAATCGGTGACGCGGCTGACGGAGGAGCGTGGGGGGACTTCTCAAGAATCTCACATGCGAGGGAGGCGACAACCATGTGGATTTGGGAGGTCTCTGGGATGTTTGTAATAACTGTATGAATGAGCGAGTGAATGATAATTGTAAAAAATATGTATGAATGAAAACATTTATCACAATTACTTGTTGCCCAATGAGGCAGATAAAGTTGTTTTATCAATCTAAATTGGGTAGTAGCAAAGACTAAAAATTAGTAGGTACTTGAATTAATTCACAATGGAATTTAGGAAATCCCCAACGAGTATCGATTCTTTAAATGTTAGAAAAGTTCTTAAGTAAGAAGTCATATTATATTGTACATTGATGTTTTAAAAACAGGAAAACTAACCTGTATTATTTTGGCGCAGTCCGCTCACGTTCCGCCATTAGACTGCACTTACATGATTATGTATATGTTCTAAATAGTGCAAAGTACGTAAATAAAATGACGTGAGGTTGAACATTTCTAAGGTGGAGGATTTTATCTTATTACATGAGTGAAAGGGAAAGGTTAGCGTATATGCCGTCGCTCCCAGTGCCTTTGTGACTATAAGTATTAACTATTTATAATAGCTTTTCTAAAGCGTGATCCAGGTAGCAGAGATTTTTCTGTTTCTGGCATTAATATCAGTGGCCTAACGGTGTAAGGTGTCGCCGGTATTAACCCTCATTCCGAGCCTAACCTACGGCCCACATCTCAGGGGTAATTGTCATCTCCTCGGGAGGAGGGTGAACGGTAAAGAGAATGAAGAACTAGGGTAAGAAAGAGTGATAAAGTGGATAAGATTAGACAAGACTAGAAAGACGGGCCTGGCAGCCTGCGCTCTCCTCCGTGTGGGGGAACAGTTAGAAGGGAAGTGTACCGCAACAACGGGACCTCTTCTTTATGCCTGTGCTTCCACATCGGCTAACTAGATTGTACTCATCGCTCCTGTTTTAGGATCGCCTGCCTGGACGGGGAAGGGCGGGTCCCGAACATTGCTAATTTTAGCCCCCTAAGCTTTGTGATAACACTATTATAGTAATTTTGGCAAACTAGCTCCCGTAAATTCTTTTATTTGCCAAAGTTTGTCCAACACGTGGGCATTAAACGAAACTAACAATCAAAATTATAACTTATACCTACCTAACTACCCTTTGTATAACACCAGAGGAAACCCAAAGCAAATAACGACCTCAGGAAAAAGTTTGAAAAATACATTTTCACTCCCTGATACAACATGAAAAAATCATGATTATATTGGTTTTAACAGTCGTTTGTGTGGCGGTTAATATTCCATCGATCGTCAATGAATGACAAAATAATGGATTACTCGACTGTGAAGATAAATCCCACATTGACTGAGATTGTGCGCAAGTCGTAAAATGTTTTATTATAACTACATCATGAACTATCAAAGCGAGTAAATGGATTGGATAAGCCCTTATGGCAATAGCTATAACTCACCAACTGTTCATCTCTTATTTTATCGGATCGTGTAATTCTATTTTTGTCTTATTTATGTATAAGCGCTATGATTTAGTAACGCTCCAGTGGCTAAGGAGCTCGACCTAGGGTGTATGCTATTCATGTCATAGCAGTGATGTTTCTCACATCCAAAATGGCTACAAGTGTTGGTATAGTAACAATTATAATAATAATAATCAAAACGCAACAAAGTAACAACGACATGAATAATATGACTAGAGTTTTGGGTGTAGATAGCAGACGTGTGCATGTAAGAATGAAGAAAACAAAGGTTATAAGTACATAGGATCATATAATGGATTTGTGACTACACCGCTAGTAGGGACGCCTCGACTACTAGGTGTATCTACCGCATCAATCGAAGCCCCTAACGCATATTATTGTATGTATAATTGTTCTTAATATAAAACTAAAGTGACCCTATGACCACATGGGATGAGTTAATACCAGCTGATGGTACAAGTGCCTTAACTCATCTACCTGTTAAAGCTCCGTATTCTTCGGCAGACTGTTGGCCAAAACCCCCTTAAAGCACCCCCAATGGTGTGTCATATACAAACTAAAAACCACTAACAGGTGACCTGAGATCTCACGGTCAGGTGATCTTACCGAGTTAAAGTCTTACCGGCTTACGCATTTATTGACTTCCCCCTATCTATCATTGCGTCTAAAGCTATTGATTTACAAGAGCGTACTCAGCCCTGCTCTGCTGTTTCATCATCGTGTGTCGTCTGGCGTATACGACAGTGAATCCAGCAATTCAAAAACGGTATACTGATGAAAGTGGTCAGACACACTTCATTCGAGCAGCGGAGCAACAGTGAGCTTCACGAGATCTTTGATCTGCCTACGGTGGATGAGTTCATCCAACGTAGACATATCAAATTTTTCGACTCCCTGCAATATTTGACAAACCCGGTGTTTAACACGATAACCCCCGCTCCGTTCCCCCATCGATGGCAGGAAGCTGTCGCGGCTGGAACGCTTTAGTCTTAGGTTCTAGGTTTAGGTGTTAGTGTTTTCCACGGTCGCAAGCTGAAGGTGAGCCTCATCACCTAGTGAGTGTATGTGTATTGGACTTATTAACAACAATCTGAAAGTATTATATTTTATGCACTCCTTAATATGCATCTGCGAATGCAGCACGAGGAGACAACTGTAATTCCAAATTTATTAATTTATTTTTGTCATTGTATATATATTATCAATAAAGAGGTTTTGAAAGAAAAAAAAAAAAATGTAAATTAGTCTCTCGTGACCTCTACTCGTTGACGCGTGGCTTCCGCTTGAACTCTGAAAACTTGACTAATTCTTTACGAAAAACCTCTGTACCTCTTCTCTTGAACATAGTGCATTGTCGGGGCACATACCTATCAGAGAACGCCGTCATGAAACGATTGTCCAGGTTATAAACTTGAACAATCCTCACTTGTCACCAGGGCTAGGGTGATCAGGCACCCCCCTAGTGACGACCCGACAAGAACATATTAGGCAGCCTCATAATTTAAAACCTTACAATTACTGCATTAATATAACTTTTAGCTTCAAAAAGAACTTGTAAAGCAATCTAAAGGTTATTACAATTAATGATCTCAAAATCCTGATTAACATTATATAATTGTGCGGGCATTAAACTGACAAAAATTCATTAAAATCATTTTAACTGTTGAATGATGATTATTTTTACTCGATGGCTCAGAAATGCTAAAATTAAAAAAACAACTTTATTTTAAACAACAAATGGACAATTATTAAAAACATTTTAGTAGTAATGAAACCCTAAATCGTGTGTAAAGTGTCAGTCACACTTGACATGAATCTTTCCACACAAGGCTAAGTGAACGAACATCTCTTATCACTTTTCCATATTTAGCACGATAACTCCCGCTCCGTTCCCCTATCGATGGCAGGAACGCTTTAGGCTTAGGTTCTAGTTTTTTAGGTTTAGTTTTTAAGTTTCACACATTGTAAACCGAAGGTGAGCCCCATCACCTAATCCTGTATATTTGTATTTTGACTTTTTAACTTCAAGTAGAAAATTGTTTTCTTAAATATTACCTCCTTCCAATGCATCTGAGCATGCAGCACGAGGAGAACATTGTAATTATTGTTCATTGAATTTTGATCATAAATTGTAAAAATGTTGTTGAATAAAGGTTTTTTTTGGTGGGGGGGAGGGGGAAATCTGTAGGAATTGTTTTCTGTAACTTTAACATACGCCTAAAGGATAAATACAGGGAGCTGCGAGACACTGTCCGAATTTAGGTGCCGTATACAGTTCAGCTCACCAGTCGCTTGGGAAGCTTCGGCTTGTCACTTCAAATCCCCTGTGTAACCCTAAGGCAAGAAACAGTGTACCCTTGTCCTATCTAGTAGTCAACCTTCGGACTCCCATGGGCCCTAATAGTATGCCTTTTAAAGAAAATGGCCAGCGTAATATAATTTACTAGTGAACCCAGAACATTTCACTTTTATTACATTGACTTATTTCACCTTGTCGTTTTTTTTTTTATAGTTTACGTCAGGATCATTTTGTGTTTAAGGAGAGTTGTAAAAACATTACAGATAAATGATAGTAAATAAAGCTCGATTTCAATCCTATGTAGTTCCATAGACTAGCTCTTAGATATATTTAATGATTTACCGACAAATTCGAATAATTAATATCTTTTTCTGCATAACTATAAACGTAAACAGGACTTGTTGCTGAAAAATTTTTTCCTAGTTTTTGATTACGTACATAAGACATTCTTTTATTTTAAATTGTTTAGATTCAAAATATTTTGGAAAACCTGTTCCTGTTCAATATTCAATGCTCTGCTATACTGGAATTAACAAACGCTAATGAATTATTTTGTACTAATGATGTTTCGTATTGAATACACCTTTTAATGGTGTTTTGCCAGATAGATTACAGTATTAATTAGCACACTTGAAATGAGGCATTTGTCATAGAATGTATTTAGAATACCTTTTATATATTTGGGATTGTATGTGAGAAATGTGTTCTATTTCAGGTCCAAAATAAATGGAGCAAAGAGGGGAAAAAAAACAAAAAAAAAACTGAGCGCCTTAAAATAAATTAAAATAGCTGAAATGAAATGGTTTCCGAATTCCCCTTAGAGAAATATTTTGAATTCTCTTTACTCCAATAGTAAATTTTGTAAATGAGCCATTAATTTTTTTTTTTTTAATTACTCCGCATAAAGCTCTAGCCCATATTTTATTTTTTAAGTTTCATTTTGTTTTTGAAACCACAAATTTATTATTATTTATTAAGTACTGCCCTTCGAGACAGGGAATATAACAGTAATAATGCCATACATCATTACTATTTTAATACAAAATCCCGTATGTAAATAAATATATTTTATTTTTTAAACCGCTTGTTAGTCAGTGAAAAAATAAATGCCGGAATAGCTACACTATTAAAAAAACCTATTTAAACCGGAGGGTGGGGTGCAACAAAACTTAAAATCTTTAAAAAATTAAAAATATCTGAGCTGGTCTCAAGATAAATTTTTCCCAATGCTCGCATTTTTCTACGATTAGATTAATTTAGTTTCTACAGTCCACTTCATTGTACTCGTAACTAGAAATTACTGCTATCGTTGAATTAACGATCTCACGACAGTAAATTATTAAAAATAACTCACAATGGCAATAGTGTAGAGTTAAGACTTCCTACAGGTGTGGTGTGACTAGGTGAAGTGAGCAGAGACAATGTGAGCAATGAACTTCACATTTGTGTTTTCGACTATTTGGGCTGCTTGATTTTACCTGTGCATTGGTAGGCTAGAGTTCAATGTTCTTAGTTTTGTTCCTTACTTGCCTTGAAGGAGCTCATGTCTGTGCGAAGTGATAGCTCCTTAACCCTACGGTAACTCAAATGTTACAAGAGTTTCTGGAAGGATTGTACAATGGTTTTTTTTTTTTATCACTAACCCCTTTAATTAAACATTTTTAACAATTTGCTAATTACAAATTAACAATATTTTCTTCTCTTTGCGATGCGCAGATGCATTCGAGGTTGGGTTACTTTACAATCTTATCTAGGTGATGGGGCTAGATGAGATAGGTGATGTCATAAACATAACCATTTTGGGGCCTCTCTACCTCCAGGGCTTGTCTCCTGGTCGGGTAATCAGGCGGTGGCCACGGTTCCTCACCACATGTGTGCGTGGGAACCACCGCCGGCCTAGACCCTTGCAGCCCCCAGTAGCAAATATATTTAAGGCAGGCTCCTGGCCCTGTTAATTAGTCTCTCGCGACCTTTACTCAGTGACGCTTGGTTTCCGCTCGACTTCTGAAAACTTGACTAATTCTTTATGAAAAACCTCTGTACCTCTTCTCTTGAACATAGTGCATTGTCGGGGCACATACCTATCGAAAAGGGATAGTAACGCCGTCATGAAACGATTGTCCAGGTGTTATAAACTCGAACAATCCGCATTTGTCACCAGGGCTAGGGTGATCAGGTACCCTCCTTAGTGACATCAGATAACGATAAAGCGGTGCACCATACAGCAGAGTAGGCCTGAGTACACTCTTGTAAATCAATAGCTTGAGACGCAGTGATAGATTGGGGGAAGTCAATAAATGCGTAAGCCGGTAAGACTTCGTGCGAGTTTGCTTCTACCTCTTCGCAAAATGGTTACTAAAACGGAAGTGTCTGCCCATTACAATGTTGTACACCGGGGGAAAGGTTTTATCCGTTTTAGTTGAAACTTTCGAGGCGGTTATGTTGTAAGCATTTTGAAAACAATTCAAAGAGGTTAGCTGGCGATTGTTCTTTTCATAGACTTGCATAGCCCGGTCGATTAGCATTTAGCATAAGTTTTGTTTTTGAAGAAAGATGTTATCTGCCGTTGAGCTGAGTAGCGAGATAAGAAGCAGAACCGTCCTTGCCGATAGCCGCCTTTGGTCGGGGCCGCTAAATCACGAGGCATTAATAGATATAAGTCCTGCTGTCTCATAACTATCCTGTAAATCCCTTTTCCTTATTGCTTGTATCCTTCTGACAAATGGCTTCGCTAGAAATTTGTAATTTGTCTTATCTTCCTGAGGAGTTGATTGATTCATTTACTTTTGAAACTCTGTAGCTAGCAGATTTTCTATTTCTTTCCGCTAGTTGTTATGCTCTGCACTAGACGTTCCCATCCGTCACGTCCAGCTGGCATAAAATATCCTGTCGATTTCATAAAGAGTAATTAATCATTAATCGTTGCAATAAGGCAGAATGGCGAATATAATCTTCATTACTCTGTAAAGAAGGATGCTTTGAGAAGTTCCGACTTGAGAAGATGATAATCAGGTCGAGGCGTTTACAAAGGACGATAAGAACCTCTTAAACACGGTTTTTGGTAGGATGCATGGTACAAGGAAGCCTGGAAGTCATAATTCTGATGACGGTATAAGAGGGATTGAAGAATCAGGACAAGGAAGTAGGAGTAAATTAATTAAGCTATTTCTATTTTTGGTTGTAAAAGTCATAACACTTATTGGAACAGTCCTTCAAAAACACCATGATGAGATCGAGTATTGGTGCAACCAATGGTGAATCAAAGTTAATTAAGCAAAATGTTCCCACTTTACCTTCCTGTATCCAAGACAGTTCGATATTTAGGCTTTCATCTTGACAAAAGACTTACATGGAACCCACATACGAGGCTAAAAAGACAAGAACTAAACAGACGCTTTGGACAACTGTACAGACTACTTCAAAGCACATCCCTTCTCTCAATAGAAAATAAATTACTAACCTACAAAGTTATACTTAAGCCAATCTGGACATACGGAATAGACCTATGGGGAACAGCAAAAAAATCGAACATCGACTGTATCCAATCCTTTCAATCAAAAGTCCTGAGAACAATAGTAAATGCCCCTTATTACGTCGGCAACAAAACCCTTCATAACGATCTTAATATACTTTACATTCTTGAACTCATCTCTGCCAAGCTCATAAAATTCCATAGTAACCTATCCAACCACCCTAATCCCCTAGCACAGTCATTGCACTGCACCTTTCATCCCTATAATCCTCCTCGGAGGCTAAAACGGCAATGGCCTCGATACCTGCTATAAATATATTGAAAGAGTACACCCCCAGCAAGAAAGTAAGTCAGATATAAGATTCCTAAAGAGATAATTTGAATTTTATAAATTATTAATAATTAACAGCCTGTGAGAAAAATTACTGCCAAAATGATCTGAGCCACTCAGCCGCGGGCGACGAGCTTTCGAATATTGTCTTGCCAGTCATTTTTCCCTTGTCTCTTAATTATAAATACCATTGTGGTCAATGCCACAATAAAAGTTTCTCGTTTGGCAAGGGTAATAGCAAGGATGACTATAAGATACTCAGGTAAAGATGACCAGCATGCGCAGTTATCCTAATCGTATGATGTATGAGCATATACATAACAATCATCAAATTTAATGATGTACCTTCTGATTGCTAATATGGTCCATGTTTTGAAACTAGAAACATAAAGTTTTATATAGGAATCAAACTTATTCCGGCGATGGGGAACAGTATAATGAAAATCTATTAAAATATTACTATTAACAAATTAATTGCCCCGAAAGTTAAGTAATGTTGAATGTATTTTTCGAGCTGATGAGTGATATAGTTACTGGGCCAGGATTCCAACCGGTCATCTGATTTCTGTTCAGGCAAACATTCAGCTTGGCTATTGTGATTATTAATATATTTCTGAACAGTTCTTAGCTGTTAGCTGGCCCACTGTCCTAAAGCCAAAAATCCTATCTCCTTTGAAAATTGGGTAATTTTACGTTTTTTGTGGTGTAGATTACGAATTACATTAAAGCCCAATAAATAGTACTGCGTAGAATGGATAATGGATTCTATTTAATAGGAAAGTGATCGGGTCTTGCCACTTAAAATTCGAATTCTACAGTTTTATAATGCTAAGAAATTATAATACTCTTAGGACCAAAACTAAGTTCAATATATCTTTTACCTGCGCCTGTACGAAAGGACAATAATGTAAAAACCACTATAGTGCCAAACAATTTAAATCTGTACAATATACAAGAAGCCTTTTGTTGTAACATGTAGCTATATAAATATATGGCTATTGTGATCATTAATATATTTCTGAACAGTTATTAGCTGTTAGCTGTACCACTGTGGGAAGCCAAAAATCCCTATCTCCTTTGAAAATTGGGTAATTTTATGTTTTTTGTGGTGTAAATTACGAATTACATTAAAGCATAATAGTACTACGTAGAATGGATAATGGATTCTATTTAATAGGAAAGTGATTGGGTCTTGCCACTTCAAATTCGAATTCTACAGTTTTATAATGTTAAGAAATTATAATATTCTTAGGACCAAAACTAAGTTCAATCTATCTTTTACCTGTGCCTGTACGAAAGGACAATAATGTAAAAACCACTATAGTGCCAAACAATTTAAATCTGTACAATATACAAGAAGCCTTTTGTTGTAACATGTAGCTATATAAATATATGGCTATTGTGATCATTAATATATTTCTGAACAGTTATTAGCTGTTAGCTGTACCACTGTGGGAAGCCAAAAATCCCTATCTCCTTTGAAAATTGGGTAATTTTATGTTTTTTGTGGTGTAAATTACGAATTACATTAAAGCATAATAGTACTACGTAGAATGGATAATGGATTCTATTTAATAGGAAAGTGATTGGGTCTTGCCACTTCAAATTCGAATTCTACAGTTTTATAATGTTAAGAAATTATAATATTCTTAGGACCAAAACTAAGTTCAATCTATCTTTTACCTGTGCCTGTACGAAAGGACAATAATGTAAAAACCACTATAGTGCCAAACAATTTAAATCTGTACAATATACAAGAAGCCTTTTGTTGTAACATGTAGCTATATAAATATATGTCTATTGTGATCATTAATATATTTCTGAACAGTTATTAGCTGTTAGCTGTACCACTGTGGGAAGCCAAAAATCCCTATCTCCTTTGAAAATTGGGTAATTTTATGTTTTTTGTGGTGTAAATTACGAATTACATTAAAGCATAATAGTACTACGTAGAATGGATAATGGATTCTATTTAATAGGAAAGTGATTGGGTCTTGCCACTTCAAATTCGAATTCTACAGTTTTATAATGTTAAGAAATTATAATATTCTTAGGACCAAAACTAAGTTCAATCTATCTTTTACCTGTGCCTGTACGAAAGGACAATAATGTAAAAACCACTATAGTGCCAAACAATTTAAATCTGTACAATATACAAGAAGCCTTTTGTTGTAACATGTAGCTATATAAATATATGGCTATTGTGATCATTAATATATTTCTGAACAGTTATTAGCTGTTAGCTGTACCACTGTGGGAAGCCAAAAATCCCTATCTCCTTTGAAAATTGGGTAATTTTATGTTTTTTGTGGTGTAAATTACGAATTACATTAAAGCATAATAGTACTACGTAGAATGGATAATGGATTCTATTTAATAGGAAAGTGATTGGGTCTTGCCACTTCAAATTCGAATTCTACAGTTTTATAATGTTAAGAAATTATAATATTCTTAGGACCAAAACTAAGTTCAATCTATCTTTTACCTGTGCCTGTACGAAAGGACAATAATGTAAAAACCACTATAGTGCCAAACAATTTAAATCTGTACAATATACAAGAAGCCTTTTGTTGTAACATGTAGCTATATAAATATATGTCTATTGTGATCATTAATATATTTCTGAACAGTTATTAGCTGTTAGCTGTACCACTGTGGGAAGCCAAAAATCCCTATCTCCTTTGAAAATTGGGTAATTTTATGTTTTTTGTGGTGTAAATTACGAATTACATTAAAGCATAATAGTACTACGTAGAATGGATAATGGATTCTATTTAATAGGAAAGTGATTGGGTCTTGCCACTTCAAATTCGAATTCTACAGTTTTATAATGTTAAGAAATTATAATATTCTTAGGACCAAAACTAAGTTCAATCTATCTTTTACCTGTGCCTGTACGAAAGGACAATAATGTAAAAACCACTATAGTGCCAAACAATTTAAATCTGTACAATATACAAGAAGCCTTTTGTTGTAACATGTAGCTATATAAATATATGGCTATTGTGATCATTAATATATTTCTGAACAGTTATTAGCTGTTAGCTGTACCACTGTGGGAAGCCAAAAATCCCTATCTCCTTTGAAAATTGGGTAATTTTATGTTTTTTGTGGTGTAAATTACGAATTACATTAAAGCATAATAGTACTACGTAGAATGGATAATGGATTCTATTTAATAGGAAAGTGATTGGGTCTTGCCACTTCAAATTCGAATTCTACAGTTTTATAATGTTAAGAAATTATAATATTCTTAGGACCAAAACTAAGTTCAATCTATCTTTTACCTGTGCCTGTACGAAAGGACAATAATGTAAAAACCACTATAGTGCCAAACAATTTAAATCTGTACAATATACAAGAAGCCTTTTGTTGTAACATGTAGCTATATAAATATATGGCTATTGTGATCATTAATATATTTCTGAACAGTTATTAGCTGTTAGCTGTACCACTGTGGGAAGCCAAAAATCCCTATCTCCTTTGAAAATTGGGTAATTTTATGTTTTTTGTGGTGTAAATTACGAATTACATTAAAGCATAATAGTACTACGTAGAATGGATAATGGATTCTATTTAATAGGAAAGTGATTGGGTCTTGCCACTTCAAATTCGAATTCTACAGTTTTATAATGTTAAGAAATTATAATATTCTTAGGACCAAAACTAAGTTCAATATATCTTTTACCTGCGCCTGTACGAAAGGACAATAATGTAAAAACCACTATAGTGCCAAACAATTTAAATCTGTACAATATACAAGAAGCCTTTTGTTGTAACATGTAGCTATATAAATATATGGCTATTGTGATCATTAATATATTTCTGAACAGTTATTAGCTGTTAGCTGTACCACTGTGGGAAGCCAAAAATCCCTATCTCCTTTGAAAATTGGGTAATTTTATGTTTTTTGTGGTGTAAATTACGAATTACATTAAAGCATAATAGTACTACGTAGAATGGATAATGGATTCTATTTAATAGGAAAGTGATTGGGTCTTGCCACTTCAAATTCGAATTCTACAGTTTTATAATGTTAAGAAATTATAATATTCTTAGGACCAAAACTAAGTTCAATCTATCTTTTACCTGTGCCTGTACGAAAGGACAATAATGTAAAAACCACTATAGTGCCAAACAATTTAAATCTGTACAATATACAAGAAGCCTTTTGTTGTAACATGTAGCTATATAAAATCCAACTCATTTTGTATTAACAATAAGAATATTAGCAATGATTGCATATCTAACGCATTTCATAAAAACTTAGATGAATGTATCATAACAAATCCTAATCCTTTCATTCAGTATTACGATTTTATTGATGTATATTTAACTTTTAATTTATCTTATGTATTCATTGTAAGCAATAGTACCTTACCTATACACTTACCCTTCTCCTCTGTTATTAAGTTAGAAACTAAGGAAATAATATATAACTGAATTGAGAAAAATGTATTTGGAAACTAATGTATTGCCTATAAAACATGTTATTTATTTCTTAATATCGCTATCCTGCCCAGGAGTTCAGTAATTAAAAACGGGAGAAGTTTAATAATGCTAAGAATATTATATATAATGCTAAAAGTAGAAGGGGTTGAGCAAAACCGTATACCTGCCTCGTGACTTCATGGAAGTCACTGTTGGTTCCTGTTATTTTTTAAGTAAGCAACCGCATCCCTCCAAGACATCCCTACTTCCCAGAATCTTACCGTTTTCTTATACAAATATGTCTCAGCTTTAGCCCCAGACCCCACTTGTACATAGACCTTCCACCCAGTATGTAGTTACGTAACTCTTAATATTTGTATATACCAGTGCTTTGATTGTACTTCATGATAAAGGTTTTCCTTATTTTCTTTTAAATGACTCTCCTCTACAAAGATTATTTAACTGTTAGTTTCATTGTGGTAATAGCAAGTAGAAGGGGTTGAGCAGAACTGTATACCTGCCTCGTGACTTCATGTAAGTCACTGATGGTTCCCTGTTATTTTTAAGTAAGCAACCGCATCCCTCCAAGACATCCATACTTCCCAGAATCTTATCCTTTTCTTATACATAT
Source organism: Acanthosoma haemorrhoidale (assembly GCA_930367205.1). Taxonomy (NCBI): domain Eukaryota; kingdom Metazoa; phylum Arthropoda; class Insecta; order Hemiptera; family Acanthosomatidae; genus Acanthosoma; species Acanthosoma haemorrhoidale. The sequence continues at coordinate 4,201,460 of OV884011.1, forward strand.
ATGTCTCAGCTTTAGCCCCAGACCCCATTTGTGCCTAGACCTTCCACCCAGTATGTAGTACCATAACTCTTAATATTTGTATATACCAGTGTTTTACTTGTACTTCATAATAAAGCTTTTCTTTATTTTCTTTTGAAAGAGTCTTCTCTACAAAGATTATTTAACTTACGATAAAACAAAAATAGTATGAAGTTATTTATAACAATAGGAACGTATAATTATTATTTTGAATTGTGATATATGTGGAGGAGGGGGTCGTACTCATGGGATTATAAATTAATCGATTCTTTAAATTGACCCTTAGCATCGAATCGATTCTTTGAACCTCGCATGTACTGTACGATTCACTGCGCGCCGGTTCTAAAAGCCTTAGGAGGCATATTCTCCTATTATCCGCCGGGCGGAGAAACTTATTCGGGTAAACACCACGAGAATATTCAGCTGCTCGGCTTTCCCCGTTGAATTATTCACGATGTATTTACAAAGCCGATCCGAAGATATTGCCGACAAGGCTGCTAACAATAGTACTCCCTGACGCTGAAGGCTCAGGGGAGCCGCACTCTAATCAATGCCACGGCCTAATGAAAACACTAAACGAGGGGTCTCAGCGAACCTGGAACGGGGAAATTGAGTAATCCGACTTAATTGAAGCTAATGAATAGGAAAAGAGTCTATGAATGAATCCCAGCACGTTGGAGGTCCGGGTAATGGCTTATGAAGGAGATTGGTGAGCAGGGATATGTTCATTGCTAAATAGCTGGAATGAGGTGGAACAAAAATAACTTGCGTAATATTCACGAAGGGTACTCCCCCCCCCCCTCCGAGTAACAGGGCTACATTTAATTTTTAGTGTTTAATATTCAATTCCATTCTTCTCCATTTATCCGAGACAGTATAAGTACCGTACTACAACTACGGGAACTAAACAAATGCTTTGGACAACTTTACAGACTACTTCAAAGAACATTCCATCTCTCAATAGAAAATAAATTACTAATCTACAAAGTTATACTTAAGCCAATCTGGACATACGGAATAGAGCTATGGGGGACAGCAAAAAAGTCGAACATCAAGCGCATCCAACCTTTTTAATCAGAAGTCCTGGGAACAAAAGAAAATGCCCCTTATTACGTCTGCAACACAACACTTCATAACGATCTTAATATACCCTACATTCTTGAACTCATCTCTGCCAAGTTCATGAAATTCCATAGTAACCTATTCAACCACCCTAAATCCCGTAGCACAGTCATTGCACTGCACCACTCATTCCTATAATCCTCCTCGGAGACTGAAACGGCAATGGCCTCGTAACCTCCTATAAATGCGTAACAGCGGGAGTCCTGACAATGGCCAGTTTCTCCAATCATGTCCTGAGCGTCTGTGGCTCTTGTGCTCTTGGTCAGCCTCAACTGGCTCGTATCCGGTGACGCTGCTGACGGAGGATCGTGGGAGACTTCCTAAGACTACGCTTCCTCTTTCGCATGGGGGGGGGGACAACCATTTGGAGGTCTCTGGGCTGTTTGTAATACTGTATGAATGAAAATTGTATATATAGTATGAATGAGATCATTTATCACAATGACTCATTGCCCAATTTGGCAGATTGTAATTTTATCATAATAAAGTTGTTTAATGATAATAAGTCAATAATTCTGAAAACTGGTTCCTTATACCACCAATTTATCTTCCACGGACTTGACTTGACTGTCTTGTGACAAGATGAACAGATCCGGTGATGTATGGTTTGGCGGATCCGCCGGTCAGAGGCGATGTTACCCTCGAACGACTGCATGGTCAGGGTCCCCTTGAAATCGTCCCCAGCTGGCGAACACAAGACATCTTCTGGCTATAAAGGCACCGAAACGAAATGCGATTCGTTTCCTACTTTCGCTTTAACAGCTTTCAATTCAGCCGGGAGGGATCTTGCCCGATTTTTTTTTCCGTCCCTTATAAATGTGTATTATATCCGAGGCCTGCACGTCCGATCATTGCCGCTAAAGTGGCCATCTTTAAATGTCAAGCCACTTCCATTGCTCCGCTATTCACGGCGATGTCATGTCGTAACAGCCTTTTTGGCTGTTCCTTCTCCTTGTTAATTTAATACATTTTTTGCAACATGGCGTACTACTCGTCGTTGATCAATTCCCCTTGAGTTTGAAAGCACTGTTGCAATTTAAATAATATATTTTATAATTCCTGTCGGGAAATGTCCCCAAGGGAAGAGGACGCCCTCCGCGGGCTTGGGTATCTACAACCCGGCTGACGTGCGCCAGGAAAGATATAAAATGGACCTGTGGTCTTGCAGTTGAAGAAATTAGTTGTTGGATTGAATGTAAGATGGTTATTTTTTGATTTATTTAACCTTTAGCTTGAGAATGCTGTCCTCGTTTAGCACTTCACCGTTGTCGGTTGGAGTGGTGTCCAAGACAATGGACGACGGTCAGCCTCACTCCGGAGTAACAAACACTGTGGAACAGACGGGTGGGGGGGGGGAACTATTGGTTTCTTATCTTGAAAAACAAATGCAATGAAAGATTGCACTCAATGTCCCATAATTATAAAATTTGAAATAACATATGAATGGCGATGGAGAGAAAGGCAGTCGGGTCTGACTCGCCACAGGGCTAGGTTACAAGTGAACGAACTCGTGATGCCCAAACCGAGGCTTTTCACCCGGATCCTTAGGAGAGATAAGGCCAATTAACATTTAGCAATTAGTGTAAAAGACCCGTTAGTCTTTTATCGCCGGCTGATATATGCATCTTATGTTCCAGGTGAGTTGAGTCAGTCAGTCATAATCTCAAGTGAGTCGGTCGCTTTCCGCTCTTGTAAGTAAGCCTTCTCTACTCTATATCATGGTTTTATCAATGAATATTAAATGGGTGCAATAAGAAACAATATACAGTGATTGTCATGATTGTACTTCACAACGTGATTATGGTTGTCTCTCGAGTCTAGGCGATATGATCTTTAGTTCCAACCATCCTATCCAGTATTTGATAGAAAATATTTATTATTTTTATTTAGTTGCTTAGTATCTCTGTGCGTTTCACTTCCGTGCAACACATCACACTTTCATGCGAAACTAAAAGAAAAAAATTGAGAAATTAAACTATAATTCCGATGGATAGTTTTCATTATACATTAATTATACTATTGTTTCCAGATTCACGTTTTCACCCGAGTGTTTATGGTCGTCCATGAAAAAGGGATCTTGGTGATGATCCCCTGTTGACGCTAGAGAACTTAATATGGACTTAACATTAATGACATTAATTAATTAGGTCTATTGCAAGTCATTATTTTCCTTTTAACGGGCAGCATGATGTGTTTAATGGAGTGGTGAATAAACGAAGAACTCCTACAGACCCTACTTTATCAATAAATAATTCCTACTATCCACTAGTGGTCATTACTGAAATTGATTTTATTTTTTGATAAATTCCAAGGAAGGTATTGTTTGTTTATTAGTAAGTTATTTTTCATGATTAGTGTTTCGGCTAGTTCGGGTCCACTCTATCAATAATGAAAATATAAATATTTGTAAACAAAAGGTGTAGTGATAATAATAATAACTAAAGAATAATTTAAACCGTTAATAGATAATTTCCGCTTATCAATAGAAAACAATAATTAAGATTCGAATGATTTGTTTCTTTCAACTTACTGGGAAATTTTACGACTTGTTTTGGAGATTATGTGTTTCAGTTTTTTCTAGATATTACCATTATAGATAGATATATCAGTAGAAACCTATTGATTTTGATGTAGACAGGCTTTAGCCTCAGTTTGATATCGAACACATACACTGCTATCAAAACTGATAACGTATCATTTTTTTTTTTTTTTTTGTTACATCGGCAAACTGGCTGTTTTATCGCTGAACGATTCGGATACAGCTTGAGTGTATATGATATTAACTTGTAAATTAAACTTATATAATTAGCTTACGTCAAGTCGTTTTTCCCGTTGTCATTGTCTGTTCATTTCCGTTTATGAAAGGCTCTCTCACACTCCCTCTCTCTCTCTCTCTCTCTCTCTCTCTCTCTCTCTCTCTCTCTCTCTCTCTCTCTCTCTCTCTCTCTCTCTCTCTCTCTCTCTCTCTCTCTCTCTCTCTCTCTCTCTCTCTCTCTCTCTCTCTCTCTCCCCTCCCTCCCTCCCTCCCCTCTCTCTCTCTCTCTCTCTCTCTCTCTCTCTCTCTCTCTCTCTCTCTCTCTCTCTCTCTCTCTCTCTCTCTCCCCTCTCCCTCTTGTTACCACAGTCTTGAGTGAGATAATTTGACCAAACAAATTTCATGTATTATTGTGTACCGCTTAATAGAAGGTTTACTGAAAGAACTCCTCCTACATAAACTGATGAAATAACTTTATGAATATAATTATCATCTAGTTATAAACACAATTGAAATTATATTCTTAAATTATAAAGCGTCGAAAAATAATTAAAAAAAATGAATGGTTAGATAAGGTGATTATAATGACTATATGACTTTCGTGTTAATAAACTTAAAAGGTAATTTTTTGAAAGGAAAGTTTAGTGAAAATTGTTTAAGTAAGCTATCTTGACAAATGAGTTAGGGGTTAGCTAACTCCTGTAGGATTTGGACCTGGTCCAGGGAATGCAGGAACCGAGCTCCGAACTAAATGTTTCATCTCTCTCTCTCTCTCTCCTTCTCTCTCGGGTTGGCCTTTTTTTTCTTTCCTTCTGTTAGTTTTGTCTTTTCTTGCATAGTTTTATTCTTCTTAGTTTTGTTTATGTCCTATATATATTTTTTTATATTATATGGTTTGGCAAGAAAGGGATGGCGGTTTGGACGAGAAGATAGCGTTATGTTTATTCGTTATTCTTTTGTCAATTCTTTTATTATTTCTTCTTGAGATTTAGTAGTCGATACCTTTAGGTTGCTATAGAAACTTATTCCGTGTAATTGTGTTTACAACTGTCAGTTTACGGTCAGTTTTAACATGGAGTGCAAAAATAAGCATTTTCGATATATCTTGCCTACAATACTCACAAGACTGCTGAGTAGACAGTGCGAATCCAACATCACACAAGCATCTAGCAGTATCCCAGGTAATGATTAAAGATGCCTTGGAAAAGTACTAGAAGCCCCTTTCCTTCATTTGGACATACCTTAATGTCCCATTCTATGTTCTCCATTATCGAAGCCATCCCATTTCTAACTTCCCTAATTTGTGATGGATACAGCTACTACCTCAAGGCCAAGTTGACCTTATCTTCCTCTTCTCGAAAACATCTAAGAGAGCCTACTGCCTCTCCCCTTATAATTAATCTCTAGCATTCACATAGCCATCTTATCTTTTTTTCATTTTTCACTCACTTACTGTATGTGTCTTACTATTTTACTAACTTCATCTAACTAACTCCTCCATAAACGTTCTTCCTTCAGGTATCTACCACTAGCTGACAGAACATCGAATTTCATCACGCTAAATTACCATCACAAACATAGCAAAATAATATTGAGATTTGGTAGTCCTATACCTTTAGGTTGCTATAGAAACAAATTCCGTGTAATTTTGTTTACAACTGTCAGTTTACGGTCAGTTTTAACTTGGAGTGCAAAAATAAGCATTTTCTACGTATGTTGCCAACAATACTTACAAGTCTGGTGACCGAATCCAACATTACACAAAATGATTAACATAAAAACATTAGTAAACATAAAAAACACAACAACTAATATTGATGGCGTTACTAACTAACTATAATGACGAGTTATTGCGTTCTTATTAAAATTATTGTTTACAGTCAGAGTGTTACATTTAATTGTACTTCTGTTTTTATTGCTAGAAAATCCCTAAAGATATCTTGATATAACTTCGCCTTTATAAACCATAGCCAATTCGCACTGTTGTATTCTTATAGTTTATATTTATTTTCAATAAATTGAACTAATCCCTTTTTTAATAGTAATTTCCTTAGTAAATATACCAATTTATTTATTTTGCATTGACTGATTAAAATTAAAATTGATATGACCAAGTGATTAAAATTTTAATCTATTCTTTATCGTGGTGTTAATTTGAGCTAAAATTCATCGATTTATTTGTTTAAATCATTTTTCTCACCCGTATTAATTTTTCCGCATATATTTCTTTCTGCGTTACCAATAGTTTTATTATTTAGTTTAATGTGTTAGGCACCTAACCGTACGTTTAGCAAATTAGTCAAGGGTGATGAGAAAAATACCTTTTTGAATTTTAGATAAGTCATTTTTACTTGGGGCCAAAAACATAACATTTAGACAAGCAGACGAAAGAATATTTCCCGGACGAGTTTTTAAGTGGACACATGCTTGTGCCTATTGTATATTGCCAAACTCGTTCGCTCCATAGCGACAGTCGAGCACACTAATCCTCGGAGCAATAATCTTCATAAGGCAATGAGCCTACAGATGGACAACCTTCTCTATTGGTAACCAGCACAGCACGCCATTACTCAACCTGCTTATGCATTCCGCCCGGGCCTAGTCATCTTGTACGGCTACGTGTCAGACATTCCGTCCAGCTCCGTCCGTTCATAGTTTTCAAGGTAGTTCCGATTTCGGAATGGGTTCGGTATCATTTTTGCCATTTCAGCACCTGTGTATTGTCTAATTAAAAAAAAAATAGGTAGGGAGTAGCACTGTACACATACGTTGATCCTCGATACAACATTTAGTAAACGATACTTCTAATCAATTTTCTACGGTGTTGAATTGTTAAAATTAACTTGAGCAAGTCTTCTTCTAGCAGTTTCTGCACATATTGCATTTCTCGGAATGGTACGAAGACGTTGGGCAGTCTCAGTAGCATGTGTAGCTCAATAAACCGGTCATCTCTTGGCTCTGTCACTCGCGGCCATTGCACAAACCATTTTCACGGGAACTGAACAGTAGTTTCAGGTAAGCACAATGCACATGCTTCATATATTTGGCATCGACCTTCTTCCACTAAAGCAACAACACGTGCTACTTGCTCGACCGCCAAAACCATTAAAAAAAAATTTCGGTATACTTTTTTTTGAATATTTTGGTTTTTCCTTCTTATTTACAGCCCCTTATCACTGAAAAAGTTTAATATTAATTAAAAAAAAGAATTTAAATTCTAAATAATTCTACTAGGAATGGAATATTTGAATTTTTCTAAGTGCGCCACCTTTTTTTTGGGGGGGGGCCGGGTGTTATATAGCCATTATGGTCTTAGTTTTGGAGCCGTGCCAAGCATGTGCGGGTAAGTATGGGGTGAATCGCCATGAAGCAGGAGTTGATAGGGTTAGGTTATGGCTGCTGTGAAGAAGATTTTAGTGAGACATATAGCGACATTACGTCAAGTTTTCCAGTGAGGTTAAAGACAGTGATATGTGCATTAAACTAGTGAGCAAGTGTCTCCCTAATGGAGAAAAATGTATTAATTATAATAGTTAAATAAGTTGTGCTGCATTTTCATACAGTTACTTGATTAATATATTTTCAAATTAAATTGCAACTGATCTATGTAAAAAAAAATATCCCCCCCTGGTTCTATTGTATATGTATAGTTCTAATTTGTCGTTATAATTAAATAAATAAATAGGACCCAATACGAAATTGAAGATAATAAGATATTCGAAGAATTAAAGTTATAAGAACCCAATATCTGGACATGGGTCACTTTAAACCAGCTCGCTGGACGGTTTGGTTTTTATATTATAATAAAATCCACCTAGAATTATTCTCGTTAGCATTGAAATGCTCTTGGTAGGTCTAAGTACATTATAAAATTGAATATATAATTGATTTGAACGAAATTTTGGTTGTGAAAAAAATAACCAAAAATCATTGATCTAATGATGATGACTCTTATGATAGGGGAACATGACTTTAACTGTCGTATTTCCTGTAATGTGCTCTGATGTACTTTGATGAGAGCGATAACTCATATATTTGATATGGCGACTGTGTAACTCAGCGTGAAGGTGGAATAATTGCATGGTACAGGTGAATGGACAGTGGTGGGACATGTCCTTTATGTGTCCCGTCCATCCCTGTCCCTCCCTCTTTTATTCATTTTTTCTCTCCTCTTTCTACCGCTCATTCAGGCCACAATACGTTTGTCATGTCCTCCTCATCTTCCCGCTTCCTCCTTCTGTCGCTGAGCCATAAGGGGTGGGGCTCAACGTTCTCTTGGGCAATTTATCATCTCACAACAGTAAAAGCCGACAATAATGGTCGTAATAGTTAACAGTAACTGGGGGGGGGGGGTAAATCGGACATAGAGGCAGGCGAAGTGTGCAAAACTGCCCCTCATCATCTGCAGAATTTATATAGGGCTATTTGGTCAAGGTGGTCCTCCTCATAGGTACCTTCCCGAAGGGCCTTAGGTAAATACTCGCTGGGTCTGCATCATTACTTAGGGTTTGATCAAAAAGGTCAACCCCATCAACTTTACTAGAGTCAGTTCGGTACATTAATGTATAATGTATATCATTATACTTGTACATTGCATTATACCATTTTTTATAAAATATCCATAACCTGTATATATTGTAGAATAATGGATTTAAATGAAGAAAAAAAAATATATCAGTTCGAGTCATTAGTAACTTCCGATGCAGCTAAGTAGAATCTGTTGTTCGTATGTACCCGCTATGAGTTACCATGGCAACAAGTTTTCGTTTTCACTATATAGACGAAGCTTCAGTTAGTCTTTTGTCAACTGTTTTGTTTAATACACGTTACGTTAAACTGCTTTTTTTGTAACCTCTGAAATGGAGAGTCAAAAAGTACATATTCGTCATGTAACTCTTTGGGAATTTAAACAAGGCAATAGTGCTAGGGCGACAGCTGAAAAAATATGCAGTGTATATGGTGAAGGACTAATAACTGATCGGGCAGTTAGAAATTGGTTTATAAAATTCCGTTCTGGAGATACGACTTCAAAAGACGAACCGAGGGCGGGACGTCCTTCCGATTTTGACGAAAAACTTTTAAAGGCAATATTGGAGCAAAATCCACGTCAATAGACAAGAGGTATAGCAGAAAGGTTGAATACATCACAATCAACTGTTAACCGCCACCTGGAGAAATTAGGGAAAGCCAGCAAGTTAGGAGTGTGGGTACCTCACAATCTCAGTGAACGGAATAAAGAAGATCGCATGTCAAACGCCACAAGCTCTCACGGGTAAAAATTGAGCCTTTTTTAAACAGGATTGTAACAGGCGATGAAAAATGGGTTACCTATGACAATATAGTCCGCAAAAGACAGTGACTTGATAAGGATCAACCACCCCTACCAGATCCAAAAGCAAACATCCATGGCAAAAAGATTTTATTGTGTGTGTGGTGGGATTGTCAAGGAATAAATCACCACGAGTCGTTGAAGTCAAATTTAACGATTACTGCGGATAGATACGTTCAGCAGTTGCAAAGAGTGCCAAAGAAACTCCATGAAAAGTGTCCTGCACTCGTCAATCGCAAAAACCTCATTTAATGAGAGCAAAATAAATTTCTGATAAAAAAACGGAAGTTACTTATGACTCGACCTAAATTTATATTACTTATGGTTAAGTTCAAAAGTTTTACGTTTTATGTTAAGTCAACTTTGTTGTTGAGGTCTTCAGCGCCTTTGTCCTTTGGTATGTCTGTTTTCTGATGATGAAGCTGTGTTCGATGATGGTATATCATTTATGGATGATGCAAATGAGGATTCGATGAATCTGGAATTTTATAAGACCTTCAACAACACACCTGTCTATACATATAAATACAAAGCAATAGGAATTGTGTGAAAAAGACAGTCCCGTTTCGCTGAAGTAGCCGAGTTGTCTACTCCTGGTTCAGAATATATTATAGGCTTAAAGCTATCATTTTTCTCTATGTAAGGGCACAAAGTCAATTGTGATGCATAGTACAATTAAAGGTTTTGTAACGACTGTCAATAATTGTCTGTTTTAACGAAATTCATCATGGCGTCACAGACATTCTTTTTATTTCCTACCCAATATTTATCTTTGAGAATTTATTCTTTAATTAACGACCCTTTAATATTTCATGGAGCTGCTTTTATATTGAATGCTATTTGGGCATCAAATTCACGCCAATAGTAGGGTGCGAACACGCTATTAATGACCGTTTTAATATGTCTGTTCCAATTACTTACTTAATTATTCATCTTTGTATTAACTTCTTTTAGTAATATGAAAGAATTGCGGTAGAGATGGGAGGAAAATGTAAGACCATCCGAATCCTCTGGCAAGAATAGCTCACTGACTTTCTAAGCATTATTACCTTGGAGATTGAAGCGGAAGTGGGACCGTGGTCGTTTGGAAATATTTATTATGATAGTTCCTTGTAGTGGTCAGTTCCTGTCCTGAGCGTCTGCGGCTCTTGTGCTCTTCTTCAGCTTCCACTGCTCCTACTTGGGAGGTGGATGCGTGGGGGATTACCCCAATCCTCGAATCTTCTCCATAGCGGATAAATTTGGGGATTCCTGGACTATGCGCTTATATGCCTATAGTGATTACGGTATAATAAGGTTATGTCACGAAAGTGATTTACTATTATTATTATGAGAATTATATAATAGTTTTCTTTAAATAAAGATTCATAAAACAGAGCTAATTCCCCTTCGCTGGCCATTGACAAAGTGACTCTCTCAGCAGGTCATTGGAGGTGAAATCAGTATTGTTCACTATTTCGTCAGTGATAGTCTGACGTTCCACAGGTCTCATTTCCCCAGGCCAAGCTGTCTTTGTTTCTGAATTAAATTCTCACGGAATATCTGAGCAACTCATTTTCCATTTCCTTTTTCCATTTATAATCCCTTCTCAGCTTTTGTCTCTCCATTTTTCGCTTTTATTAAATTGTCCTCACGTTAGTAAAAAATAAATAAATCATCCATCTATTTGCCCTTATTTTTACTACCTAACGTGTTTTTGTTTTAACCTTATCTGTTTATTCACATGTGTAACTTAAGCGTACAATGGGCCAACGCCAACGCCCTGCCATCATAATAAGTAATAGTGTGGGAGGAAGAGCAAACACTGCTATAGCTAGGACTAACTCGTTGATGAATGTCGCTATAGCTTAATCGAGTGTTAGCTACTATCGATTATTGTATCTTCGGGAACAATCGACATACATTTTAATATTTGAATTTGGAACATGACAGAGTGTAGGTTACATTATTATAATACATTGTAATATTTGTCTGGATATATCAGAGTATAGGAAAAGTTAATATGTTCCGTACAAAGGTTGCCACAACAACAGTCTTTATTTGGTCACTTTCTATTGGATATTTTATCGATCGGTTTCAAGCCCTATAGAAGCTTTCTAAATAATTACTTTGTGTCACCGAACGAAAGTGGGCAGCTCTAATTTATTTAGTGAGGTGGGCCCGGTGCCTACCTGTATCAAAACTTCACAAGTTACCCGCTTTCGGTTTCTTCTCTCCAATGCTGCTAATAAATTAGTAGTTAACTCTTGTTAATAAAAGTCATGCAAAAATCATAAAACATCATCACTAACCAATAGATCACTGTTAAATTGTTTGATAGGAATATCCTTACAGCCAATATTCCTACAGGCATTAGGTCAATTGTCTTGCAAAATTACAAAAACTTGTTCAGGTTTCTAAGTGGTGCACTTTCCCTCTAGTATCCAAATTACTTTTTCGGGAAGCCAAAAGGTGAGTTTATGGCAATGAAATAAATTCACCTCCCGTCCAAGAATTTTAACCGAGAACCTTCATATCATAAGGCAGTTGGGTTAACCACTACACTACTCGTACATCTGCGAGCCCTTATTCCATATTGTATTTTGTACACGTTCCTTGTTCTTCAGTTGTGGTACTCGTGGTATCAGTGTTATTCAACCAGTTAATTAACAAAGGTGTGTCCATAAGTCGAAATGAAATAAAAAACTGTCCGATCCCCACAATCAACGGGGGGGAAAACTCCATGGAATAACTATAGTGTGTAATATTGTAAGCTGTAAAAAATTATTATAATACTTTAAATTACAGCTTATAATAAGCTATAAGGAAAATATTGTCATTTATCTCCGCTTTTCTTTTAAAACCATTCTGATCCGACGACATATCAATAATAATGTTCGAAACGAATACACTAAATGCCCGCCGATAACTTAAAATCGCTGAATTTAAAATTTATTAAAACAGAGGTCATTAATAAATTAATGACTAATAAAATTGTTTTTATTAATTTTATTAAAATAATTTACGCTCCTGATCAATATGTAGTATGTATATGCGTGATACAGTGGACTGTAATGGATTAATACGTAAGATGTGTGTGGGTGCTAAAGTGTATTATAATCACGTCGAAACCAAAACTGTCACAGCAGCGTTTGGAAGATCAATTACTAATTTATTTATTTATAATTAACAACTATATATTTCCGTATCATATTATGTACTCGTATCGAATCAAGTACTTGGTCGTCTTATAATAATAAGCTGTTGTGGATTATTACTGTAGCGACCGCTAACTACATAAGTTAAATCACCCTATACTCTAGTGCATATATATTATAAACAAATGTAAATCATTGTAAAAGTATTAAGCAATAAAATGCGGAAGCCAAACAGTCACAAACGAGAAAGGATCGCCAGCTGGCAGTTATAAACTTAACGACCCTTTTAGGCCCTCTACACCTCTAGGGATTTCCCCGGGTCCTCGTCACAGGTGTGCGCAGGAACCGCCGCGGGATTAGACCCTCGCAGCCTCCCGGCAGGAAGTAGAGACGATATTTAAGCCAGGGCTTCTGGCCCTGTAAGGCAGTCTCCTTGCAGACTCTCTGGCGACCTGCACCCGTGACGCTTGCTTGGTTTCCGCTCGAACTCTGAAAACTTGCCTTATTCTTTACGAAACCTCTGTACTGTTGCTCCGCTGCACGAATGAAGTATTTCTGACCACTTTCACCAGTATACCGTTTTGGAATTGTTGGAGTCACCGAGCTGTCGTATACGTCAGATGTAGTGACCGCTAAGTACATAAGATAAATTACTCCATACTCTATTGCATGTATATTGTAAGCAAAAGTAAAATAACATGAACTAAATGTATTATAGACAAAGGTAAATAACATGAACAAATATAAATCATTGTAAACGTGTTAAGCAATAAAAGGCGGAAGCCAAGTAACACAAGAAGGGCAAAGCTGTCTGACATAAACAGTCAGGTACCCACCCGTAGGGCCTAAGAGCCAGATGAGGAGGGTACCACAGGTCATAAACATAACAACCCTTTTAGGGCCTCTCTACCTCCAGGGCTTGTCCTCTGGTTGGGTAATCAGGCGGCGGTCACGGTTCCTCACCACATGTGTGAGTGGGAACCACCGCCGGCCTCGACCCTTGCAGCCCTCCCAGTAGAGAGGGTACTTAAGGCGGGCTCCTAGCCGTGTTAATTAACTGACTGCGTAATTTTTTCTTTCCAAAAGGGAAAAAGCCCACTACCTACTAGCTACATAGTAGGAACGGAGGAAAATTCACCAGCCAACAACCTAGTATATCTGGGAATTAAAATGGACAGACACCTCCATTTTAGCAACCATTTCGCGAGGAAGTTAAAGCAAACCCGCATGAAATCTTACCGGCTTACGCATTTACTGACCTCCCCCAATCTATCACTGCGTCTCAAGCTACTGATCTACAAGAGTATACTCAGGCTTACTCTGCTGTACGGTGCACCGCTTTTTCGCTATCTGACGTATACAACAGCTCGGCGACTCCAACAATTCCAAAACGGTATACTGATGAAAGTGGTCAGAGGTACTTCATTCGAGCAGCGGAGCAACAGCGAGCTTCACGAGATCTTTGAGCTGCCTACGGTGGATGAGTTCATCCAACGTAGACATATCAAATTTTTCGACTCCCTGCAATATTTGACAAACCCGGTGTTTAACACGATAACCCCCGCTCCGTGCCCCCATCGATGGCAGGACGCTGTCGCGGCTGGAACGCTTTAGTCTTAGGTTCTAGGTTTAGGTTTTAGTGTTAGTGTTTTCCACGGTCGCAAGCTGAAGGTGAGCCTCATCACCTAGTGAGTGTATGTGTATTGGACTTATTAACAACAATCTGAAAGTATTATATTTTATGCACTCCTTAATATGCATCTGCGAATGCAGCACGAGGAGACAACTGTAATTCCAAATTTATTTATTTATTTTTGTCATTGTATATATATTATCAATAAAGAGGTTTTGAAAGAAAAAGAAAAGAAAAACTGTTAATTAGTCTCTCGCGACCTTTACTCGGTGACGCTTGGTTTCCGCTCGACTTCTGAAAAATTTACTAATTCTTTATGAAAAACCTCTGTACCTCTTCTCCTGAACATAGTGCATTGTTAGGGCACATACCTATCATAAATGGAGTCAGGTAGTAACACCGTCATGGAGCGATTGCCCAGGTTATTAACTCGAACAATCCGCACTTGTCACCAGGGCTAGGTGATCAGGCACCCCCTATTGACGACCCGACAATTACTATAATTACTTATCGATACAAAAAATGTCAATTAAGTCGAGTTCACCAACGAGAATGACCCGAATTTATATTTGTGGCTGTCCTTTAAAATAGAATATAGAGCAGTCAAATTGTTTGAATACTCGAGAATCAGAAAGGCTGTCTCGGCTGATAACATTAATTTTTCCCATCATCAAATATAATTTATTATTGTATTAAAGTTATTATTATTTGTTTTACTATATATACTTTATAATATGGTGTTATAAGTTTTCCTAAATATTGTTTTATTGTTTTTTTCCAGGTAAGTTTAGTTCTGTTCCAGTGTGGACTATTACATGTAATCGTGAGTATAATATAACGAAGAAATAAATAGATAATACTTGCTTTTCTCAGAACATTCTTATTGAGAATTTTCCATTTTTTTTTGTCGTAAATTTTTGAAAATGTTTAATTATGACGATCTGATAAAGAAAAATGAAATAGCATCAAATCCAAAAAACATTACTTTTCACTGGAGGTTAATCTCAGTTGGGAATTGAGTCTGCTATGAATCCTACATCTAGTAAATATTTATTTATAATAAGTAACACACGGTTGTAGCTCGTGTATAAGTCATTTTTATAATTAAAGGAACTTAACTATTGAGAGATTGAAAATACACAATCTGTATGTAATCGTGCATGAGCTCTGCTTTTAAAGAAATTAAATCGTAAACTCTGCGCCTTGTTAATTGATAAAATTGTTTATTTTTCAAATCCAGTTCTGCTGGGTATGGATATTTGAGTAAATAAAGATTGGTTGAATTGACAAACAGGGTATTCTATTTGCTTGTTTTCGAGGTAAATTTAAGTTTAGCCTTTGTTTAATCCGGTGAGAGTCGATTTTTGTTTTAAATATTTAATTTTTAATCGTAGTTAGATGGACCGTCAGGAGAAATGTTATTTTTGTTGGCCTTATCCAAGCTAAATATTACATTCAGGGGGCTTTGCGGTATTTATTTTTGAAACAAGGAAAAACATCGAATACTAAGTACAAATAGTTAGAACTGAGATCGTATTTTAATTTAAGTGTATTGTCAACAGAACTTGAGAATAATTGTAAAGTATTATAGTGATGCAATTTAAAAAAAAGTTCAAAGATGTCATATTCTTGGCACGTGAAAGTTTGAAAATTTCCTTTTTGACCTAGATATGTAGATAAGGAACGTTTGCCCAACTTGGTGAAATAATTGTACCATTAAAAAGAAAACAAATATATCTATTGGTATCGTTTCCTAGGTAACCACTTATTAACTTACTTTTAGAAAGTTTTAGTTAATGCAAAGATCTGTTTTTTTTTTTTATTCCTTAATAGTTAAGTCCTCATATTAGCATATTAGTGTGTAATTATCAGTTTATAATTAATTGTCTTGAGTGTTCTTTCCCTTACTACATCCGATGTGAGTTGTAAAAATAATAGCTTAAATTGTCTTTTTAAGTCTTTTTCCCTTTTGTACAAGATTCTTGTCCCCATTGCTACGATTTTCATTAACCCTTTTATTTATATTTGTATAATGGGTATTATTTATATATTGTCTTTCAGTTTTAAATTTTTACCTTGTTGGAAAATGGTCACAGCCTCAGGATGACAAGTGCTGTTGAAAAGTTTTAAGGATAGTGTGTTATCTAAAAATGTTATTCATTAATTCTTTGCATTGTTATTTGTTATATGTTCACACCCCTATATGGGGAAGGTAGTGTACAATTGTTGAATAACGCTAAGGAACTTGGGCCAGATGTCTTTTGATGTAGGCCGACCGATGTACCCCATTTAAACAGATGGGTGGTGCTAAGTGCAAGATGGAGGAAAAGGCGTGTGGGGTCACAAAGGACCATAAAGAGAAAAAAAATACTTTGTTGAGAGTCAGAAATACTGTTCGGGACGAGAATTTTCTGGGGAGTCGGAGGTCAAGGGACGGCAGTATGTAGCTAGTACAATAGATGTAATATGTTCATCATTTTGAGTTAACAATATTTTTTTTTGATTTTTTTCAAATTCAAATCAACAAATATCAAAATATAGTTTATTCAACAAAAATGTTTTTGACAGCTCCAAGTTGTTAATGTTTAGTTGCAAAAATGAAAAAAAAAAAAATCATTAGTTGTTGAATAAACTTTATATAGAGACAGGATATTTGTTATTTTATTGTATACTTGCACAACCGGTGCCAACCATACAAAATACAGTGTTTTCTGGCATACGCTGTAAAATGCACAAAATAACTTTCACCAAGAATGCTATGTTATATAACAAAGAAATGACCATAGTCTAAAAACAAGTCCAACAATTTCTCATTCTTATTAATGTACCCGTTCAATGTAATTCTTAAAATGTTATATATTTACTAAACAAAAACACAATTGCTGCTCTCGCTGACGATATCGCGGTGTACAGTAGCAGCACGAGTGCCAAGGTAGCTCTAAGACAGGCTGAAGTAGCTTGTAACCAGATCAGTGAGAGATTGGGGAGACTCAATATCTCTGTAAACGCAGGTAACACTGACTGCGTAATTTTCTCTTTCCAAAAGGGAAAAAGCCCGCTGCCTACTACTTACACAGTAGGAACGCAGCAAAATTCACCAGCCAACGACCTAGTATATCTGGGGATCAAAATGGACAGACACTTCCATTTTAGTAACCATTTTGCGAGGAAGTTTAAACAATCACGCATGAAGTCTTACCGTCTTATGCATTTATTGACTTCCCTCCAATCTATCACTGCCTCTGAAGCTATTGATCTATAAGAGTGTACTCAGGCCTACTATGCTGTATGGTGCACCGCTATTTCGTCAACTGGCTGAAGCGACTTTACTCATACCAAAATGGCATACTCATGAAAGTGGTCCGACATACTTAATTCGAGCAGCGGAGAAACAGTGAGCTTCACGAGGTTTTTGAGCTGCCGTCGGTGGATGAATTCATTGACCGTAGACATATCAAATTCTTCGATTTGTTGCAACACTTGACAAACCCCCTGTACAACACGGTTACCCCCGCTCCGTTCCCCTGTCGATGGCAGAACGCAGAACGCAGTCGAACCAGGGACGCTTTAGTCTATTATGTTTTAGTGTGTAAGTTTTTATTTTCCCTAATTTGTAAACCGAAGGTGAGCCCCATCACCTTCCAGTCTATTGATTATGTATTTTTAACTTCAAAAAGATAATTGTTTTTTGTATTTTCTACCCTTTTTAAAATGCATGCAATGGAGTTGAAGGAGAAAGCCTCATTGTAAAATTGTAATCCATTTAAATTAATTTTACAAAATAATTAATTACCCAAGGGGTTGAGGGGGGGGGAAGTCTCGTCAATTCTATTTTACCATTTAATATCCATACATTGTGACCACCACGTTAATTTATTAAGTTAAATCACTTAGGGTTTAGAATAAATTGGGACCAAGAGTAAGTGAATTGAATATTTGAGTAAGCTATAATTTCGTACAACTTGACGCTGATGCAATACGCTCAAGATTTGAGGAATCAAATCTGTCAGTAGTTGAGTAGTTAAATGGCATCCCTAGAAATTAAAAATTCTAATTATTCAACTAGAGCGTAACAGCGCGGTGTCCGTGGGTAAGTGAGGTAAATATTTAAACAGTATCCTTATGGAAGACACGTCCTTTATATATTGCCTTAGAGTTTTATGTATTCGGATACAGTTATGTATCGGATAGATAGTGTCCCTAATGAAATAGATAGATAGACATTTATACTTTCCCCGTCCGCCGAACGTAGCATCATATTCATTTTTTTGAATATGTTGAAGTTATTTTGAAAATATTGCTTTTGTTTATCATTATCATTGCCCTTGATGTTCCCCCCCCCCCCGCCTTCATTGAAGGATATCCGTATTGTAACAATGAGGTTGGTATACTTGCCGATGTATATGCTATATTATGTATCAGTGCCCTGTCCCATTTATTTCACGTCATTTCACGGTCCCTCTTGTAGAAGAAGTGACATTACCGACAGGCCTTTGTGACGGCTAGCGGTGCGTGTCGCCCGTTACGCCGTGCCTTGTGGTTCGGCCACCTGAGGGTAAACATTTAAATGACTCTTGCTGTTTTCCCTACCGTCGGCTCTCGGCTGCGGCACCGTTAGTCTTTCTTCAAGGTTCAGATGCTCTGTGCTCGGTTCGTCTCTTGGGAAAGAAGACTCGAAATGAAGTATATATAGTGTGTGATCCGTCGCACAATTCAAGGATTGTACGCGTCGTCACTATGCTTTTGTTTTTAGCATCGTAAGGCCATCAACTATAATTATTAAACTGCTTTATTATATATAAAATTACAATCTGCCTTATTGGGCAATAAGTAATTGTGATAAATGATCTCATTACAAAGTATCGCATGCGAAGGAGGAAGTGGAGCCTTGGAAAGTCCCCCACGCTCCTCCGTCAGCCGCGTCACTGGATAACAGCCAGGTGGAGGCTGACCAAGACCGTGAGAGCCACAAACGCTCAGGAGATGATAGAAGAAACTGGCCATCGCCAGGACTCCCACTGTCACGCATTTATAGCAGGTCACGAGGCCACTGCCGTTTTAGTCTCCGAGGAGGATTATAGGGACGAGTGATGCAGTGTAATAATAGTTGATAAAGGTCTAATGTTTGGTACGGAGAAAACGTAAACCTGATGTTTTCTCTGTGTTTAAGAAGACATGAGATTTAAAATTAACCTTAAACATTCCACTGTTTTTCATAATTATTAGCCATAGAAAGCTAGTGCTCTAACCACAAGAGCTAGACATTTGCAAAGTCTCATTTCGGAGCTACAACACTGTCTAAATTTCATTCACACACGTTTTTAGTATCGGTTCAATGCTTAACATTTCACGCCAGAGCAAAATATGAATCATAAGAGACATCACGCTGCTCCTTTCAAAAACAATTACATATTAAACACACAATATTATATGCAAGCAGTTCTAACTAAGCGTCATATGCGATGAGGTATTTAGTTGATTCAGCTGACCGTTCTCAGTCAGCTGGTTAGTATGCATACTTCTATTCTATTCCACAATGAGATTGTGTCTAGGATTTAGGAGAAGTGAAAATCGTCCATTAAACATTAAGAGGCATTTAATTATTAACATAAACCAATTGGCAACTGTGTCATGTGATTAATCACTGTAGCGAATTTGGAACCGATCCTGAAAAAAAAACGGCCACAACTCTTTCCAATAAATCAAAGAATTTGTTTTTAGTTTTCTAAGGAAATATACTTAATCGGTTACATTGCCCCTGAGCTTTGCTTAATCCTCTCCTGTCTAAGCTAGGTTGTAAACAACCATCACCGCCTGACATTTGGGACTGGGGTGTCTCCCAGCGAGAATTTAGGCTCGGCGCTCGTCTGTCGCTAGATTCTCTCCGTCCGAGACATTAAGATACTTTTTTCTTTCATCCTTTAAAGATATGACCAACCAAATATGCTGGAATAGGTGATAGTAACAACTCAAAATCATTTATTGTTAGAAATCAAAGTTCGAAAAGAATGCTAGAAGAAATAATTGCGATTTGTGAACTTTTAAGAACACAGAGATTTAAAATTTAAGAACACAAAACAAAATGTGATGGTTTCTGAACCAATTATGGAAATCTCGTAATTAAAATTTTTAGTTTCATATTAGTAGTTTAGGCTAGTCACCCTCGCATCAACCAGTATGCCCATTGTTTTTCTTCGTTGTTTGTTTCATGATTGTTTTGCACATATGTTTAGCTATTCAATAAAAGCGTACTTCTTTGGCGTTTATCAATGATAGATAATAATAGCAAGATATATATAGATGTGTGGGTTCAGTGTCGGATTTCCTATGTCAGGTCCCAAGCGATTGCTGTAAAGTTTGTCGCTGCTATAAACTGAAGTTATTAACTTATATAAGAGTGTCTCAGAATTAACGCAAGATTAGATTTAAATAGAAAACACAGTTTTTAGTATTTTTGGTGTTATTTTTTTATTGAATTATAAAGTAAATAGGATAGGGTTATTTATGGAATAACACATCGGGCAAATGGCCTCCACGACTTTGCTGGCACATACTCACTCTTTCGTCGAAATTTTCCATGACCAGTTGGCATAAATGTGGTTGAATTTCCTCTTTTAATGCACGGATGGGTGTGGGCTTGTATACGCCTTTGACTTCAAATAACCCCATAAAAAGAAATCTAAAGGTGTTAAATCACACGATCTAGGGGGCCAATTCTGATCACCGAAACGAGAGAGTACACGACCTGGAAATGTCTCATGCCGTATTTGAATTGTTTCATGGGCTGTATGGCATGTGGCACCATCTTGTTGAAACCACATATTGGCCACATATATATCATCCAATTTCGGCACAAAGAACTGTGTTTACGACGCCGAATAGATGTTCCTGAATTTTCATCAACACTCTCACGCACTGCTTCGATATTGACATTTGAACGGCTTGTTTTTGGACGACCAGTGTGTTTAGTGTCTCCAACTGATCCAGTCTCCCTAAATTTTTCCATTAATCTCTTCACAGTTGATGAAGTCAAAACAATATTCCGAACATATTTTGTATGAAATTTTCGAACTTCGGCCGCCAAACTTTCATTGTTTTTGAGATAATGTTCAACAATAAAGACACGTTGTTCTTAGGTGGTAACACTCCATTTTTACTAACCCTAAACTGTCAGCTGTCAATTGTTTTTTTTTTAGGGTTACCAGCACTTCACTGCACAAATGGCGGCAAATTCAAATCTTGCGTCAATTCTGGGACACCCTATATATAGATATATAATATATAGTGATGTGTATTCTCCTCACGAGAGGCATTCCACTCGAAGGGAATAACGATCCCCTCCCGTTCATTGGCAATGCTGCCCGAGAACGCAATTTAATATTTGACGTCAGAGCCCCAGCATATGCCAGCTCTTTATTGTTCTCCTTCGTTTGTTGGCTCAATTCCTATCTAAGTATTTATCCCTTTCATCCTGTTGTATTTAATAATATATTTTCGCTCTCTCTCTCTCTCTCTCTCTGGCCACTTACAACTATCTCAAAATGTAATCTTTTTTCGATTTATAAGTACATTTATACTAGGTTATTAGGTCGTTACAAAAATTTGTTCTGCATAAAAGTAGTTCGTTTCAAAAATTTATATAAAATACTGACTTGAATTTTATGCCGCTTTCGCACTCGATCCTTTCTCTATTTGTGTCTTCAAAGTTCACAAATTGCAATCATTTCTTCGGGCCTTCTTTTCGAACTTCTAAGAATAAACGATTTCGATTTGTTACTATTGACTATTGACTATTCCAGCATGTTTGGGGCTGGTCCTATCTTTAAAGGAAGAAAGAAAAAGTAACTTAATGGAGAGAAAGTCGCGCATTTATAGCAGGTCTCGAGGCCACTGCCGTTTCAGTCATTCGAGGAGGATTATCGGGATGAGTGGTGCAGTGTAATGACTGTGCTAGGGGATTAGGGTGGTTGGATAAGTTACTATGGAATTTCATGAACTTGGAAGGGATGAGTTACGAATGTAAGGTATATTAAGATCGTTATAAAGAGTTTTGTTGCTGACGTAATAAGGGGCGTTTACTATTGAAAGGATTGGATACGCTTGATGTTCGACTTATTCGCTGTCCCCCATAACTCTATTCGGTATGTCCAGATTGGCCTGAGTATAATTTTGTAGATTAGTAGTTTATTTTCTATTGAGAGATGGATGTCCTTCGAAGTTGTCTGTACAGTTGTCCAAAGCGGCTGTTTATTTCTTGTCATTTTAGCCTCGAATGTGGGTTGGAGGTCAGCCGTTTGTCGAGATGGGAGCCTAAATACCGTATGAAGCGACCGCTAACTACATAAGTTAAATTACCCTATACTCTGGTGCATATATAATGTATTGTAATTCAATGAAAATCAAGGTAAAAGCTTCTAGTAATAAACCACGCGCGGGACCGGCAGTCGTAAAACAAGTCACAAGAGGGTCGACGGTCGTCAGCAATAAACCTGAGAGGGTGAGCCACCTGGCCATCATACACGAGACGGAGCTCAGTCTTCTTCTCTCTATCTCTCTTCATCCGCAGTTACTCGGTGTCGCTTTACGCCAGGGCCACTTGGCCCTGGAAGTCAGTCTATTAGACTCCTCGTCACCCACTCTCTCCTCAGCGCCTCTGCGTCTGGCACCTTGCC
This sequence comes from Acanthosoma haemorrhoidale, assembly GCA_930367205.1. Classification (NCBI taxonomy): domain Eukaryota; kingdom Metazoa; phylum Arthropoda; class Insecta; order Hemiptera; family Acanthosomatidae; genus Acanthosoma; species Acanthosoma haemorrhoidale. Next base: position 4,224,126 of record OV884011.1, read on the forward strand.
TTTTAGCCTTCCTTGCAGACCCTCTGCCGACTTGTACCTGTGATGCTGCCGGTCTCCCGCCCGAACTCTGAAAACTAGTCTTATTCTTTATGAAACCTCTGTACCTTTTCTCTTGAACATAGTGTATTTTCGGGACACATACCTAGCATAAATGGAGTCAGATATTAACGCCGACATGGAACAATGGTCCATGTTATAAACTACAACAATCCACACTTGTCACCAGGGCTAGAGTGATTAGGCACTCCCCTAGTGGCATCCCGACACCGTACTGTCTCGGACGGAGAGAAACTAGCGACAGACGAGCGCCGAGCCTAAATTCTCGCTGGGAGACACCCCAGTCCCAAATGTCAGGCGGTGATGGTTGTTTACGACCTAGCTTAGACAGGAGAGGATTAAGCAAAGCTCAGGGGCAATGTAACCGATTAAGTATATTTCCTTAGAAAACTCAACTAGAAACAAATTCTTTGATTTATTGGAAAAAGTTGTGGCCGTTTTTTTTTTAGGATCGGTTCCAAATTCGCTACAGTGATTAATCACATGACACAGTTGCCAATTGGCTTATGTTAATAATTAAATGCCTCTTAATGTTTAATGGACGATTTTCACTTCTCCTAAATCCTAGACACAATCTCATTGTGGAATAGAATAGAAGTATGTATACTAACCAGCTGACTGAGAACGGTCAGCTGAATCAACTAAATATCTTATCGCATATGACGCTTAGTTAGAACTGCTTGCTCAAATTGTTTTGTTATAATTCTTGAATTTTCTCACAACAGCCTCATATAATATTGTGTGTTTAATTTTGTAATTGTTTTTGAAAGGAGCAGCGTGATGTCTCTTATGATTCATATTTTGCTCTGGCGTGAAATATTAAGCATTGAACCGATACTAAAAACGTGTGTGAATGAAATTTAGACAGTGTTGTAGCTCCAAATTGAGACTTTGCAAATGTCTTGCTCTTGTGGTCTGAGCACTAACTCTTTCTATGGCTAATAATTATGAAAAACAGATGAGAAACAATACCATAACTTATGAATTAGTAATTTATTTAAGTCCTACTAATAATATAAAAGTTATTTTTCTTCTACTAGCGTTAGTAATTTAGTAGCCTAGGTCAGTCGTATGATTCCAAACAAACAGTTTTATTTTCCTTCCACAACTTTCTTAGTTGTCAAGTAGTCAAGCAATAAAACTGTTTTATAATTATACCGTTCCACAATCCGGCAGTAATTTTTAAAACCAATAGTAAATGCCCCCTATTACGTCACCAACAAAACCCTTCATAACGATCTTAATATACCCTACATTCTTGAACTCATCCCTTCCAAATTCATGAAATTCCATAGTAACCTATCCAACCACCCTAATCCCGTAGCACAGTCATTGCACTGCTCCACTCATCCCTATAATCCTCCCCGGAGACTGAAACGGCAGTGGCCTCGTGACCTACTATAAATGCGCACAGTGGGAGTCCTGGCAATGGCCAGTTTCTCCAATCATGTCCTGAGCGTATGTGGCTCTCGCGCTCTTCGTCAGCCTCCGCTGGCTCGTATCCGGTGACGTGGCTGGTGGGGATCGTGGGGGACTTCCCGAGACTCCGCTTCCTCTTTCGCTTGCGAGGGAGGCAACAACCGTGTGGACTTGGGGGGCCCCTGGGGTGTTTGTAAATATTGTATGAATGTGCGAACGAATGATGAATTGTAAATATGGTATGAATGAAAACACTTATCTTAATTATTTATTGCCTATTAAGTAGGCAGATTGTAATTTCATCATAATAAAGTTGTTATTGAATGAATAAATATTTTTAAAACGGTGCTGGTTTAATTGTAATCTGCTTAGCAATGTCGTTATTGGTAATTTTGAGTTTAATACCTTAATATTTTTTTTTGGAGATATAATTAATTAATGATAGTTCACAATACTACATTTGAAAAAAAAGTTTGTTTTTTAATACGCTTGGTCGACTGACGTTAATTCGCCATCCAAGCTTTAGAGACTTAACGTTATTTTACTGTTTTACTTGACTTGAAGATGGTATCAATCAGAGGTAGGCGGCAATGTTTCGAATTAAGAACATTTCAGGATTCGTAATTTGATATGTAAACTTTGGAAATGAATTAGTTTGAAATAGAAATGGGCATATAAGGAAATATTAGCGGTGAAGAAATGGAGAACAAACGATGCCTGATCACGGTACGTCAGTTACTTTATAACTATTGAACTGTTTTAGATCCAACCTGCACCAAAATATTTCCTTGGACCACGTGAGTGCTTCAATGGTTTCGTTGTTCAAAAGAATAAAATATTATCATTCGGACAGCAGTCAGTCCTTTTACTTCTTGTGAAGAGCTACAATATAATATTGTACTAAACCCGTAATTTATGTAACATAATTTTACATGTTGCGGGTCGTCACGAGGGGGTGCCTAGTTACCCTACTCCGTGAGGGTAGTAGTGACGAAGTGAGGGTTGATTAGGCTATGACCTGGACAATTGCTTCTTGACTGGTCTTAATACTTTACTATCTGACTCCATATCTGATAGGTATGTCCCCTGACAGTGCACTATGTTCAGGAGAAGAGGTATAGGGTAGGTAGTTTTTGAAGGATTGGAATGACCACAAATTCACACTCGGTATCTGAGGGTAGGTGAAAACCGTCCGGATCCCAAAGGGGGTGTGAACCGGAGAGAAGCAGACTGGATTGCCGTGGGAGGCGCAACTAGTTAAGGTTTGTAGGGCCCCAGGTGACCCATCGCCCGCAAGGAAGAAATCTCTTCCAAGGAGGTGCTAGTTTTAGCGAGACGAAGGCAGAGAATCCCACTAGGAAGGTGTGGGGTCTGACAAGGCCGTACTAAAACATAGCGAGGTTAGGAAAGACAGATGCAGAGGTTTTCATAAATGAGAATACCAAATCTTGAAACATCAGCGCAGCTGCAAGTACCAGTCCGGAGAACCGTAGTTAGAATGAATTATCGACTAAAACTAGGGGGTATATATAGCCCCAGGTAGCCAATGGGCTGGGGTCTTATTCTGAACAACCGCATTGCTTGATGAAGCTGGAATGTTCTAGACGAGGACCCAGCCCCTAATGTGTCCAGGGCCCTTTTTACCTGACCCCTGCCCCTTTGAGCTGGTTTTGCTGCTGCGTCTTTTATTGCTTACTTATTGTTTACAATATATATACAATAGAGTTTAGGGTGATTTATCTTATGTAGTTAGCGGTCGCTACACATGTTATTATAGATGATGTACAGTTTTGAATTCGCCTGGAACTGCAGGCGTAAATATTCACAGTGTACACGCCATGACAATTGCGCACAGTGATTATTTATCATAGAAGGAAAAACAGGCGATCATTCCCGCAATTTCACTATTTGTTTTTTATTATTACAGCTGTCGTAACTTCACTACGGAACGAGATATGAGCCTACCAGCAGTTTCCGTCGGTGAGATATTGTTATCTCAAGTTGGAAATTTTGGATTAAAATATCTCTACAGCTGAAACCGTTGAAAATATTCTATGAGCAATAGATCATTCTATCATTCTACGATCATTCTATGATCAATAGATGATTCTATCACTCTACGATCATTCTATCACTCTACGATCATTCTATGACCAATAGATCATTCTATGATCAATATATTATTCTATGACCAATAGATCATTCTATCACTCTACGATCATTCTATGATCAATATATCATTCTATGACCAATAGATCATACTATCATTCTATGAGCAATAGATCATTATATCATTCTATGAGCAATAGATCATTCTATCATTCTACGATCATTCTATGAGCAATAGATCATTCTATCATTCTACGATCATTCTATGAGCAATACATCATTCTATTGTTATATGAGCAATTGATCATTCTATCGTTCTATGAGCAATAGATCATTCATTCTACGATCATTCTATAAGCAATAGATCATTCTACGACCATTCTATGAGAAATAGATCATTCTACGATCATTCTATGAGCAATAGATCATTCTATCATTCTACGATTATTCTATGAGCAATAGATATGATGAGAATTTTCCTTTTTAAAATGAAATACTAACGAGTGAAATATAGTAGTCTGTATGAATTATCGCTGGCTAGTAGTTTATAATATATTTTGTATCGTAGTTCTATTGAAACTTAACTAGATACAGGAGAAAATTCAAATATTTGCCCAAGTGTAGCTTAGTCAGATCCTATGAATATTGATGAAGGCGGGAGGAGCTGAGGTGATGATTTTCTCGCTAAGTCCCGGGATCTGCGGCGCCAAGCGGTCTGCGGCGCGTCCCAAGCCCCCTGTCACCTCTTGCCATGACATATCGACCTCCGATCGGCCAAATATCGATCTCTGATAGATTTTCACTTATGGACCGGAGGGGGTGGGGATGGAGTTGCGACACCAGCTCGGGACAGAAATAGAAGAGTCAAGTTCAAACTGGGTCTGGCCAGTCTGTGCCCGGCGTCGCTCGTTGAACCTTCGGTAGTCTTTCGCTCTGCCTCTCTTGCACCCTATCATTGCACAAACACACGTATGTATGTCTGTGTAGCACATTGTCCTCTTCTTTTTATTTACCTTCCATGTCAATGGCTGCGAATAGTTAGTACATGAATTATAGTTTAAATTAACTGATCGATTACTAACCTCGGATCAACCACGTGAACATATTTTTTCCACTAGATCCCATAATTTTTTTTTTTTTTTACAACCAACTATCATCATTCAACACAAATCGATCCATTGATCAGTTGCCAAGGACTAACTAAAATTTGTTTACATCAAACTAAATTTCATTTTTTTTTTTTCGATTACTGGAATGGAAACTAGTATAACTTGAAATTTGAACAGTGACTTGAGAAGTCTTAAATATTTTTATTTTTTTATAGAGCATATAGACAGACGAGTAACGAATATGTACGCGTAGCTATAACAAGCTGACTTTAGATCGTAATTAATGTTGTAGAAAGTGAAAAAACAATATATTAATATGTAAAAAAGAGCCCGATTTAAAACAATGTGAGATGATTGTAAAAACGAATACAAAGATTGTGAATACCTTACATAAAAAATACATATTTAAAACAAGCGCACCTGTCGAATAATTTTCTGTTCCGCTGAGAAGTCAAAGGATGCGCTTCGGGTATCTGTTCTAGATAGCAAATAACCTAATACACAATACCTGATGGTAAAACAGTTTCCTTTTAACTTTCATGACATTTGTTTTTAAATGCGTTCTGCCCATAAAGAAACCTTTGTAAAATCCTACAAATGAGCTAAACATCCTGTAGGTTTAGTAGAAATCTAGGTTATGTCTTACAATTTATCTATATAATATATAATGTATCCGACGAACTCTGTATCAGTTTTGATAGCCCCTAGTTTGATTTGTCTGCCTGACCTCCGTTTATTTCGTTGTTGTTCAATTCAGCCTCTCTTCAACTGATACTCTCTTACAACCATAATTAATTTTGTCTTTTATCTCCGTTCAAATTTGATTCAACAAATTTTGTTTATGTTAGAAAAACTAACTTTTTTGATTTCGCTGGTACTGATTTACATCACGGATATTCTCAGAGCCTGTACAAACCTTGCCCACCTGAACAATCAGCATTCATTAAACTCTTACTTCTATAGCTTGATTATTGTTGAGAATTAATTTACAATACTAAATATGATATAATTGTAATTATGAAAAATGTCATTAAACAGAAAAATACTCTGTGTATTTGGTGACACAAAGAGAGTACCTTACCGATAAACATCATTCTTGTTTGGCTCGAAAAAAAAAAACAGTCAAAAATTTCAGCATATTAGTATTTACAATAAGCAGAAGGATTTTATTACACATTCTCGTTGGTTTCTTTATCTCTATGACTGCAATTATAGTCAGTGGGAATCTCAATAGTCCAATAGCAGTTCGCGTTCAGATAGCGGGCAGTTATATCAACTAACTGTTTTTTGTATCGGCCATTTTTTTCAGGCGTCATCGTTATCATTTACCATTCAGGTCTAGGTTAAAAAATTTTTTTTCAAAATAATGTATATGGACAACAACCGCCTTACCCGAAGCTATTTCAAATCCAGACAAAATTATGTCAAGAATATCTGGAAAATTTATTTTATGTTAATTATACCAGGGGAATTTAGTCAGGTTTAGAATACTAAAATTACTTTCTAGTACGGGACTCTAACCAGAGTAAGAAACAGCCATAATACCTTTCCACTAAGTATAGGAAATGAAAATTGTTTACATTACATTATTTACTTACGTCTCAAATCATTCTCATACCTAATTTTTTTCTAAGCCCAGTTAAAGAAGTTTACACGGATAGACTTTTCAAACAGAGTTTATTAAAAGTACAACGAGGTAATCGGTTTGTAGATACTGTCTTACGTCTAAGCGGGAAGAGAGAATGTGACTGAGTGAGGACGGGTATTTTTTTTACCTATGGTGTAAATGGAACTTTGTTACTAGCACCTATGGTGTAAATGTAACTTTGTTACTAGCACCTATGGTGTAAATGTAACTTTGTTACTAGCACCTATGGTGTAAATGGAACTTTGTTACTAGCACATATGGTGTAAATGGAACTTTGTTACTAGCACCTATGGTGTAAATGTAACTTTGTTACTAGCACCTATGGTGTAATTGGAACTTTGTTACTAGCACCTATGGTGTAAATGTAACTTTGTTACTAGCACCTATGGTGTAAATGGAACTTTGTTACTAGCACCTATGGTGTAAATGGAACTTTGGGCTCAGGTTCCAATCGTCGATAACCTTATGTCAGCCAGCCCTGGGACATGTAAGCAAACGGAAGACTATCAAGCTGAAGTAGGTACATCAATGAAACAAGTTCAAAAGTACTACAATACCCTTTCCTTTTGAGCCGCTCCGGTATACCTGGTACTGACGCAACACTAGTTTAGAGCAAAGGCGGAAGACCTTGATGACCGGAATGTCAACCGGACCAATACTATGCAGGCAGGTATCCTCAAGTGTCGGACGGGATGCAGGCGTGTGCCTCTCCGTATTGAGTATACCAGATTCCAGAGAAAGCAAAGAGCGTAAACGAAACCTGTTGAACGCTGGACAAAAAAGAGAGACTGAACCCGTGATAGTTCCCTAAATCTGACAGACGGTCGCTAGTCAACCAAATGGAAAATTACATGGCTTTTTTTTCATCTTTGCCCACAAGTGGGAAGATCTACGGTGTCCTGAGTACTTACACATATGTAGAAAGACTGGCCCTGGACGGTTTTAGAAGATATGGGGCTAGCACCATTAGTTGAAGATAAACCATAATGGTTATTAGTAAAGAGTAACACTCCCTCGAATGGTGTAAATATATCCACTCCCCTGGAAGGAGGATTTCCTATGCGCAGAAGGATTGAAGAAGAGCGAAAAGGTGGTAAAGGGTACTCCGAAGAAGAACCAAGGAAACGTTCCATAAATAAACCGATTGCGAAATAACTACTTCGGTTTTTTGCCTGTGGAAACTTGAAAGTAACCGTTTAGTGTACCTAAAGGCTGTCCCAGAATTAACGCAAGATTTGATTTAAATATAAAACGCAGTTTTTAGTATTTTTGTTGTTATTTTTTTATTCAATTATAAAGTAAATAGGATAGGTTTATTTATGGGATAACACATTGGCCACGACTTTGCTGGCACATACGCACTCTTTTGTCGAAATTTTCCATGACCATTTCGCATAATAAATGTGGTTGAATTTCGTTGATGCAGCGTTGAATTTCCTCTTTTAATGCACGGCTGGATGTGGGCTTGTTGACATGCACCTTTGACTTCAAATAAGACCATAAAAAGAAACCTAAAGGTGTTAAATCGCAGGATCTAGGGGGCCAATGCTGATCGCCGAAACGAGAGAGTACACGACCTGGAAATGTCTCATGCAGTATTTGAATTGTTTCATGGGCTGTATGTGGCACCATCTTGAAACCACATATTGGCCACATCAATATCATCCAATTATGATGTTCCTGGATTTTCAACAACACTCTCACGCACTGCTTCGTTATAGACATTTGAACGGCTTGTTTTTGGACGACCAGTGTGTTCAGTGTCTCCAACTGATCCAGTCTCCCTAAATTTTCTAAATTAATCTCTTCTCAGTAAATGAAGTCAAAACACTATTCCGACCATATTCTGTATGAAATTTTCGAACTGCGGCCGCCAAACTTTCATTATTTTTGAGATAATGTTCAACAATAAAGACACGTTCTATTGTGTAACGCTCCATTTTTACTAACCCTAAACTGTCAGCTGTCAAATTGTTTTTTGTTTTTTTTTTGGGGTTGCCAGCACTTCGCTGCACAAATGGCGGCTAATTCAAATCTTGCGTTTAATTCTGAGACACCCTTTATAAACAAATTTATCTCGCTGCCACATTTTACTATGTTAAGATTCTTTCAAAGAAATTGCAATTTTTTTCTATTTCGGAACCACTGCGCTGAGGAGGCCCAGTTGTGACATACCACGGTCTATCAATAGGAGGAAACTCCAGGACAGTTGGTACACTGGGAGAGGGACAGGCACACATAGCCTAAGCCGCTGCCAACAGATGACTCCTGCAATAATAACAACTCCGACTGTTTATAGCACAGAGCAGCCGGGCGAAAGTGACTGCACCGCTCAAGACTGTCTTGCGTCAGCGAAATGAAAGTCAATAGGTGACAATATCTGTCCTCGAGGCCTTTCTTGTCGGTATGCAAATCGGCTTTTCTCTTTTTAGAATAATCATCAACCATCCCAATGGTTGGCCTTACGATATATTCTGGGACGGGCTTAAGATATTTAGGTTTATAGTTATGACGAATATTGTACAAGCACAAAAATAGAGACATACAAAAACAACCATGTATGTCAAGTGAAATATAAACACAAGATAATAGGGGACCGTGGAAAGTAATGTTGTTGTTTTTTTACATTAAATTCAAGCAGATACATTTTTAACAAGTTTTTGTTTTTGATCAATAATGTAATTCACCCTCGTTATCAGCAACCTTTTTTCATCTAGTGTGCAAATTTTCAATGCCGAATCGATAAAAATCAATTTTTTTTTTAGGGTTACCAGCACTTCACTGCACAAATGGCGGCAAATTCAAATCTTGCGTCAATTCTGGGACACCCTATATATAGATATATAATATATAGTGATGTGTATTCTCCTCACGAGAGGCATTCCACTCGAAGAGAATAACGATCCCCTCCCGTTCATTGGCAATGCTGCCCGAGAACGCAATTTAATATTTGACGTCAGAGCCCCAGCATATGCCAGCTCTTTATTGTTCTCCTTCGTTTGTTGGCTCAATTCCTATCTAAGTATTTATCCCTTTCATCCTGTTGTATTTAATAATATATTTTCGCTCTCTCTCTCTCTCTCTCTCTGGCCACTTACAACTATCTCAAAATGTAAACTTTTTTCGATTTATAAGTACATTTATACTAGGTTATTAGGTCGTTACAAAAATTTGTTCTGCATAAAAGTAGTTCGTTTCAAAAATTTATATAAAATACTGACTTGGATTTTATGCCGCTTTCGCACTCGATCCTTTCTCTATTTGTGTCTTCAAAGTTCACAAATTGCAATCATTTCTTCGGGCCTTCTTTTCGAACTTCTAAGAATAAACGATTTCGATTTGTTACTATCGACTATTGACTATTCCAGCATGTTTGGGGCTGGTCCTATCTATAAAGGAAGAAAGAAAAAGTAACTTAATGGAGAGAAAGTCGCGCATTTATAGCAGGTCTCGAGGCCACTGCCGTTTCAGTCATCCGAGGAGGATTATCGGGATGAGTGGTGCAGTGTAATGACTGTGCTAGGGGATTAGGGTGGTTGGATAAGTTACTATGGAATTTCATGAACTTGGAAGGGATGAGTTACGAATGTAAGGTATATTAAGATCGTTATAAAGAGTTTTGTTGCTGACGTAATAAGGGGCGTTTACTATTGAAAGGATTGGATACGCTTGATGTTCGACTTATTCGCTGTCCCCCATAACTCTATTCGGTATGTCCAGATTGGCCTGAGTATAACTTTGTAGATTAGTAGTTTATTTTCTATTGAGAGATGGATGTCCTTCGAAGTTGTCTGTACAGTTGTCCAAAGCGGCTGTTTATTTCTTGTCATTTTAGCCTCGAATGTGGGTTGGTGGTCAGCCGTTTGTCGAGATGGGAGCCTAAATACCGTATGAAGCGACCGCTAACTACATAAGTTAAATTACCCTATACTCTGGTGCATATATAATGTATTGTAATTCAATGAAAATCAAGGTAAAAGCTTCTAGTAATAAACCACGCGCGGGACCGGCAGTCGTAAAACAAGTCACAAGAGGGTCAACGGTCGTCAGCAATAAACCTGAGAGGGTGAGCCACCTGGCCATCATACACGAGACGGAGCTCAGTCTTCTACTCTCTATCTCTCTTCATCCGCAGTTACTCGGTGTCGCTTTACGCCAGGGCCACTTGGCCCTGGAAGTCAGTCTATTAGACTCCTCGTCACCCACTCTCTCCTCAGCGCCTCTGCGTCTGGCACCTTGCCTTTTAGCCTTCCTTGCAGACCCTCTGCCGACTTGTACCTGTGGTGCTGCCGGTCTCCCGCCCGAACTCTGAAAACTAGTCTTATTCTTTATGAAACCTCTGTACCTTTTCTCTTGAACATAGTGTATTTTCGGGACACATACCTAGCATAAATGGAGTCAGATATTAACGCCGACATGGAACAATGGTCCATGTTATAAACTACAACAATCCACACTTGTCACCAGGGCTATAGTAATTAGGCACTCCCCTAGTGGCATCCCGATACCGTACTGTCTCGGACGGAGAGAAACTAGCGACAGACGAGCGCAGAGCCTAAATTCTACCTAGGAGACACCCCAGTCCCAAATGTCAGGCGGTGATGGTTGTTTACAACCTAGCTTAGACAGGAGAGGATTAAGCAAAGCTCAGGGGCAATGTAACCGATTAAGTATATTTCCTTAGAAAACTAGAAACAAATTCTTTGATTTATTGGAAAGAGTTGTGGCCGTTTTTTTTTAAGATCGGTTCCAAATTCGCTACAGTGATTAATCACATGACACAGTTGCCAATTGGTTTATGTTAATAATTAAATGCTCCTTAATGTTTAATGGACGATTTTCACTTCTCCTAAATCCTAGACACAATCTCATTGTGGAATAGAATAGAAGCATGTATACTAACCAGCTGACTGAGAACGGTCAGCTGAATCAACTAAATATCTCATCGCATATGACGCTTAGTTAGAACTGCTTGCTCAAATTGTTTTGTTATAATTCTTGAATATTCTCACAACATCCTCATATAATATTGTGTGTTTAATTTTGTAATTGTTTTTGAAAGGAGCAACCCTCTAAGACTAATTTCTAGTGATATTTGAGGATAAAATGAATATCTTTCTTCCAAGTTCAAACATTAGACAGATCATGTTTAACTAAATTATTGTTGGTACTTTTATAATTTTCAAGAAAAAGTTTGAGTCCTTTCTTTTACTGAGTTATAAATAAAGTCAATGTTAGTAGTATCATGTAGTTGGGAGATGGAGGTAGGGTGCCTAAGTGTATTTGTTATTATTCTTAAGAATTTAATCAGTAAATTCAATTATTAGTGAAGTGGTAGATATTACTTTCATTTATTTCATACTTTAATTCCTTCATACAGATGCGGTATTAATATTTTCAGATTTTATCATACTTTAATGTTAAATGAATGTAATTTCAAATTTTGATTTGTTTTAAAATCATGAAAAATAGAATTGAATTTTATTTGATATTCTTTATTACATAATTAGTAGGCTCTGCCCCAAAGGTTTTCCTTAATGTTGAATATTTTTTTTTAATGCAGTTCTTCTGAAGTTTTTCTCTTATGCCAATGTTCTAGTCTACAGACAGAAAGAGGAAATGTCGGTTTCACCATTTTCTATGAAGTTTGAGGGTGGTGAGTTCATTGAGTGAGTCTACCACATAAAATATGCTCTTCAAGGTGGAGAGTATGAATGAAGGACACGTTTTTACTCCAAGAAATATTAACCTGTGTTTCTGCAATGTTGACCCTTTTTCTCATATATTCTGATAAATAACTTGTAGGGGTTTCCATTTTTTTTTTGTTTTTAGGTAAAGTCAAATAGTTAGAAACTTTCAAAAATGAATTAAGTACAAATTAAACTATAGATTCTACTTATGATGCAGATATGAATCAAAAGCATTAAGTGCTTAGACAAATTTTTGGATGTCTCTTATGATTCATAGTTTGCTCTGGCGTGAAATGTTAAGCATTGAACCGATACTAAAAACGTGTGTGAATGAAATTTAGACAGTGTTGTAGCTCCAAATTGAGACTTTGCAAATGTCTTGCTCTTGCGGTTTGAGCACTAACTCTTTCTATGGCTAATAATGATGAAACAGATGAGAAACAATACCATAACTTATGAATTAGTAATTTATTTAAGTCCTACTAATAATATAAAAGTAATTTTTCTTCTACTAGCGTTAGTAATTTAGTAGCCTAGATCAGTCGTATGATTCCAAACAAACAGTTTTATTTTCCTTCCACAACTTTCTTAGTTGTCAAGTAGGCAATAAAACTGTTTTATAATTATACCGTTCCACAATCCCCGGGAGTAATTTTTAAAACGGTGCTGGTTTAATTGTAATCTGCTTTGCAATGTCGTTATTGGTAATTTTGAGTTTAATACCTTAATATTTTTTTTTGGAGATATAATTAATTAATGATAGTTCACAATACTACATTTGAAAACAAGTTTGTTTTTTAATACGCTTGGTCGACTGACGTTAATTCGCCATCCGAGCTTTAGAGACTTAACGTTATTTTACTGTTTTACTTGACTTGAAGATGGTATCAATCAGAGGTAGGCGGCAATGTTTCGAATTAAGAACATTTCAGGATTCGTTATTTGATATGTAAACTTTGGAAATGAATTAGTTTGAAATAGAAATGGGCATATAAGGAAATATTAGCGGTGAAGAAATGGAGAACAAACGACGCCCGATCAAGGTACGTCAGTTACTTTATAACTATTAAACTGTTTTAGATCCAACCTGCACCAAAATATTTCCTTGAACCACGTGAGTGGTTTCGTTGTTCAAAAGAATAAAATATTATCATTCGGACAGCAGTCAGTCCTTTTACTTCTTGTGAAGAGCTACAGTATAATATTGTAGTACACCCGTAATTTATGTAACATAATTTTACATGTTGCGGGTCGTCACGAGGGGGTGCCTAGTTACCCTAGTCCGTGACGAAAGTAGTGACGAAGTGAGGGTTGATTAGGCTATGACCTGGACAATTGCTTCTTGACTGGTCTTAATACTTTACTATCTGACTCCATATCTGATAGGTATGTGCCCTGACAGTGCACTATGTTCAGGAGAAGAGGTATAGGGTAGGTAGTTCATGAAGGATTGGAATGACCACATATTCACACTCGGTATCTGAGGGTAGGTGAAAACCGTCCGGATCCCAAAGGGGGTGTGAACCGGAGAGAAGCAGACTGGATTGCCGTGGGAGGCGCAACTAGTTAAGGTTTGTAGGGCCCCAGGTGACCCATCGCCCGCAAGGAAGAAATCTCTTCCAAGGAGGTGCTAGTTTTAGCGAGACGAAGGCAGAGAATCCCACTAGGAAGGTGTGGGGTCTGACAAGGCCGTACTAAAACATAGCGAGGTTAGGAAAGACAGATGCAGAGGTTTTCATAAATGAGAATACCAAATCTTGAAACATCAGCGCAGCTGCAAGTACCAGTCCGGAGAACCGTAGTTAGAATGAATTATCGACTAAAACTAGGGGGTATATATAGCCCCAGGTAGCCAATGGGCTGGGGTCTTATTCTGAACAACCGCATTGCTTGATGAAGCTGGAATGTTCTAGACGAGGACCCAGCCCCTAATGTGTCCAGGGCCCTTTTTACCTGACCCCTGCCCCTTTGAGCTGGTTTTGCTGCTGCGTCTTTTATTGCTTACTTATTGTTTACAATATATATACAATAGAGTTTAGGGTGATTTATCTTATGCAGTTAGCGGTCGCTACACATGTTATTATAGATGATGTACAGTTTTGAATTCGCCTGGAACTGCAGTGTAAGTATTCACAGTGTACACGCCATGACAATTGCGCACAGTGATTATTTATCATAGAAGGAAAAACAGGCGATCATTCCCGCAATTTCACCATTTATTTTTGATTATTACAGCTGTTGTAACTTCACTATGGAACGAAATATGAGCCTACCAGCAGTTTCCGTCGGTGAGATATTGTTATCTCAAGTTGGAAAGTTTGGATTAAAATATCTCTACAGCTGAAACCGTTGAAAATATTCTATGAGCAATAGATCATTCTATCATTCTATGAGGAATAGATCATTATATCATTATATGAGCAATAGATCATTCTACGATCATTCTATGATCAATATATCATTCTATGAGCAATAGATCATTCTACGATCATTCTATGATCAATATATCATTCTATGATCATTCTATGAGCAATAGATCATTATATCATTATATGAGCAATAAATCATTCTACGATCATTCTATGATAAATATATCATTCTATGAGCAATAGATCATTATACGATCATTCTATGAGCAATAGATCATTCTATCATTCTACGATCAATATATTATTCTACGATCATTCTATGAGCAATAGATCATTCTATCAGTCTATGAGCAATAGATCATTATATCATTCTACGATCATTCTAATAGCAATAGACCATTCTATGATCAATAGATCATTCTACGCTCATTCTATGATCAATAGATCATTCTACGCTCATTCTATGATCAATAGATCATTCTATGAGCAATAGATCATTCTATCATTCTACGATTATTCTATGAGCAATAGATATGATGAATTTCCCTATTTAAAATGAAATACTAACGAGTGAAGTCAAGTAGTTTGACCGACGTATACATCTGTATGAATTATCGCTGGCTAGTAGCTTATAATATATTTTGTATCGTAGTTCTATTGAAACTTAACTAGATACAGGAGAAAATTCAAATATTTGCCCAAGTGTAGCTTAGTCAGATCCTATGAATATTGATGAAGGCGGGAGGAGCTGAGGTGATGATTTTCTCGCTAAGTCCCGGGATCTGCGGCGCCAAGCGGTCTGCGTCGCGTCCCTGTCACCTCTTGCCATGACATATCGACCTCCGACCGGCCAAATATCGATTTCTGATAGTGATAGATTTTCACTTATGGACCGGAGGGGGTGGGGATGGAGTTGCGACACCAGCTCGGGACAGAAATAGAAGAGTCAAGTTCAAACTGGGTCTGGCCAGTCTGTGCCCGGCGTCGCTCGTTGAACCTTCGGTAGTCTTTCGCTCTGCCTCTCTTGCACCCTATCATTGCACAAACACACGTATGTATGTCTGTGTAGCACATTGTCCTCTTCTTTTTATTTACCTTCTATGTCAATGGCTGCGAATAGTATTACATGAATTATAGTTTAAATTAACTGATCGATTACTAACCTCGGATCAACCACGTGTACATATTTTTCCCACTAGATCCCATAATTTTTTTTTTTTTTTTTACAACCAACTATCATCATTCAACACAAATCGATCCATTGATCAGTTGCCAAGGACTAACTAAAATTTGTTTACATCAAACTAAATTTCATTTTTTTTTTTTCAATTACTGGAATGGAAACTAGTATAACTTGAAATTTGAACAATGACTTGAGAAGTCTTAAATATTTTTTTTTTTGTAGAGCATATAGACAGACGAGTAACGAATATGTACGCGTAGCTATAACAAGCTAACTTTAGATCGTAATTAATGCTGTAGAGAGTGAAAAAACAATATATTGATATGTAAAAAAGAGCCCGATTTAAAACAATGTGAGATGATTGTAAAAACGAATACAGAGATTGTGAATACCTTACATAAAAAATACATATTTAAAACAAGCGCACCTGTCGAATAATTTTTTGTTCCGCTGAGTCAAAGGATGCGCTTCGGGTATCTGTTCTAGATAGCAAATAACCTAATACACAATACCTGATGGTAAAACAGTTTCCTTTTAACTTTCATGACATTTGTTTTTAAATGCGTTCTGCCCTTAAAGAAACCTTTGTAAAATCCTACAAATGAGCTAAACATCCTGCAGGTTTAGTAGAAATCTAGGTTATGTCTTACAATTTATCTATATAATATATAATGTATCCGACGAACTCTGTATCAGTTTTGATAGCCCCTAGTTTGATTTGTCTGCCTGACCTCCGTTTATTTCGTTGTTGTTCAATTCAGCCTCTCTTCAACTGATACTCTCTTACAACCATAATTAATTTTGTCTTTTATCTCCGTTCAAATTTGATTCAATAAATTATGTTTATGATAGAAAAACTAACTTTTTTGATTTCGCTGGTACTCATTTACATCACGGATATTTTCAGAGCCTGTACAAACCTTGCCCACCTGAACAATCAGCATTCATTAAATTCTTACTTCTATAGCTTGATTATTGTTGAAAATTAATTTACAATACTAAATATGATATAATTGTAATTATGAAAAATGTCATTAAACAGAAAAATACGTGTATTTGGTGACACAAAGAGAGTACCTTACCGATAAACATCATTCTTGATTGGTTCGAGAAAAAAAACAGTCAACAATTTCAGCATATTAGTATTTAAAATAAGTAGAAGGATTTTTTAATACACATTCTCGTTGGTTTCTTTATCTCTATGACTGCAATTATAGTCAGTGGGAATCAAAATAGTCCAATAGCAGTTCGCGTTCAAATAGCTGCCAGTTATATCAACTAACTGTTTTTTGTATCGGCCATTTTTTTCAGGCGTCATCGTTATCATTTACCATTCAGGTCTAGGTTAAAAATTTTTTTTTTTCAAAATAATAGATATGGACAACAACCGCCTTACACGAAGCTATTTCAAATCCAGACAAAATTATGTCAAGAATATCTGAAAAATTTATTTTATGTTATTATACCAGGGGAATTTAGTCAGGTTTAGAATGCTGAAATTTGGAATCATTTTGTAATGAGAAGCTAGAAAGGTCAACTGCGTTACGGATGGAATGGCTGTCTACGGGCCACCACACTTATGTAACACACACATAGCACCTGGAGGTAGTATTATCACGAAATAAAATTACTTTCTAGTACGGGACTCTAACCAGAGTAAGAAACCATAATACCTTTCCACTAAGTATAGGAAATGAAAATTGTTTACATTACATTATTTACTTACGTCTCAAATCATTCTCATACCTAATTTTTTTCTAAGCCCAGTTAAAGAAGTTTACACTGATAGACTTTTCAAAAAGAGTTTATTATAAGTACAACGAGGTAATCGGTTTGTAGATACTGTCTTACGTCTAAGCGGGAAGAGAGAATGTGACTGAGTGAGGACGGGTATTTTTTTTTTCAAAACCTCATAAAATAATACAATGAACAAAAAAATTTTATAGAGTTACAAGTTGCTCCTCGTACTGCGATGCACTGATGCATTCTAAGGAGGGCATAATATAAATACATTCAATCTGTAGTATAAAAAGTCATAACCATATCCACAACACTAGGTGATGAGGCTCACCTTCAGCTTGTTACCGGCACTAAACACTAAAACACTAAAAACAAACTAAAACCTATACCTAGAATCTAAGACTAAAGTGTTCCAGCCGCGACAGCGTCCTGTCATCGATGGGGGAACAGAGCGGGGGTTATCGTATTAAACACCGGGTTTGTCAAGTATTGCAGGGAGTCGAAAAATTTGATATGTTACGTTGGATGAATTCATACACCGTAGGCAGCTCAAAGATCTCGTGTAGCTCACTGTTGCTCCGCTGCTCGAATGAAGTAGAGGACGGGGGAGGACTTTTAATCCTCCTCAGTGGGCGAGGGAAAATAGGTGGATGTTGCCTCAGCCGGTGGCCGTCATCTGGGCTATTGCTTAGGGAAGGACGAATTATTGTTTCCATAACAAGGGCTGATAAATGAGGGTTGCCTCATCTGGTTAGGTGTCATCCGGGCCACCGCTGCGCCAGCAGCTGACTTGTTGTCTTTCGTTTAGAAGTCCTACAATACCCTTTTGAGCTGCTCAAGTATACCTGGTACTGATGTAACACTAGTTGAGAGTCAAGGCGGAAGACCTTGATGACCGGAATGTCCACCGGACCAATACTATGTAGGCAGGTATCCTCAAGTGTCGGACGGGATGCAGGCGTGTGCCTCTCCGTACTGAGTATACCAGATTCCAGAGAACGCAAAGAGCCTAAACGAAACCTGTTGAACGCTGGACAAAAGAGAGAGATTGAACCCGTTATAGTTCCCTAAATCTGGCAGACGGTCGCTAGTCGACAAAATGGAAAATTATTAAAGTTGTGTAAAAACCCTTTAGACAGATACGAATATAATTGGAAGGGCAACTGGATAAACCTTATAATATATTTTGTGACACTATAAGGCCTAACCTTGAAGTATTTTGAGGCGTTTGTCTCAATGTCAGCTGATCGTATCACCTTTATCCACTTGGTCCTTCCATTATAGTAGAAAATTGTACCAAAACGTCTTGACAGAGGAATATACAACTAATGTATTCTACTGTGAACGCAATACATAAACTGTATGTTAATGTTTTGACATTTGCAAAAACATGAAAATATGAAATTTGCTGATAGTCAGATTCTGGTTCAGAAACGAAAAACCTGGCATATCATGAATTTATCTCCATTGTCAGCTAATGGGTTAGCCGTATTTAAAAGATAACTGCAAAATTTATTTCCTTTGTCCATTGTAATGAAAAAAAAAGACAATTGTCATTTAAAGCAAAAAAAGAAAAAAAGAAAGCAAGATGACACTTTGATTATTCCTCGACATTCTTCTTAGTGCTTTGGTGAAACGCCCTTCTGTGCTAGATCAGTTATATTTGGTGAATTATTTCGATGGATTTGTTAAAGCTAGTTCTGTTTAGACAGTTTCGAACAATAGTATCTGTTTCATTTTAGGATTTAGCTCAAGTTACAAATTCATTTGACGCCTCGAATATTTCTCATCAAGTTCAGTTCTTTTGTTCGTTGTCGTCCCTCGTAAATCCCTAGCGTGGATCAATAGTTGACGAAGGGTCGTCTATTTTTCGCCCAGTAGTGCTCCTAAAAGTCTTCGGTGCTGATAGCTTCCCGCCTTCTTCATGCATGTTCTGAGTCAGTCAGTACATATTTGTTGACTTACCTTAGTTGGAGTAGTTAGTGGTAACTTCTCTGTATTTGTTTCTGTGGGACCTATATCGTTCAGTGGCAAAAAAAAAAAAGTCTTCACATCAAATCAACGCGCTGCCAAATATTTTTCCGCCCCCCCCCCTCCTATTGGAACAACATTAATCTTGAAGGTAATCGGCAGAGTGCTTCTTGAATGAGGACATCCCGCATCATATCGGGTATCTTCAGTTTCCTTAACCATATTTTGCACTTGAGCCTTAGGAGATATATCGCCTTGCTGTGTTCTCTCTAGTCTATATTAAACAGATGTTATGCTAATTTTATTTGGCACCTTATTTCCTCGCTGAGTACAAACATCCGGCTAGGTAGCAGCATAAACACCGCTAAGCCAAACAGAATTTTCTTTCTTGTAGTCCAATTCACATGCATGAGAAGCTGGCCCATCTTCAATGGCCTAGTTTATTATTCATTCGTTTTAACCCCAGACTTTCGAAGGCGTTAGTTTACCCAGCCGCAGCCGAACAGGTCAGCAAGCCCCTTTTAGAATTGTTCTATGTTAAAAACCAAATTGAAACATTCTTGAACTTCCTGGACTTTTGGACTAAATTGCTTGTTGCAGTTAAAGTTCATTAAGACTAGAGTGCAATAATTCAAACAAAAGAATATGTTTGTTAATATCAATTTATGCCATTTAATTACTCAAACTGCTCTATTTGATTACTACATCAAACTGCGCGCGTATATAACATTAGCGTTTAAGTTATAATAAAAATAATTGATTCGATTTTAATTAATTCTAATATTCCTGTCCCAATTAATTCTAATACAGAATTTGTCGTACCAACTTCTTCTCCCCGAATAAAAGTTCCTCTCTTCTCGGCCCAGAAAACATCCGCATACGTTTCCATACTTTAATAATAACAACCTTAGGCGGTAGTTAGAGCAGGGGAACTGGTTTACGACACAGCTGAAGAACGCTAGGGGGCGCGGGTGTAGCCCGTATATAAGGCCGAAATTCCGAACTTTTTCCATTTTGGGCCTCCCCTTAGTGAAAGGCATCCATCATCCAAATAGTTTTCCCTATTATTTTTCTACATCCTATTTTTATTTTGAGAGCTAAGGGGGAGGGGAATCTTTTTCTATTCATTTGGAACCCGGCACCTGAAGCGCACACTGCTCTCTCTCTCTGCACTGGCGCTTGCTGAGTTTCGAACCATGGCTTTATTATTCAACTACCTCTGCATCTCTCCTCCCTAACCTCGCTATGTTTTAGTCCGGCCTTGTCAGACCCCAAACCTTCCTGGTGGGATTCTATGCCTTCGTCTCGCTAAAACTAGCACGGACGGTTTTCGCCTACCAGATACCGAGTGTGAATTCGTGGTAATTCCAAGACCACATAAACTAACTAATATACCTACCTGTACCTCTTCTCCTGAACATAGGCACTGCCGGGGCACACGTTCTTAGATCTTATGGAGTCAGATAGCTTAGTAGTAAGACCCGTCATCAAGCAGTCAGTCGTCCAGGCCATAGACTACTTAACTCTCTCTCCGTCACCAGGGCTAGGGCAACCAGGCCCCCTCGTGACGTGAAGTGTTTTGTCTTGCAAATTATCGTAGTGATCAATTGAAGGAATTTATGTACTCAAATTCACCATATGATATGTCTTTTATTCATAAGACTGAAAAACTTAGACCAATCCCTATGGCCTTTCCTCTCTTACAGGAAAAGCGACGCTCGGATTTCATCTTTTCCCCAACGAGTGGTCTTTAGTCTGCCGAGATCTGTTATAACTTCCCTTTGTGAAAAGGGTATGTTTTCATATCCTCCTTGACCAAGCAAGTGGGTGGGACTTCACAAACTTCCTTTTCCAACGAGCGCCCACTCACTGAGGGATTCCTCTACCTCTCTTTCTCCCCGACAATGGGCTATTGCTTGTCTGTCCAAACCCCTTTTTGCTAGCAGTCGACAACGGGCCCTTAGGTTTACCGACCCTTATGCAGCCCATTCACATTTTTTTAATTCTACCAAACAATAGTTTTTTAACTATTCTCTTGAATTGTTTTTACCATTAATGGCAATAAATAAGATTGAGAAGCTTATTTTTCCTCATATGCGCCTTCAATGTGAATATTATACCGGATTACATATTATATCTCCTCACTATTAGTGTTGAAATTAAACGAGAATTGAAGTGTTATGCATTTTCCCTCCATTCTATTCTAATCCTATTTTGTGGAAACTAGAACATGCCGAATCAGCAAACAAAGTGACAATGGGCGGTTGCTACGTGCCCTTAGCTCCCTGTGGTTATTGTAAGCGACTTCCTCAGCTGGCAGCAAGAACGGGGTCGCTGAAGCTGTCGGGTTTAAGGTAATCAGCCGCCTCTGAGGTTTCACTTATTAGGCCTGCTATAGAGGCGACGTCATGTATAAAAGCAAGTGAAATCGGAAAGCTGTCGATAGAATGATGGTTCTAGAGTAATCTATCTGGCTTTCCAGTCCGCCAAATTATTGTTTTGTTCTTTGGAATCTCTTTCAAAGCTCCTCTTTTTTTTTTTTTTTTTTGTCTTGGGGTTTTCACTTATGGCACGTGTTGGTATGCAGGACAACATTCGTATATATAAGACAGCTACTTAGCTCTATGTTTTTACCCTTTGGTCGAGTGCTACAACAGTTATGGACGCAACATTTGAATGCTTTACGCATTGGGATATTTGTTTTAGATCTAACACAGATTTTCAAAATATGTATGTAGCGACCGCTAACTACATAAGTTAAATCACCCTATACTCTAGTGCATATATATTGTAAGCAAAAGTAAAATAACAGGAACTAAATGTATTATAAACAAATGTAAATCATTGTAAAAGTGTTAAGCAATAAAAGGCGGAAGCCAAACTATCATAAACATGTAAGGGTCACCAGCTGGCAGTCATAAACATGTGGGGGTCACCAGCTGGCAGTCATAAACAGTCTTTTAGGGGGCGAGGGGGTCGGGTAATTAAGCGTGGGTACAGCACCACAGGGGTCCACAGTCCCCAACCCGGATTAGACCCTCGCAGCCTCCCGGCAGGAAGTAGAGACGATATTTAAGCCAGGACTTCTGGCCCTGTAAATCTCCTTGCAGACTCTCTGGCGACCTGTACCAGTGACGCTTGCTTGGTTTCCGCTCGAACTCTGAAAACTTGGCTTATTCTTCACGAAACCTCTGTGCCTCTTCTCTTGAACATAGTGCATTGTCGGGGCATATACCTATCATAAATGGAGTCAGATAGTAACGCCGTCATGGAGCGATTGTCCAGGTTATTAACTCGAACAATTCGCACTTGTCACCAGGGCTAGGTGATCAGGCACCCCCTAGTGACGATCCGACAATGTACATTTGTCTAAAAATATTTGAAATTAAATTTGGCTTAATTGCATCTAAGTACTGTTGTTAAGCATGTTGAAAAAAAAAAAAAATTGGATTCTGGTCGTAATGTAACCCATATGATGCTCGAACTGGATGAATGCTGAGAGTATATTTGCCCGTTCCTCTTAACTTTATTGCTAAGGCATGTTGGATTCCTTGGCCTAACCTTGTCCATCTTCATCTATTCAGATCTATCTATAAATTATTTATGCTAGAAATTATTCCATTTTATCCAAGGATCGCCTTGCGTATCAGTGCTCCATATCTCGATGGTTCGCTGGAAAGTAAAAAGACACCGATTATAATCGGCTGGAATAATATCAGATAGAATTGTGATTTATATTGATGGCTCCGAAAATTTAATTTTTTGAAAACTTATTAGAAATTTGTATATTGGAAGGTTAGTATTGAACTATTCATATTCCTACACTTTATTATTAAAGAACAAGAACATAGGTTATATTTATTATTTGAAATTATTTTTGTGTATAAAGATTTATTTATATAACGATAGGGGAAAAAAATCAAATCTTACACACATTCTGGGCCGTGACTTGAAAATGCTAGCGATACTGGTATAGATTTTTCTCTACTAAAACATAACATATTTTTTAGATGTTGTGGCATCCCTTTAAAATTTGGTATTGATTAAATCCTTTTCGTTTTTGGTGGAGTTATAGGTCAATGGTTTTGAAGGCCAATAAAATTAGTTTAGGCTAAAAAGTACTAAATAAAGATTAAACATTTGAACAATTGGCGCCCCGCAAGCAATGCCTCAGCGTAGCTGATTCCCTTGTACTGTGGGAATAAGGTCCTTAAATCTGTTAGAGATAAATGCTTATTACAGATACCTACTTAGGAACAAACAAACCTTTTTAACTCTTCATTGTGTACTTGAGGTCTAACCAAGAGACCATACACAGTCTTGACGAATATTGATCTGGAGCTCAAACCTTTTGGTCTATACGTGTCCACTGTACTCAGTAACCCTTCTATATATAGTCTTTTTATTATAAATTATACAATTGTTTTTATTTTTTAATGATTTGTTTTTAATTCTTTACTCTTGTGAGATCGCTAATTGTATATCATACAGCCATCTACGATAACTCTTCCTTCGAATCCTGCTAATGTTATTTGAAGGAAACGTGTTCCGTTCACTCCCCGGCTAGAAGAATAAAAGAATGTCTTAAAGGTCCGGGTGTGAAGTTGATTTCATGGCTCACTGTTCTGCTAGCGTGCGAGGTTGCTCAACCTCCCCCTGGGCTAAAAGTCACGGCCTTTCGGTACTCGGCACTCGGCTCGGTTTATAATCTGTAAACAGCCCGCCCTCTACAGGCCATCAAATAAAAGAAAGATAATTCTTTTCAAATGTTTCCCTTAGATGTAGTCGGGAAAGGTAGGTCGTCAAAGATTCCTTATTTTAAATGGCAATTACTCGGCTCAAAGGGGACCTGAGCCCGACGCCAATACTTGAATTCCTTTGTCAGAGCTACTTGTTTCCTTTTCGGGTTTTTTTATGTAAACGTTTCGAACCAATTTATTTTTCTTTATGTCCACCTTATAAAGATGACATTTTAGATTCTTGTGTATGTATTTTTCACCTTGTTACTTTTTTTATAGTATCTATCTTCGTTTAATGTCTATTATAAAGGAAAACGGTTTAACATAAACATAACTTTTTAAATTATAAAGATTTTTTTGTACAGTCAAAGGTTCAAATTATTCAAAATTAATATTGATAGCAATTTATATTATTCAACGTAGCATTCTTCCACAATTTTTAGCGATTAGAATATAGTTTAAAGCAGGGGTGGCCAACCCGCGGCCCGCGGGCATAATTTAACAATTTATTTTATAATGGATAAAGTAGTGAAAACCAATATTAAAAAAAAAAAAAAAAAATGCATCATTTGTGCATCCATATAATCAAAAATTAACTGTCGAAATTATGAGAAAAAATTTACTTTAATTTAAAAATAATTGTTCTTGCGAATATATGACGCGTTTAGTATCATTATTATTATTTTATCTATGTTTACATGTAAGAATAATGGTATACACATTAATAATAACTCATTATGTTTCAATTTTTCAAAATGTCTATAGCAAGTTTAAATCTTATGTAGGGGATGTATAATTTTATTTGTGTGTGAGTTACGATGCATTTCCAATGTGGCCCGCAAGGTCATTT
Source organism: Acanthosoma haemorrhoidale (assembly GCA_930367205.1). NCBI lineage: Eukaryota > Metazoa > Arthropoda > Insecta > Hemiptera > Acanthosomatidae > Acanthosoma > Acanthosoma haemorrhoidale. The sequence goes on from OV884011.1 coordinate 4,249,010, forward strand.
GGGTTGGTGGGCAACCCTGGTTTAAAGGTATCGTGTTACACTATATCGTTACCTGGAGAAAGGTTCTAAAAAACTATAGTTATGGTTTGTTAAAATACAAAAAAGAATGTAAATGTTTTATTTTATTATTTTGGGCGAAATTTGGAAAATAATCATCAAAATTACTTACAGCTAATTACTTGCAATTAATTACAAAATGCCTAAAATCATGTTATTTTTCTAGCAATTTAACCTAAAATTCATGGATTTTTGTGAAAGATAGCAGAGCATCATATGAGAAAAAAAATATATATTTACGAATTTATTTATTGTGCTCAGAATCGACCAGCAGTGTCCATACTAGCTATAATACAAGTATAACTTTCCGTTCGTCATCCGAGGAAGAAGACACTCGTCGATGAACGAAGACCGTTATGAAGTCATAGACTGCTTGCGTGGAGAGAAAGCTGCTAACAGACATCTAAAGAGCAGGCTGATAGCATGGCTGTTAGGGTTCAATCATGCTATAATATTATTAATATAATATATAAATATAATGATAATACTATTAAGGACACAGTGAGTCTGTCCCTGGAGATATTCCCTCTTTTATATCCCAGATATTTATCCACTAACCAGGATCATTCCTCATGGGAGTAGAGCTTCTGTTTACGTACAAATACTAGCCTGCTCAATATCACTAAGGTAGGGGAGGGGGGAGTCACGGTTATGTGTATACATAATATTTCACGGTAGGTGTATACATAATTATGAAGAAACGTTTGCTTAGGCAATATATAGATTGATCGTTAAAATAAAATTAATTTCGTGACCGCAGCTAGATGAGATATTTAATTAAAGACTAACAAATACTCGCGTCACGTAATTGGTTTTATAAATAATGATCTAATACTATAACTATATGAAATCAAATAATAAACATTTTTTCTTTAACGTATGCCCGAAACAAATATTCAAACAAGTACTTATTGATTTATACATTAGAGGCTTCACGCAGGAGGACCGACTGGGCAAAAATAGTAATTCATTTTCTGAATCAACAACTGTATTATGCTAAAATTACAATCTGCCTCATTGGGCAATAAGTAATTGTGATAAATGATCTCATTCATACAGTATTTACAAACAGCCCAGAGACCTCCCAAATCCACGTGGTTGTCACCTCCCTCGCCTGCGAAAGAGTAAGCGAAGTCTTGGGGAAGTCCCCTACGCTCCTCCGACAGCCGGATTACTGGATAAAAGCCAGCGGAGGCTTACCAAGAGCACGAGAGCCACATACGCTCAGGACATGATTGTAGAAACTGACCATTGACAGGACTCCCACTGTTACGCATTTATAGCAGGTCACTGCCGTTTTAGTCTCCATAGGGATGAGTGGTGCAGTGCAATGACTGTGCTAGGGGATGTAATGTATATTAAGATCGTTATGAAGGGTTTTGTTGCTGACTAAATAATGTGCATTTACTATTGTTCACAGGACTTTTGATTGAAAGGATTGGATAAGCTTGATGTTCGACTTTTTTGATGTCCCCCATAGCTCTATTCCGTATGTCCAAATTGGCTTAAGTATAACTTTGTAGATTAGTAATTTTTTTTCTATTGAGAGATGGCGATGTCCTTCCAAGTAGTCTGTACAGTTGTCCAAAGCGTCTGTTTAGTTCTTTTCTTTTTAGCCTCGTATGTGGGTTCCAGGTCAGTCGTTTGTCGAGATGGAAGCCTAAGTACCGTAATGTCTCGTATACAGGAAGAGAAATGGAGGCAAAATAGGTGAAAGGTTGAGTAACGAGCTTGAAATCAGTGTTCTGCAGAGTGAAAATAGGACTGGTTTATTTTAACTTAGTTTCAGGATGTGGGGCTAATAGGGTTTAGTAGCTTATTGGGTCTTTGGAAGGCTGTAGGACTTGATAGGAATAGAATCTAAAGGCCTACTAGGTGCTGCTTGGTCTTAAGTAAATACCTAGCTGTAAATACCCCGGTATTTACTTGGGTCGGCGTTTCCACCTAGGGCTGTCTCATGTGGTACGGGAGCTGCCCTGCCCACCGGCAATTTTCCACTATTTACTTCTTTGCTTTATCCCAAGCCGACCATTGATGGGATAAAGACTTTGGGCAGGTAGCGATTCGTTCCTTTTTTAGTAAGACCTCAGGGTCCGAAAACTATCTCATTCTGACCGCACATTACAGCAGGTCTGACTGAAAAAAAAATGTACTCATTCATAGGTAAATGTATCTTCAAGATTCGTCCGTCTTAAGGTCCTGATTAATAATATTGGATATCACATATAGTAACTGTTAGGACTGTAATGGATTTAAGTGGTTTTTGAGTTTATAGTATTCCCAAAACAAGAAAACTTTGGCACACAACAGATCTCTGATGAAGCACTATAACATTTTTGGGTTACATATAATTTTTATCATTAATTTGTTGTTTTAACAATAATCTATAAATTTCTGTTTTTTTTTGTTTTAGGTAAGTATCCCAGCTCTGCTAAAGTTGTGTGTGATTTCATCTTCGTGAGTAGAAATCGAAATATTATTTTACTAACTATATTTAAATTAGTTATTATAGTTATATCAAACAGTAGCTCGCTAAAAAGATTTGTAGGATGAATTTGTTTGATAGCAAATATTGGACCAGTAACACTTATGAGCTATAGGTCTGCAACTGTACAAATTATTGTAGCCTTTATCGGCTTGAAGCATGCGTCTTATATTACAGCTATTGTATATATTACTTTATAGTATATAGTCCTGATTATATGAAGAAAAAAAAAAATATTAACTAGAGAATAAGGACATTCATGAAAAGTTTGTTCATATGTATAACTTAGACGCTTGGAGTGAACGTTAAAACTTTTAAATAGAGCAGCTTAAAGGTGTCAAAACTTTTCTTTCATAGTTCCTAACTCTTTGAAAACTTTTGATTGGTCCGCTGGTCTCCTTAAAATGACTTTTATTAAAAGTTTATATCTAGTTACCTTTTAATAATAATATTTATTTAATTTAGATTAAACTACGCCACCTGCAAACGACAGATTAAAACAAACCTTCACAGGCATCAAATCCTACGTCAAGTAGGAAGCTGTTTAGATGATCTCAGATCAAATTTGAAATTATTTTGTTGAGCTCAGAAGTCGTGCCTACTGAAAATTAACAAAATGATTTCATCGGAATTATGACGCAAAAAATACGTATCTTTATAACCGTGTACTTTAAAAATTCTGAGAAAAAAAACTCCCCTTTACGTTTTTGCTTTTAAACCATATATTAGTCACTAAAAAACATTTAACATTAAAGGGAGATAAATTGGCGTGACTGAGCCTATCAAAACCGTCTAGAAGTTAAATATGCAATTTATCTAAACAAGTTGCCTCTCAAAACTTTTTTTTTCATTTTTATCCCCGATAAAGCATATCCTACAAACAGCTTTCTCCTGATTCTGCCCTATCATCTCAGGTCAGATTTTTTTTTGAATGGGATTCATTCGGTGTGAAAGGGGCTTAAGCGAGAACTGTTTGAATAATTTAGAGCCGTGAATGGACTGGAAGCTGTAAATTTTAAAACTTAAGAATGATTGGAGTGCGTAGGACTCTCAATGTAATAATTTCATCGGATTCCCCCTAGGTCGAATGTACAGTTGTCTCTCGATTGTGTACATCGCTTTAACTCTAATTACATGTTCTAGTTTTTTTGTACAATTGTACAGCTCGTAATTATCGTTGATTGATATCGCCTTCGCGGAGTAATCTACACCCATTTAGTGCTTAGGACGCTATTGACAGTACTGTTTAATTGCTGAATCCAAACAATCTTTAAAACCAAATAAGTACCCAAGGAGTATACTTTCAAACAGCTGCCATATAATACAAATATGTTATAAAATAATACGAATATTTTTTTAAAATATGTATAATTTAAAAATTGTTTGATCAGGTCGTGTTATATCTGTTACTCCTAAAAAATGGATGAAAGTATGTACAACTCTGTTGCTGTTTTTTGCCGAGAATTATCGTACATTGGTTAAACATTGATTCGTACCTTGAACCGAATGAGACAGGACAATTGGTTGGTACAATTTTATTTTGATTGCGCTCCAAATAATCTGGACCATTCCAGCTTCGAAGGCTCGTTCCATTGCATTCACTCACATGCTGTACTGTGTAACTGAGCACATGCTAGCCTACCACTCACATGCTGTACTGTGTAACTGAGCACATCCTAGCCTACCACTCACATGCTGCTGTACTGTGTAACTGAGCACATCCTAGCCTACCACTCACATGCTGCTGTACTGTGTAACTGAGCACATCCTAGCCTACCACTCACATGCTGTACTGTGTAACTGAGCACATCCTAGCCTACCACTCACATGCTGTACTGTGTAACTGAGCACATGCTAGCCTACCACTCACATGCTGCTGTACTGTGTAACTGAGCACATCCTAGCCTACCACTCACATGCTGTACTGTGTAACTGAGCACATCCTAGCCTACCACTCACATGCTGTACTGTGTAACTGAGCACATGCTAGCCTACCACTCACATGCTGTACTGTGTAACTGAGCACATGCTAGCCTACCACTCACATGCTGTACTGTGTAACTGAGCACATCCTAGCCTACCACTCACATGCTGCTGTACTGTGTAACTGAGCACATCCTAGCCTACCACTCACATGCTGTACTGTGTAACTGAGCACATCCTAGCCTACCACTCACATGCTGTACTGTGTAACTGAGCACATCCTAGCCTACCACTCACATGCTGTACTGTGTAACTGAGCACATGCTAGCCTACCACTCACATGCTGCTGTACTGTGTAACTGAGCACATCCTAGCCTACCACTCACATGCTGTACTGTGTAACTGAGCACATCCTAGCCTACCACTCACATGCTGTACTGTGTAACTGAGCACATCCTAGCCTACCACTCACATGCTGTACTGTGTAACTGAGCACATGCTAGCCTACCACTCACATGCTGCTGTACTGTGTAACTGAGCACATCCTAGCCTACCACTCACATGCTGTACTGTGTAACTGAGCACATCCTAGCCTACCACTCACATGCTGTACTGTGTAACTGAGCACATGCTAGCCTACCACTCACATGCTGTACTGTGTAACTGAGCACATGCTAGCCTACCACTCACATGCTGTACTGTGTAACTGAGCACATCCTAGCCTACCACTCACATGCTGTACTGTGTAACTGAGCACATGCTAGCCTACCACTCACATGCTGCTGTACTGTGTAACTGAGCACATCCTAGCCTACCACTCACATGCTGTACTGTGTAACTGAGCACATCCTAGCCTACCACTCACATGCTGTACTGTGTAACTGAGCACATGCTAGCCTACCACTCACATGCTGTACTGTGTAACTGAGCACATGCTAGCCTACCACTCACATGCTGCTGTACTGTGTAACTGAGCACATCCTAGCCTACCACTCACATGCTGTACTGTGTAACTGAGCACATCCTAGCCTACCACTCACATGCTGTACTGTGTAACTGAGCACATGCTAGCCTACCACTCACATGCTGTACTATGTAACTGAGCACATGCTAGCCTACCACTCACATGCTGTACTGTGTAACTGAGCACATCCTAGCCTACCACTCACATGCTGTACTGTGTAACTGAGCACATGCTAGCCTACCACTCACATGCTGTACTGTGTAACTGAGAACATCCTAGCCTACTACTCACATGCTGTACTGTGTAACTGAGCACATCCTAGCCTACCACTCACATGCTGTACTGTGTAACTGAGCACATTCTAGCCTACCACTCACATGCTGCTGTACTGTGTAACTGAGCACATCCTAGCCTACCACTCACATGCTGCTGTACTGTGTAACTGAGCACATCCTAGCCTACCACTCACATGCTGCTGTACTGTGTAACTGAGCACATCCTAGCCTACCACTCACATGCTGTACTGTGTAACTGAGCACATCCTAGCCTACCACTCACATGCTGTACTGTGTAACTGAGCACATCCTAGCCTACCACTCACATGCTGCTGTACTGTGTAACTGAACACATCCTAGCCTACCACTCACATGCTGCTGTACTGTGTAACTGAACACATCCTAGCCTACCACTCACATGCTGTACTGTGTAACTGAGCACATCCTAGCCTACCACTCACATGCTGTACTGTGTAACTGAGCACATCCTAGCCTACCACTCACATGCTGCTGTACTGTGTAACTGAACACATCCTAGCCTACCACTCACATGCTGTACTGTGTAACTGAGCACATCCTAGCCTACCACTCACATGCTGTACTGTGTAACTGAGCACATCCTAGCCTACCACTCACATGCTGCTGTACTGTGTAACTGAGCACATCCTAGCCTACCACTCACATGCTGTACTGTGTAACTGAGCACATCCTAGCCTACCACTCACATGCTGTACTGTGTAACTGAGCACATCCTAGCCTACCACTCACATGCTGTACTGTGTAACTGAGCACATCCTAGCCTACCACTCACATGCTGTACTGTGTAACTGAGCACATCCTAGCCTACCACTCACATGCTGTACTGTGTAACTGAGCACATGCTTGCCTACCACTCACATGCTGCTGTACTGTGTAACTGAGCACATCCTAGCCTACCACTCACATGCTGTACTGTGTAACTGAGCACATGCTAGCCTACCACTCACATGCTGTACTGTGTAACTGAGCACATCCTAGCCTACCACTCACATGCTGTACTGTGTAACTGAGCACATGCTAGCCTACCACTCACATGCTGTACTGTGTAACTGAGCACATGCTAGCCTACCACTCACATGCTGTACTGTGTAACTGAGCACATCCTAGCCTACCACTCACATGCTGCTGTACTGTGTAACTGAGCACATCCTAGCCTACCACTCACATGCTGCTGTACTGTGTAACTGAGCACATCCTAGCCTACCACTCACATGCTGTACTGTGTAACTGAGCACATGCTAGCCTACCACTCACATGCTGCTGTACTGTGTAACTGAGCACATCCTAGCCTACCACTCACATGCTGTACTGTGTAACTGAGCACATGCTAGCCTACCACTCACATGCTGTACTGTGTAACTGAGCACATCCTAGCCTACCACTCACATGCTGTACTGTGTAACTGAGCACATGCTAGCCTACCACTCACATGCTGTACTGTGTAACTGAGCACATCCTAGCCTACCACTCACATGCTGTACTGTGTAACTGAGCACATGCTAGCCTACCACTCACATGCTGTACTGTATAACTGAGCACATCCTAGCCTACCACTCACATGCTGTACTGTGTAACTGAGCACATCCTAGCCTACCACTCACATGCTGTACTGTGTAACTGAGCACATGCTAGCCTACCACTCACATGCTGTACTGTGTAACTGAGCACATGCTAGCCTACCATTCACATGCTGTACTGTGTAACTGAGCGCATGCTAGCCTACCACTCACATGCAGTACTGTGTAACTGAGCACATCCTAGCCTACCACTCACATGCTGTACTGTGTAACTGAGCACATCCTAGCCTACCACTCACATGCTGTACTGTGTAACTGAGCACATCCTAGCCTACCACTCACATGCTGTACTGTGTAACTGAGCACATCCTAGCCTACCACTCACATGCTGTACTGTGTAACTGAGCACATCCTAGCCTACCACTCACATGCTGTACTGTGTAACTGAGCACATCCTAGCCTACCACTCACATGCTGTACTGTGTAACTGAGCACATCCTAGCCTACCACTCACATGCTGTACTGTGTAACTGAGCACATCCTAGCCTACAACTCACATGCTACCACGAGACGAACTCATTGCCTACTTCCACCTTCTAATTATTATAATTATTTAACAGAGAACATGGCTTACTCTTCCTCAGAAACAAACGCTTTTCGAGGAAGTGAGACAAGACTCCGACCCGCATGACCACTGAACCTTCATAAATATTATTCTCTTAAGAGAAAGTTGTCTGCTGTTGTGATAATGTTTGTAACACTTCGTTAGAACGTGTTTTCATTGTCTTACTCAAGCGGTTAATTAATTTAGCTTTCATACTCCACCCGCATTCTTACTTTATATGATTTTGACATTGCAATTCCGCTGGTTAACTGGGGTTATAGGGTGGAGAATGGTGGCACAGTGGAGTTTTAAGTGTGCAAAAGGAGTTTTGAATTATGTAATTAGTTTAATAAAGAATCAAAAAAAGTTTATTACTCAGTCGGGTCGTCACGAGGGGGTGCCTAGTTACCATAGCCCTGATGACGAAGTGAGGGTTGATTAGGCTATGACCTGGACAATTGCTTCGTGACGGGTCTTACTTCTGACTCTATATTTGATAGCTATGTGCCCCGACAGTTCACTATGTTCACAAAAGAGGCACAGGCTAACTTTTATAGGTGGAATGACCATGAATTATCACTCAGTACCTGAGAGTAAACGAAAACCGTTCGGATCCCAAAGGCGAATGAGACCCGGAGAGAGGCAGATTGGATCACTGTGGGGGAGACGCTACTTGGTAAAGTTTGTAGGGCCCCTGTTGACCGTCGTCCGCGTCCTCTTCAAAGGAGATGCTAGTTTTAGCGAGACGAAGGCAGAAAATCCCACTAGGAAGGTGTGGGGTCTGACAAGGTCGTACTAAAACATAGCGAGGTTAGGAAAGAGAAATGCAGAGGTTTTCATAAATGAGAAGGCCAAATCTAGAAACATCAGTGCAGCTGCAAGTACCAGTCCAGAGAGCCGTAGTTAGAATGATTTATCGGCTAAAACTAGGGGGTATATATAGCCCCAAGTAGCCAATGGGCTGAGGTTTTATTCTGACCAACCGCATTGCAGGCCTGGATGAAGCTTGAATATTCTAGACCAGGACCCAGCCCCTCCATGGGGGTCCCCGAAAGGGCCCAGGACTGGCTACCTGACCTCCTGCCTCTGAGCTCGTTTTGTAGCTGCGTCTTTTATTGTTTAAAATATTTACACTGATATGACTTGTGGTTTGGTAATATTATTTACATTTGCTTAAATAAATTTACAATATATACAATAGAGTAGAGGGTAATTTATCTAATGTAGTTAGCGATCGCTACATACGGTTTCTTTGATGTGTTTCAAAACCAGAAACTCTCATGTTTTCATCTGTTCGAGTCTTAGCGAGTCTCCGGTTCGAGTCTTAGCGAGTCTCCTGTTCGAGTCTTAGCGAGTCTCCTGTTCGATTCTTAGCGAGTCTCCTGTTTGAGTCTTAGCGAGTCTCCTGTTCGAGTCTTAGCGAGTCTCCTGTTCGAGTCTTAGCGAGTCTCCTGTTCCATTCTTAGCGAGTCTCCTGTTCGAGTCTTAGCGAGTCTCCGGTTCGAGTCTTAGCTAGTCTCCTGTTCGAGTCTTAGCGAGTCTCCTGTTCGAGTCTTAGCGAGTCTCCTGTTCGAGTCTTAGCGAGTCTCCTGTTCGAGTCTTAATACTTGCAATTTTACATTGAGGTCCCGTTCAATGTCTAACTTGGCTAAAGAATCAAAAATTGCTGATTCCATTTCCTTCATTTTTTGAGCAGAAATAACCTAGCCAAAGTCCAGCAGACCTACTTAACTAATTACAGTGCTCGAAGAGAAAGGTTCTACTTTTATTCGGTTGTAGTTTCGCTATAGCAATAATTGTAATAACAAAGCAATAACAGTGTGATTTATTTAACGCAATTACGAGTTTTGTTACTCGGTCGCGAAAATGATGGAGTTTTAGTGATTCGGAATTAGCACAGTAATAATAATCAGAACTTTATTTGATAATAAAATATTAGTTTTTTTGACTACTTATTAAATAATTAATTACCTTTAATAGGTTGGTTTTATTTTTAGCTCAATTGAGTAATTAAATGGAATCACCATGTAAAATATCATGACTAAAAATAAATAGTGGTAGACTCTTAACGGTTCTGTCCGTTTGAAATTGTAAAAGGATATTACAAATCACCTCAACAGTAAGATGGTTTACTTTTTTGTAATAATATAGTAACGGGAAGTATGGAAATAAATGAAGGCTTTGGCAAGTTGAAGAAAGTTCGATTCTCCTCGATCAGGGATCGTTATGGACTTGATGTTATTTTTGGCCGTTGGGCCGACGATGGCGAAGCTAATAACGGCTGATATTGGCCGGGGGTCGTTAGCCGCTGATAAAGGTCCTCGGTAATGACTCCTAATCAGCCAGGGACACCTAACGGCCGGCGTGGTTCCATCAGACCGATGAAAGTCAAAGAGATACACGCATTAAAGCTGTCAAGCCCCAAGGGAGAGGTTCTACTTTGCTTGGTTTGTCTGTCATATATCTTATACGACAGCGGTCGGAATAACACACCAATTAATCTCTTCACTTAAAAAAGTATATTCATCAATACCCTGGATAGAATCTAACAGCACTATGTAAAATACTCTATATGTGTATAGAGATATAGGGACAGCTACTTTAATTACACCCGTTTAACATTGTACTAACTCTATTATTGTGTTTGATTAATCTTCGACGCTTGTAGTGCTCTTGGCTACGAACATAATTGATTTCAGTATAAATTTCACATAAATATGTTATTATTTTGATGCCGTAATAACTTGAGCAAAGAACGCTGACCAGCACCCATTGGTTGGTTTACCGTCGGTGGGTGAGTTCATCCGCCGGAGACTCGTTGCAGCACCTCACAAACCCAGTGTTTAACACTATGACCCCACCGACAGACTTTCGGGGAAATATTAGGTTAAGAATTAGTATGTAAGTTAGTTTTAAGTTTGATCAAAAAGGTGAGCCTCATAACCTTTATTTGTCATTTCAGTCCAGTCACGTATAATGTGTATCATTGTACTTGTTTATTCCATTATACAATTTTTATAAAATAACAAAACCTGTATATAATGTAGTTACTCTACAGGAAATACGAAAACAATTTGTAAACATATTCGCCTGAGGATTTATAATTGTATATAATTATTTGTAAATTTAAAGGTGCTATTGGGGGGATATTATTTTGATGAGTAATGATGCTATTGTGTTTATGTGGAGCATTGTATCTACACATTAACACGTATTGTCCAGTATTTTTTGTTAAGTTATTAGGAAAAGAAGTATACTGTACAGAAAGGATCTTGTTTGTCATGAATAGGCTGCTGGATTTTGCCGCGTAAGTTTTATTGTTAAATAAATAAATAAACAATACCATTTTTAAATAGATTAATACCTGACCTAGAAACGATTAAATTTTCTAAAAGGCATAGCCGGACTTTAACTTTATTTCTGTGGTATAAGTCGAGCTATCCCTAAATTCTTATGGAGGCATTATAACCAAATTAGTATTTTCTTTGGTATCGCCAGGTATTGTGGACCATGAAATTTGCCATGATAAAATTATTATTTTCCTGCTCAATCACTAAAATGTTTTGGCTCTTTGTCGAACAACAAATTGTCCAAAATTAAGGTGCATTTTATTTTTTAATGTACTATTGCGCTAATGTCGTAAGAGGCCACTCACCTCATTCTGGGAAGGTAGGACGATGCGCACCTCCTGAATCCCGTACAGTCAGTGGCTTATAGTGGTTCCAGGCGCAGCTGTTGAAGAAAGTAAAGTATTTCATCATTTCAGCTAGTTGTAATCCATTTATAATAATAATAATACGGTTGGGAAAACAGCCTTTCGAAATCCTGTTACGTTTTATTTTGGTTTTCGTTATTATATTTGACGCTTGAAAATATTTATCTGATGTTAGCTATGCCAGTAATGATGGGAAATATTGCTAGAATGTGGGCTCAAGCTGTTTAATACCTTAATATAATATTTTAATAGATTATTTCTAAATAATTTCAGAATTCTCTCTTGAGGAATTTGAAATATCCTCGAATCAACCTTGCGCAATGGCTATATACTTGCTAATTTCTACTGAGCAGTTGCTAGCTGGAAACTGGCACCTCTCAGTCTTCATTATGATGATAATTAAATTCATTTTTGATTGCTACCTTGATGTTAGAGCGAAACAGGACGATTCCAGTTTGGCATTAGTCCATACAGCTTTGTGTCGGCTTGCCTAATGCTTACATAAAAGAATAATAATTTCTAGGTTAGTAAATAAATTATTTATATAAAAAAAAAAAAACAACAACTACAACGTGTAATCCTATTTATAATGTCGCAATTCACTTAATGGCCTTAATCGATTCTCGCCCTAGGTGGATCAAACTATTGTAGCTTGCACACCTGCCGTCCTTCAAACCCCCCCGTGTCTTCTGCTATTGTTCTTGAGTAGTTATTGTTTTAGCGTGTTTGAGGGTCAGGTCTTGCATACCTCTATCGTGCACAGTGCTCTCTTCCAGTTTTAATGTAGTAGTTTAAAAAGGAAAAAAAGTCATTAAATAAAACCGAGTTAAGGAATTGAGGGTAGCCACACTTGTGTGTGGAGTTGAACGGAGCGTGATATTCTTTGTGATTGGGACTAATAGTTGTAATTTTTGTTTCTATAGCGATGCAACATGGCAATTATTATTTACTATGTGCCTGCTCAAAATCTCAAATTTTTCCCTTAACTCATAGTGAGAGTTTACAATTGACACGCGATGAGACTGCTTTCTCTGCAGAGTCTTTTGATCAATATAAAGAATCAGGATGCTGTTGCCATGGCAGCGAGAACGGAAGTGGAAAACGTCGGTGTTTCGTCCTAGGGTTTTTTCTTTTTCCCTAAACCCCTGAATTAATTAAAATTTTACAAATTTCTATTTACAATTTCTCCTCTTTCTGCGATGCGCAGATGCATTCGAAGGAGGTTGGGTTACATAACAATACAGGGACTAGGGTTATTTTACACTGAAGACATTAATAAGAATCCCCCCCCCCCCACTGTCAATTTCTATTCATCACACAGTACTACAATACAATACTACAGTAAAACAACATAATTGTATTTTGTCATTTATTACTAAAATCTTGTATTAACTAACTCATTACAAAAATACAACGATAATCAACTCGCAATGATCCTGAAACACAAACAACAGCTACTGTGATCGTGTGAACAAAGGAGCCAAGCTCGACAACTGATCATTTTGTTGAGAGTCTGTCTACTGTCTTAAGTACAGTAACGTTATCATCACTTGCTCCATGGTCTTCCCTATTTAAAATATGCGAATCGTTTAATTAATTTTAATCATCATAAAGTGTTATGAAAGATTTACCACACAGGATGTACGCGTCGGAGTTTTCATCGTGTCACGTGGTGTTTGCCGCGTCATAGTTCGGTGCTCTTCTCCGTCTGAGATAAATAAAAACGTGTATTTGAACCCGGGACCACCCGGCTGGAGTACTAACTGACTACCCTGCCTTCTTCTGCCCTAGTTTCGCAAAGACCGTGGAGGCTGTTAATAATACTGGAACTAACTCAACAATACAATTTCTCCTTGTGATACATAAAATGTTTACTAGAGTATCCATTCGGATATATCACCCTGTCATTGGCTGATAAAAATCATGCATGTTTTTCCAAAGTTTAAGTACACGAACATTTAATAGATTAGACACAATGATTAAGGGCTCAAAATTACAGTCATGTTAAATATTTAGGACTATTAAAAAAAATAAAACATTGAATGACAGTGAGATATTCGTTATTTATGGTATATTGCTTATGTTTCATGCTTTCCATATCTGTAATCAGTTAAATAATCTTTGTAGAGGTGAGTATTCAAAAGTAAAGAAAGAAAAGCTTTATTATGAAGTACAAGCAAAACACTGGTATAAAAAAATATTAAAAAGCACAAGTGGGGTCTGGGGCTTAAGCTGAGACATATATGTATGATAAAAGGATAAGATTCTGGGAAGTAGGGAGGTCTTGGAGGGATGCGGTTGCTTACTTAAAAATAACAGGAACCATCAGTGACTTCCATGAAGTCACGAGGCAGGTATACAGTTCTGCTCAAGCCCCTTTTAGCATTATACATAATATTGGCGTTTTTTTTTTATCGCGAAACCCTTTTTATTCAAAAATGTTTACTACATATGCTCAAATTACAATGAAACAATATTTACAGTTTTCTCCTCTTCCTGCATACCCAGATGCATTTGAAGGAGGTAATATTTACAAGTACAACATTTCTTTTTGAAGTTAAAATATCAATACAATATGAACAGGACTAGGTGATGGGGCTAACCTTCGGATTACATAGAGGAAATTTACAAACTAGAACCTAGAGACTAAAAAGTTCCTGCCTCGACAGTGTCCTGCCATCGATAGGGGAACGGAGCGGGGGTTATAGTGTTAAACACCGGGTTATAATATTATTAGTATCATATAACTATCCATGAAATTTACGTCTCCGGTAGTATTTTCTGTTCCTTTGAACTGTTCTCGAACGTAAAGAGGAACAATTACAAGGAAACGGGATGAGCTAAAGCAGGGACATGACTATAAACCAATAAGCGAAGGAGGCAATGAGGCAATCAATGGGCTACCGTTAGGCGGGCGGTGGGTGTAGTCGATTAAGGGAAATAGGACGCGGCCCCTCCTAACCTAACCGCTCCACAATTATTTTTCACCGCAGCATTTCACTATCTCTCCTTGTCTTATCAGTCAACGCATTGTCCTCTTTTATCCTGTCGTCGGCTTCATTCCAATATAGGTATCGACACTTCTATACTCGTATCTTATTCATTGGAGAAAGAATATCCAAAAAACCAAAATTTCTTGCACAGCTTTATTAACAGTTAAATAATGCTAAGAACAAGTAGAAGGGACTTGAGCAGAGCTGTATACCTGCCTCGTGACTTCATGGAAGTCACTGATGGTTCCCTGTTATTTTTAAGTAAGCAAACGCATCTCTCCAAGACCTCCCTACTTCCCAGAATCTTATCCTTTTCTTATACATATATGTCTCAGCTTTAGCCCCAGACCCCACTTGTTCCTAGACACTCCACCCGGTATGTAGTAACGTAACTCTTAATATTTGTATATACCAGTGTTTTGATTGTACTTGATAATAAAGATTTTCTTTCTTTTCTTTTAAAAGACTCTCCTCAACAAAGATTATTTAACTGTTAGTTTCATAATGCTAAGAAAAAGTAGAAGGGGCTTTTGAGCAGAACTGTGTACCTGCCTCATGACTTCATGGAAGTCACTGATGGTTCCCTGTTATTTTTAAGTAAGCAACCGCATCCCTCCAAGACCTCCCTACTTCCCAGAATCTTATCCTTTTCTTATACATATATGTCTCAGCTTTAGCCCCAGACCCCACTTGTGCCTAGACATTCCACCCGGTATGTAATAAGGTAACTCTTAGTGTTTTTATATACCAGTGTTTTAATTGTACTTCATAATAAAGCTTTTTCTTTGTTTTCTTTAAAAGACTCTCCTCTACAAAGATTATTTAACTGAACCATTCCGGATTGAGGTAGTGCTGTTTTGCTTTCTTGCCTGCCCGGTGGGAGAGGGGGGAGTCGATCAACTGTTTTGATTGCGTCTAATTGAGTTATTTCAAGGACTGAGTTATAGGCGTATTGTATACATTTTACAATAATGTCATAAAATCAATTCCGGAACTTGTGCTGCTTTCCAGCTAATTATCAGACTAGGAAATAAAATGCCGATATTAAATCTTTTTAGCTCCACTCTCATAAAATTCAGCAATGTCAGACTCATATCAAAGAATTTGTCAGAACGTTAAATTTATGTAATGGGGAAATTAATGGCTCATTCGTCTCCAAGAAAAGGTTTCTATTCTGCTAGCTGCTAAACCCTCCTCTTTAGGGATACAAAAAGATCCCACTTATCCCCCTCGACCCGAATAAAGTTATCTATAGATATATCCTAGTTATGGGAATAACAAGAATAGAACGGGAAACAATCGACGGTGAGGGTTGGCACACATATATTCCCAACCTATTTTTACTTTCTCCGTTTTTTTTGTATTCGCCGAAAAACGACGAGCCCCGTTGAAGGTGTACCGTTGTTGGTTCCCTTTCTGGGACCTCCTCTGATGGCTTCTCCCAGTCCTGGAAGAATGGGAAAATCCCATCGCCGCTCCCGTTATTCGGCCATGTCGCTTCTCACCGCAGCAACAACATGTCACCCGGGCCATAATCAAACACTTGACGTCGCTTAACCCAGACCTACGAGAAAAACGCAAATAAAGGGTGTCCCAGGATTAACGCAGGATTTGAATATGCTCCCATTTGTGCAGTAAAGTGCTGTCAACCCAAAAAAACAAAAACAATTTGACAGCTGACAGTTTAGGGTTAGAAAAATGGAGCGTTACACGATAAAACAACGTGTCTTTATTGTTGAACATTATCTCAAACAAAATGAAAGTTTGGCGGCCGCAGTTCGAAAATTTCATACAAAATATGGTCGGAATAGTGTTTTGACTTCATCAACTGTGAAGAGATTAATCGAAAAAGTTTAGGGAGACTGGATCAGTTAGAGACACTAAACACACTGGTCGTCCAAAAACAAGCCGTTCAAATGTCAATATCGAAGCAGTACGTGAGAGTGTGGTTGAAAATCCATAACACAGTTCTTTGTGCCGAAATTGGATGATATTGATGTGGCCAATATGTGGTTTCAACAAGATGGTGCGACATGCCATACAGCCCATGAAACAATTCAAATACTGCATGAGACTTTTCCAGGTCGTGTACTCTCTCGTTTCGGTGATTAGCACTCATATCCGACATCTATTTTCTCTCTTTCTCTCTCTCTCTCTCTCTCTCTCTCTCTCTCTCTCTCTCTCTCTCTCTCTCTCTCTCAGCACTTCAGACCACCCATATCCCAACAGATGGGGTAGGTAGGTACATCGGTCGGCCTACATCAAAAGAGGTGTTTATGGCATGCTGACAGTTAGCGTACTACACTCTCCATGTCGGGGGTTGAGCATATAACAGATAGTTAATTGTATATAGGTTTAAGCAGGCAAACGAAAGTAGACCTCACCCTTGGGTCTGTACAATGATTACTATGATGTATTCATACACAGGTGAAGTAGTGCCTTAAAGTGAGTCGCGGATGGGTAAAGACACAGGTACGGCCGTGGAACAATACCTCTACTTGATGCAGTTCCGCTTTCATTAGTGACGCTCCTCGGGCAACAACGGTCTGCTCTTAACTATGGAAATAACCAGCGATATATTCAGGTCATGGGTCGCACACGTGGGAATGTATACTCCCCTAGTTAAGGTGAAAGTTAAAACTAATTGAACAATTTTTTCTTTTAAATCTCGCTAAACGTTTAACTAAACAATAATCGATTGATGGCCGTTCAAATATTTAAACTATACTAGTTTGTTCACCCGTTTAATAAAATTATCAGTCATGTTTTCGAGAGACGCCCGCACCTACTAACCGTAATTCTCAACGTATCAACCCTCGATGTCTTATACAGGGCAATCACCACGACCTCTACATATTTCCGAAATATCCTAGAACTAACATGTGGTACAATTTGTACTGAAGGAGAAAGTTATGAGTAAAAAGTTCTACCGTTAAGTTCCTCAATAATTTGTTTGTATGTTTGGACGAAATGATTTGTCTAGCCACAAGATTATCATATATTCGCTCCCCTAAGCACTTTCAACAGTAAACTTGAGAGAGCCAGTTAGCTTCCGTCTAGATGCGTATGCTCCTCAGCTCTCGAGAAAGACATTTTAATGTTGAAAGCGCCAAAGACGATCAAAGAAAACAATTTTTGTTGGTAAATAGACCTGCTTGTGGATCGGTACAATATTCAGCCTAGTCTATAGGAAGAGGGAACGGTTGGGAAGAATTCTGACACATTGTGTTGTATATTATGTATCCCTCCTATTATTACATTCTGTCTTCGTGTTGTTTTATTATTAGCCTCAGGATGACAACTAAAGTTGCTGAAAGTGCAGTGTCGGGAAATGTCGCCAAAAGGTGAGGACTCCCGCCGCGGGGTAGGGTCACTACAACCCGGCCTTTGTCTGGTGGCCTAGTCGGCGGGCAGATTTATTATCGATCGACGCCATAAGATCTTAGAAGGTGTGCCCCGACAGTGCACTATGCTCAGGAGAAGAGGTACTGGGTAGGAATTATAGGTAGTTTAAGTGGTCTAGGAATGACCACGAATTAACACTTGGTATCGAAGGGTAGGCGTAAACCGTCCGGATCTCAAAGGTGAGTGTGAACCGGAGAGAGGCAGACTGGATCACTGGGGGAGACGCTACTAGGTAAAGTTTGTAGGGCCCCAAGAGAACGTCGTCCGCGAGTAAGAGGTCTCTTCCAAGGAGGTGCTAGTTTTAGCGAGACGAAGGCAGAGAATCCTACTAGGAGAGTGTGGGGTCTGACAACGCCGGACTAAAACATAGTGAGATTAAGAAAGAGAGATGCAGAGGTAGTTGAATAGGAAAGCCATGGTAGAGAGAGAGCAGTGTTCTTCAGGTGCCGGGTTCCAAAGGTCTGTCAAAAAGCCCCAAAACTGGGCCTTATATAGGCAGGTCAGAGGCGGGGGATACACCCGACACTCCCCCTTGTGGCTTCAGCTGTGTCACGCAATAGTTTCCCTCTCTCTTAACTGACGCATTTGGATGATTTTTATTATTACTTATTAACAACAATCTGAAAGTATTATATTTTATGCACTCCTTCGAATGCAGCACGAGGAGACAGCTGAAATTCCAAATTTATTTATTTATTGTTGCCATTGTATATGTGTTATCAATAAAGAGGTTTTGAAAGGAAAAAAAATTTATTATTAAAACATGGAAAAATATTTTCTTGGCCGGGAAGAGGGGAGCTTCTAATTATTCGTGGTAAAGAAGTTGACACAACAGTAGGCTACAAATACTATAAGTTTCAATTGCGAAAACTTGTTGTAAGACTCTTTTATTATTTGGTCTACTTTACAAACTATTGTATTGTAACAGTTTTATTATAATTAAGAATTTTATCATATAAATAAAGAATATTTTGTGGAGATCAGAAAAATATTTTTATCAGGTCAAAGTTAATAAAAAAAGAAAAAAAAAAGATTGAGGCTCTGATAAGCAACACGTGATTGTTTATCGACAATTTCCATCCTGCGCCAACTCAACCGCATTGCCGTGTTCTTGACACATTAAACTGTGATGTATTGTAACCATTTTATTGTGGCCGAGCTGTTTAATAGCTTAGCTTAATGCATGTTTAGTGTCGCATTATAATGCTTACCGTAGTAGTAGTTAATGTCATCATTAACTCTTTCCGTAGTTGTTGGTGGAGTACACTTAGTTTACGCTTTTTTTTTTTATTTTGTTTTAGCAAATATCTTTCGAGTAACATTTCAACTACAACTCGCTGAGCTCGTTATCCGTTTTATCGCAAAATATATATTTTTCTGCCTATTGCATTTGGTTTGTATTGATTATGAACTGGACTCCATTTTTTCAGTTCGTATATGTCAAGAAAGTATACTTTCTTTAATTTGAATTTGCCGCGCTGCTTCTACTTTTTACTGATCACCACTAGAAGAAGCTATCAGCATGATTCTAAAAAGTGAGACGACAGAGAAAGGTTACATTGATAAGAGATACTGAAAGTAATTAAAGTTGTAATTAGAGCGTGAATAGATAAGTAATAATTATAAACTGTAATTGTTGTTTCTTTGCTTACAGGTAAGATTGTGTACAAAGTGTGAATAATCTTTATAATATTTGATAATTAAATTGCTTTTAAGAACGCACAAAGTATAGAGAGATACTCAAAATACTTATTTAAAATCAAGGATTGAGAAAACAAAAATGTTTTTACCAAAAATAATTTATTTAATTACCTACCTTGTACACTTAGATCGCCCATTCAAATAATAAAAACAGATAATGGCTTAAATTTTTACTAGGAAAATAGGAAAAAATAGGGCCTGTGAATACTTGTAAGGTAAAACCTCTTTCGTTCAGGCTCGACAATTGTGGGGTTTTTGAATAATAACATAATGAAAAACACAAACGCTAAACTACTGAATCCTACAAGAGCCCCCCCCCTGAAGGTTTTATG
Source organism: Acanthosoma haemorrhoidale (assembly GCA_930367205.1). NCBI lineage: Eukaryota > Metazoa > Arthropoda > Insecta > Hemiptera > Acanthosomatidae > Acanthosoma > Acanthosoma haemorrhoidale. The sequence goes on from OV884011.1 coordinate 4,269,020, forward strand.
ATTTCCCTTATATAACTTGTATGTTTTCTTGTAATTACATATACATACTTATATTTATTCCTCTCTCTCTCTCTCTCTCTCTCTCTCTCTCTCTTTCTCTCTCTCTCTCTCTCTCTCTCTCTCTCTCTCTCTCTCTCTCTCTCTCTCTCTCTCTCTCTCTCTCTCTCTCTCTCTCTCTCTCTGGCCTTCATTTGTATGCACAAGTGGTGTTTTCAACGAGTGCTTCTATCATCAAATTTCCTTCTACTGTGCAATGTCCATGTTGTGTTTCTAATCAACCATTTTTCATTTCCATTAAATAATTGCATGTATCAAGGGAATAGTAAACATTCACTTATCTTCTATTCTGACGTTAATCGACATTGTGCCTGGTTTGTATGGATTAAACACAAGTTATTGCATTGAGTCATAATAAACATATTGCTGAGCCCGAAAGGAGAGCTTCTACTTCCAAGCATTTAAAGGAGCTATAAACTTCAATCTATCTGTTGACATGTCTGGATTTGAGTTCCACGATAGCAATAATGCAATCTAGTTGGAATTTTACAAGTATATACAGAGGGGTCCAAAAAAATGTATCCACTGTTTAAAAGTACATAACTTGCAAACTAATTGACGGAGTTGTCTTATTTTTGGTAGTGTAATAGTTTGTAGTTCCGGCAATCGCCATACAAGCGTTGTATTGCGTTGTTTTGTTTTGTCAGATGACAGTCGCCAGATAGTTAGTGTTTTATTGTTAGTTGTACCTTGTTACTCGAGTAAACATGGCTGGCGTAAGGCTTACATTTGATGAAAGGAAGTCTGTTTTAAAGTGGTATTTTAAGTACGAAAACATTAATGAGGTTCAACGGCAATGGCGAAATGTGTATCAAACAGAGCCACCGACACGTTTAACGATTCGTCGCATTCGAGACAAATTTGAAGCCGAAGGCTGTGTTAAAGATGTACACAAACAACTATCTGGATGACCTGTAACAGTAACAAGTCCATTTAACTGCCATCTTGTGTTAGAACAATTCACTCGCTCACCACAGAAGTCTGTGAGACAGAGTGCCCGTGAAACTGGAGTGAGTCGCTCAAGTGTTCGGCGAATTTTGATATCTTCAAGTTGGACTTTAAGCTACACTTTCACCAAAAATGAGACAACTCCGTCAATTAGTTTGCAAGTTATGGACTGTTAACCAGTGGATACATTTTTTTTGGACCCCTCTGTATAACAGGTACATAGGCCCAGTCTATACTGCTCTCGAAATTAATGTGAAACAGGTTATATGCTAACTCCTATTAACATTTCTCAAATCTCTTGCTTAAATGCTATTTAAGGTTTAGTGTTCAAATAATTCTCTATAATATATAATATCAGCTGAAAACAGTTGTGAAATAGTGAATTGTTACGCTCGGGCGAGTACACGTTATTAAATTTGTATTGTCGGTAGGAAGGAGCTTGTTTTTCTCCTGCCCCCTTGCTGGTTGGCAGCGATACCCGACCCGCACGACCTTTGTGTCAGCAACCCTATTCATCAGTATCAATCAATTCCCTGCCTCTCTTTTCATATACATACATGCATGTCTAAATTTGTAATATTAAATGGCGAAATATGCAATTTTTCTACTTTTAGCTTTCATTTCGGTTGCATGAATTTTAGTTCTGGCCTAATAATATTTATTAAAACTTGCCTATTTTAAAGATAGATAGATATATACAGAAACGTGTTTGTTTGTGTAATAAATACAAAGATTTTACCAATATGTAAATTTTAAACACATCTGTTTTCAATGATACACATTAAAGTTTTTGTCTTATAAACATAAGTAATAACCAAACATATCTCTCACACACACACACACACACAGAGGTATAATGTGCATAACACTGTGATACACTAAGTGGTTACTGCTAAAAATTTAGAATTATATAAAACATTATTATATTTTTGTTGAAATCATTCAACTTGAAAAGCTAACTTTATTTGATATTTGCTTATTAATTTTTTTTTTTTTTCAGGTAAGTACTCTTCTGATTGCGATATCTGTATTGGTAAGTTCATAAATAACTTATCCCTTGATTGATGTAGTTCATTCGGTTAATATATATTTTATCAATTTATGTAGTTTCTTAGTTTTTTTTTGGGGGGGGGGGGTTATTCCGGTGTAAAACCCTCAGGACGATGTGAGCTTGAGATAGTACAAAGACGAAAGCAGAACCCCAGGCTCCTTCTGATTCCGGAGGCACCCCAGTCCCACATGTCAGGGAGTAGTGTTTTATAGGACATGAGGGTGTAGATTAAAAACTAAAATAGACTGTAGTGGTGGTATTCTGGTTTTAGTTCTGGAGAGCGACTCAGGTCTTGTTAGCTAACCGCTGCGGACATGTCTCCGGGGCATAATTTTAATTCTTGTACAAAAAAAACTTTGTATTGTTATTTCCTCCGTTGAACTTTTATTTAGCCTGTAAAAAAAATTGAGTTTTTGTTCCAAACAATGTTTTACTTCGAGGCTTGTGTAGTTTCCGATTCTGTTGGCCGATACTCTCCAGTGGTTTCCTTTCCTGCAAACGACCCGCTTGGTGGACGATGGTCAGAATTGTCAGAAGAAACCTCGTGTATTTATACTGTGACATTTAAAATAACATGCAATATGTACAGTCACTTCAGCAATACCATTCGGAAACTCTCTTCTCAGTCTATTTTTATCCGAAAACGTCAACGGGGTGTCAGGACGTTGAATATTTACTAAACGTAAATACGTATAGTCAGAATTGACCATGACGTCATCGTCGGGTGATGACAGGTTTCTCGAAAGGTTGGGTTAAAAGAAATAGTTTTAGGCTTAGTAGGACAGTCCATCCATTGTTTCGTGTTGACCTTTTGGGAAAGATGATTAATGTGAGTGCGGTCGATCAGCAGACAATCTTGTAGTTATTCTAACCTAATAATCACACCCGTTTTTTTCACTTGACTACATATTTCTAATTTTCATAGCTTTGACGTCAAACTGTCTTCAATATGGTAATGACATATTCAGCTCTTGTTTCAATCAATATATTGAAACTTCTTTATTGTGCTGAAATTACAATCTGCCCCATTGGGCAATAAGTAATTGTGATAAATGATATCATTAATACCATATTTACAATTTTTCATTCACTCGCTCATTCATACAGTATTTAAAAACAGCACAGAGACTTCCCAAGTCCACTTGGTTGTCACCGCCCTCGCATAAGAAAAAGGAAGTGAAGTCTTTGGAAGTCACCCACGCTCCTCCAGATACGAGCCATTGGAGGCTGACCAAGAGCGCGAGAGCCACATACGCTCAGTACATGATTGGAGAAACTGGCCATAGCCAGGACTCCCACTGTCCACCAAGAGTCGTGATGATTTCGACAAAATGTTTGACCTAAGCACAAGAATAATTACGACAATCCTTTAAATAATATGTTAGGCTCATTTACTAGTCAATTAATTGTATGTTTCAATACTTTAAAATTTGTAATTAGTAAATTAAACGTCACTACGAAAAGCCTTATGTAACTTAATGTTAGATTGACAGCATCGCGTTATTTTTTTTTTCAAACAGTAATCTTAATATAATATTCACTAAACTAATATGTCGTTATGAGCAATACTAAGTTACACGAAAGTGGTTTATAGCAGAGGGGATTAGTAATTTGAACGACTTTAAAGAGGATCTGGTTAGTAAAAGAAAACACCAGATTGACGTAAGCAATATAATCTTCTATAAGTGACAATACTCACTGGGAAAAAGTAAATCATAAAAATAAAGAAAAGATAAAGTGTTAAAGTCGTAAAAAACTAATATTTTTCAGGTGTGGATTATGGTGGCACGGTGAGGGAAAAATCGACTTATCAAAGCAAGGCAGCCGTTCGATATGCCTCATTCACTCGCTGCTGATTGATCGCATAACAGGCAAGTGACCGACCGGCTCGCTCTTGATCGTTGGCATAACCCGCCTCTTATAACTGCGACAATAAATAAATAGCATTTTTGAGGCATATTGTAGTATTGAAGGATTTGTTTACTGTGGTTATAAAATGCTGGGGTATTCCATTCGCTGTGTTATGAATTACGAAGTGGTGCAGTATATATAGTCATCATTTTCACTTCCCCTTATACAGACTGATAGCACTTACAGGGAAATATTCCCTACCAGACACCTGATGAGGTGCTTCGACCCAGCAACCCCTCTCTCTCCCTCCCTTTCTCTCTCTCTCTCTCCCTCCCTCTCTCTCTCTCCCTCTCTCTCTGCGCGTATATAACATTGTGTTTAGATATGATAAAAATAATTGATTTGGTTTAATCCTGTCCCAATTAATTCTAATATAGAAGTTGTTGTACCAACTTCTTCTCCCCGAATAAAAGTTCCCCTCTTCTCGGCCAGAAAACACCAGCCTACGTTTCCATATTTTAATAATAAAAACCTTAGGCGTCAGTTAGAGAGGGGGGAACTGGTTTACGACACAGCTGAAGAACGCTAGGGGGCGCGGGTGTAGCCCGGCCTCTGACCTGCCTATATAAGGCCGAAATTCGGAGCTTTTTCATTCGGAACCAGGCATCTTAAGTGAACACTGGTCGCTCCCTCCCTACTCTCTCTTCTCTATACCCACCACCACATTTTATATTGCTAGGGAAACCGTAAGCCACTGGAAAGAAAATGACCCAAGTGTTAACTAGCCGTAGGATTAAAATGCCATTTTTTTACAGGTTTAAAACAAAAGTTAATTTGAACAATGTTAGGATGTGACAGATGGCCTGTTGGAAAGCTGTGGTTAATAAGTGATCTTAAAGAGTTAAAGCCATTCGTTGAAGTCGAAGACTCGTTGGCTGTGTCTAAACCGGGTTATAATTATTATAACCTGTTAGCCTATAATTATATATTGCCAAATAGGATGTATTGCAATTTAATTTTTAATAATAACTGCCTTGAGACACTCCCCCCCCCCAAAAAAAAGTCAATTCCTTCCCCTAACTATTATAAATTATATTATAATTGAAAAATATCCTGTTGATGCACATATGTATCATTGTATGAAGTGTATTCATTTTAAGATAGAAGCTGGCTTCTTCCTTGCTGTATTTTTTCCTGAATTTCTTTAAGCGTTACTGACTCTCAGATAACCAATTCACAGTTGAGCTATCGGTCTCATTCATGACAGACTGCAACTATCAAAATATTTTTGCCTATACTACAATAGTCTATAACCGAAAATTGTTTTGTAGCAATAATATAAGTGTTAATGGTTGATAGCGACTATCGCCTTTGTAGTGGCTTTCCCATACAAACAAATTAACGGGACGGATCCCATTTCTTCACGTTGGACGTGTGTACATCGCAGACAAGACCCGTTCGGAAGTAAAGCCTGCTTGGAATGATGTAAATAAGAAATTTGAGCCTGCCAGTTTGCTATTAAATTATCATAAATCATTAAATTGACCCCTTTTAATTGGACAAGGGCTTTCTCTCCAAGGCTCCGCTTTCAAACTGGCAATTTATCCGCTGTTCGATAATTCATTTGCTGTTGACCCTCAGCACCACTTTGCTCCATTGCTGCGGGGTCTGAAAATAACCACTCGCCCCGACGTAACTTCCTTAGTGGACGCTATTAGCTCTTATTAAAAAGTTACTGCCCTGGCCTTCGTCGGACCTGGAAATGTAAAATAGTATTTTGTTGTTATATTCTTGTTAACGGGGGGGGGGGGAGGTGCTTGGTATGAATTTTTGTTTATGGGGTGTACTCCAACCGGCAATAATTAAAAGGCCTAATCGGGACTGATACCCAGGATCACCCAGTTATCCTGCCTTCATCTCCCCTACTTCTGCAAAGACTGTAGAGGCTGATAATAATACTGCAACTCAACAATACAATTTCTCCTTGTGATACATAAAATGTTTACTATAGTCTCCATTCGGATATATCGCCCTGTCATTGGCTGATAAAAATCATGTATGTTTTTCCAAAATTTATATTAGTTGTTTCCAAAGTTGTTTATTTATTTGGTTATGGTGTGTACTCCAAATCATGGGCACGAATGTTGAATTCGCAATTGAAAAAATCACGCCTAACCTACTAAGTAGAGAACCATTAATAAACCATTATCAGTAACACTTGGTTCAGTGGTCACCTAACCGACTAATCTGCGAAGACTACTGGAAACGAGGGTCGACCTGTGGAGATCCTGACATTCTTCAGACTAAGTGAAATGGTTAGTGGATGATCGCTTTAGTTCCAGTTTGGACCCCGTTTGATGTTCAGGAAGGGGGGGGAAGTTAAAGTTCCAGTTTGGAGGATATCTGTCGTTCGTGAAGGTGATAGCTGGCTTTGAATGATCCGCAATCGGCAAAGAACAACTTTAGCTGTTGGACACGCAAGGTCCCCCCCCATCGATTAACGCAACATTTTCCTTAAATTTAGCAGTAGATGTCTTGTCTTACCCGTAGTTAGATCTTTTATCTCTGGGTAGAGTGTCGTAGGGTGGCCTCAACAGCGCCTCGCCATTCATAGCGTAGAGCGTAGACCAGCTAGCTTTCATTAGGTGTCTCTATGCCAAAATACGCCAACGAGAATAAAAATTCCCAAATTATTAAAAGTTCCTCCCCTCCTTTTTTGCCAGTTCCGCTTCAAAAGGCAAAATTATGTTGGATTTGTTCTCTGCTAGGGTAGAATGATTTAAAACGTGCCCGTATTTTACTGCACCTGTGCTAACGTCCCTGCCGTGTTAACATTTGCTTTACTCCTCGCTTCGTTTACCATCGACGCGTAGCCTCGGCTCAAGTCATTCGTGACTCCCACGCTAATGTGAAAAGCGCTTAAGAATGGAAAACCAGGCGAAGGAGGAAGGCTCTACTGAACGGGAGTTCCATCGTAGCTTTAGGGTAAGACGAGAACTGAGCATTATCACACGATGACCGAATCCCAGAATCCTAAATTGACATTAACTGACTGACCTTGGTCGTTTGTACGCCTGACCATTTTATTCTAATTTGTTACAATTCGTGATGATAATAGTCGTACAAATCCTACCAGGTTATTCGTCCGGAACTAAACCTCAGCCAGTTCAATGGCCGTTTCATTTAAACACTGGAATATTGCTCCACTGCTTTTTCAATGGCCGTTTCATTTAAACACTGGAATATTGCTCCAGTGCTTTTTCAATGGCCGTTTCATTTAAACACTGGAGTATTGCTCCAGTGCTTTTTCAATGGCCGTTTCATTTAAACACTGGAATATTGCTCCAGTGCTTTTTCTATGGCCGTTTCATTTAAACACTGGAGTATTGCTCCAGTGCTTTTTCAATGGCCGTTTCATTTAAACACTGGAGTATTGCTCCAGTGCTTTTTCAATGGCCGTTTCATTTAAACACTGGAGTATTGCTCCAGTGCTTTTTCAATGGCCGTTTCATTTAAACACTGGAATATTGCTCCAGTGCTTTTTCAATGGCCGTTTCATTTAAACACTGGAGTATTGCTCCAGTGCTTTTTCAATGGCCGTTTCATTTAAACACTGGAATATTGCTCCAGTGCTTTTTCAATGGCCGTTTCATTTAAACACTGGAATATTGCTCCAGTGCTTTTTCAATGGCCGTTTCATTTAAACACTGGAGTATTGCTCCAGTGCTTTTTCAATGGCCGTTTCATTTAAACACTGGAATATTGCTCCAGTGCTTTTTCAATGGCCGTTTCATTTAAACACTGGAATATTGCTCCAGTGCTTTTTCAAATATTGCTCCAGTGCTTTTTCAATGGCCGTTTCATTTAAACACTGGAATATTGCTCCAGTGCTTTTTCAATGGCCGTTTCATTTAAACACTGGAATATTGCTCCAGTGCTTTTTCAATGGCCGTTTCATTTAAACACTGGAATATTGCTCCAGTTTTTGTTGTTTTTGCCTGGGAGTGTTTGCCTACCCACTAAATGTTGTTACATTGTATGCCTGCCTGTTTTAATGTTTATAACTTCTCCATAAATTATTTTATTTGACGTGGAATTGTTTATAATCTTCTTCCCCCTCCCCCCCCCCACTCAGCTGTAGCGTAGAATGACAATGGATCTCCTAACGAATACTAATGAGCTTATTTGAGGCTTATTTGTGAATCTAGATAGCTCTACCTTGAATAAAGAACAGCTGGGTGTAATGACTCCATTGATATATTAGCAACCAGTGCATGTCGTCAAGTTTACCATTAGAGAATGATACTCATGATACTGTGGATCTTCCGGAAACCTCTCCTCGGTGAAGCTTAGCTAAATAATCTTAAGTGGGTGATTTAGGCGCAGATAGGCGTAGTGTTAGTTGGTCTGTTTTCAGTACTGCTTTTAAATTTCTTCCTTTGCAAATTTATTGCTTGTTCGGTTTTTTTCGTAAAGTTAACGCCTTGTTGAACACGTTATTTCTTATGTCAGAATCTTCTATTAATGTATTTGTTGAAAAGCTAACATATTTAGTATCATGAAGCTAAGTCTGCATCTAGATGGAGATCTAAATTGAGCACTAACTATGAACTGAGTGATTAACAATGATTTATCGCTCTGTGTAACATTAGCAATGCACACATGAAGTTAGCCTAATGGCTCTGCGAATCAGTTGTGGCTCAGGAACAATCAGGGGCGGTTAGAAGACTAACAGACGGTGGTCTGATCGAAACCGCCCCTGGGACAGCAATTACTGCCTCGTCTTCTCTTCAATTCTCTCTCTCTCTCTCTCTCGCCATTTCTTATTTACCGCCTTCTCTTTACCATACTAATCTCTCTCAAGGGTAACATGATCCATGGATTTGAGGAGCCGACGCCCCATTTTATGTAGCGTTGACGCGTAATGAAAAATAGTCCCGTGGGAAGTCCCGCGCATAAACAGACCTAGCCTACTTTGGCGGGTTTCATGGATGCGTTTCGTACGTTCTTAAATTGATATGTCGTCAGATGATATAAAGGATGTCTAAGTGGCAAAGTATATATTTTATATATTGGCTTATTGTTAACGTCCTGCTGTAAAGTTTATAAAATTTGACAAATATCTTTTTTCTTACATTTTCCCCTCTAAAGAAAGTATTTTTTTATTAAATATTTTTCATTTGATTAATTTATCTATATCTAAAAGTCACTGAAAATCAACAAACAAAAAAAAATTGCAAATACAAAAACATTAAAATCGGCTCTAACTGTATAACATATTGCATCGTGATTTAATATCTAGCGATACATTTTGTAGGATCCTGTAAATTTTTTTTTTTTTTTTTATACAGTTGTCCCTCGATAATCCGACAGGTAAGGGACCAGGGGCGTGTCGGATTACCGAAAATGTTGGATTATCAAAGATGTTTTTTTCTCAATGCATTTGAACAAGTTTTGAATGAAGTTAATAAAAAGTACCAAACAGTATGTTTTATGTTTACGTTTCACACTTGTGCTTGCCATTTCTAAACTGTCACTACACGCACAAAGCAAACAGTAAATACAGTCAGCAGTAATACTGAACGTCCGATCTACACGACAACTGCGTACTGTACTGATCTGTCCCTGCGAAATGAGTGTATAGAGCGGAGGGGGAGATTCATGTCGGTGCAGGCTTGTATGTATTGTTCCAAGAATTGTTTACAAAACAAACAGCCGGTAAGACCTACTGGCGGCGCGTCGGACTACCGAGTACGTCGGATTAAAAAGTGTCGGATTATCGAGGGACAACTGTAATTTCTTTAAATTATTAACCATGGAGAAAAAAAAATCAGAGTTCCAAATCTTCTCAGTTGTGTTTAATTGTTTACAAATATTTAAAATTGTTATTTTTGCTTAACTTAACGAGCATGTTATTTACAGGCTATTTCGAGTGAGTCATCGTAGCACGTACCTTCGAATCAATCGACAAGACGATATTTTCAGTAGCGAAAATATATCTGGGGAGCGTGGGGGGGTCGCTCCTTTAGCATCATAAAAGCTGTAGTTGAAGTCTATATATCATCATACCATCTTCCGGTTCATAAATAACCATCCGAGGCTTTTCCTTTTCAGCCTCCGTACACCATTTAAAGAATTTATCACCGCCACCATACCACGAGTGTATATGTTACATATACGGGGTTGCGCCAAAATAAATGGTCAAAATTATCTTAAAATTGTTCAACTTACAAAAAAAATCCGTAAACAAGTTGTAGAATTGGAAGTTTCGCTGAAGCTCAGATTTGTTCAAGGTTAAAAAATAACAAAAATACTTCTGTTCCAGATGGGTGAAAAGTCTGCCTGTTCCATGAAGCATTTTAAATTTGAAATATTTTTCTGGTTTACTTAACCCTGTTTTTTTATTTTTGTATTCTATGATCCGAAGCAGTTGGCTCGCTTTAATCTGTCTCCTAATCCCAACTACTGACAAACGACCCCTATGACATCGTCACACGAGGGAGCAAACCAGCACGTGTACCCTAGGAAAGGAGTAATTATTAAAGGAATATGAAAAAAAATAAAACTCGTTTTCTATTTAAAACCATCTTGCCCCCTAAAGATCGTCTTTTCAAAAATTAATATTTACGCTAATCTATAGATCGGTTTGTAATATAATAGCCTCCCGAACCTGGACTCAAGTAGATTCTTTCCCTGGAGTCTTGGTGTGGTTAGCTGGATTAAATAAAAGTTGGCAGACGAAGAGGGAAATGGCGTTGCATCACGTTGGTGTACGCTTGCCCACGCTCGGGTAGGCGTACCTGTCGCGCCTGGGTCCCCATCTCCCGAGAGGACGATGTCAGAACGAAAAGGTCGATTCATGAAATTACTTCCTTGTACGTGTTCCTCCGCGTAGGCGCCACGTGTATCAAGTTTTATAAATTACTTAACCACGATACAGGTGGTATTGTTATATTTCACATTTTGTCGGATTTTATTGTTTTTTATTAGTTTACTCTCCTTAAGATTGGTCGTACAATATTATTTTCCTCTATCCACCTCGTGTCTGCTTTAAACATTCGTTGCGTGGTGTCGGCTATAAATAAACCCTTTCACGGATCTAAGACGGAATCACAACAAATACTCGAGGATAAACACCCTGGTGTCTGATCTGGTCTCTTTGAGTTTCCAACTAGTGACAAGAAAAATTTAGATTAGTAATATAAAATAACCTGCTATAAATACCTGTCAGTGGAGTCCTGGCAATGGTCATTTTTTCCAATCATGTCCTGAGCGTCTGCGGCTCTCGCGCGCGTGGTCATCCTCCACTGGCTCTTATCCAGTGACGCGTCTAACGGAGGAGCGTGGGCGGCTTTCCAAGACTCCGCTTCGCACGCTAGGGAGGTGACAACCATGTGGACTTGGGAGGTCTCTGGGCTGTTTCTAAATATTGTATGAATGAGCGAGTGAATAAATTGTAAGTATGGTATGAATGAGATCATTTATCACAATTACTTATTGCGCTCAATGAGGCAGATTGTAATTTTATCATAATAAACTGGTTATTAGGTCATCAATGAAAATATCTCGAATTCCAGGCTAATAATGATCTATATAGTTTTCAATTTAAAATTATGATTACTTAAATGTAATGATTGATATTTTTAAAGTTAGGATTTTTAGATCTTGAAACAAATTGTTGTGTTTCATGGCTCGAGCAGCCTAATACTTTTGTCGGTCTTTTGCAGCGTACGATACAGCGATGCCGCCGCCGCTAACCTGGACAGAATTAATACAGAAGTGACGAACGAAGTGGCGTACAAAAGAGCGATCGCGAGTGAATCGGTCATTAAGCGGCATTGAGGCCGGATAATAGCCGAGGTGAACAGACCCGACAATATCACTGTCACCAGCGAGATATATTATCTTTCTATAGGCACTTATAGGGAAATTCTACTTTTACTTTCCTTCCTCTTTGTTTTCTATTATGCAGAGCCGGTGAGCGAAAGTGACTCTCCTTTGTCGACGAGGAACGCTAAGTGTGACGTGTGTCGGTTGGTTATACTACGGGCACTAGGCCCCGTCTACTAATCATTACATTCGTGTTATAAGAATTACTAACGGAAGGCGGTATCCTCGAAGGATAGTCAAAAGCATTAGGTTTTATTAGGTAGGGTTTATCGGTACAGTAATGTATAAAAAATATCAATTCATTATTAATGAAAACAAAAATTCTGCTCGAGGGCCGTTAGAAGATTATTAAGCAACTGTAATAAACGAATATTACTGTTTTACATCTCTGAGAATTACCCACTTTATGTTTAAATAAATAAAACAACTTTATTATGATAAAATTACTACCTGGCCCATTGAGCAATACGTAATTGTGATACATAATTTCATTCATTCCATATTTACAATTCTTCATTCACTCGCTCATTCATACAGTGTTTACAAACTTCCCCGGAGACCTCCCAAATCCACATGATTGTCACCTCCCTCGCATGCAAACGAGGAAGTCTTGGGAAGTACACGCATCACCGGTTTCGAGCCATTGGAAGCTGACGAAGAGCGCGAGAGCCACAAGTTTGTTCTTACGGGACTTTGTCCGAGGATAATAAAGATATATTATTACAAGAAGAACACGAAATGGAATGTTTAGGTTATGTTTGTAGTTTAGGTTATGTCTGTATATTAGGAACGAGAGAAAAAGCAAGGTGTTTGGTGGAGGCCAAACGTAATGGGAAGGCTACCATGTGGCAGACCACGAATTGTCTATGCTAGCCAAGTTCACAAGTTCATTAGATTCTTGGATGAAAGAATAGGATAGAAAGGAGTGGGAGAAATTGATTAAACCTCGAAAGAATTATAACTTGTTCACTTTGTTTATGTTTCCTAAGCCTGACAGAAACCAATTTAGCCTGTCAAAATCTACTTAATAAAGCAGGTTTGGCGGAAGGGGTTGGGAGGGTAGGAGTTGCGGAAGTTTGAACACCCCGTTGTAAGAGCCAAATCTAAATGAGTTTTAATAAATATGGTTGGTCTGTTTGATTATTTAAAGGAAGTATCCAAAGAGGTTGTGATGAAGGGAGAAAAGTGCCGAGTCATGTGAGGATCTGTCGGGTTCTTCTGACGTAGCGTTTTGGCCTGCCCTTGGCACCACGTCTTGTTCTTTACTCAATCCTCTTTAAAGAATCAAACATTACGGTCTATTGCTAAGGTCGGATTCACTCAATACTTTCTACAGGGCAGGAGCTTTGTTGCCTGGGTGCAGGATCTTAAGCATTTCATGCAGATAGGGTTGCTCAAAGCGCTTGCGCACAGCAAACACCTACCTTTGACTCGGGGTTTGACAAGTGGAAAATCATCCTATTCTTTTTAGTATTGAAATGAGCTGCAAAACTGAAAAATAGTTAGTTATATAGGGTGTCCCAGAATTAAAGCAAGATTTGGCTTAAATAGAAAACGCAGTTTTTAGTATTTTTGTTGTTATTTTTTTATTGAATTATAAAGTAAATAGGATAGGGTTATTTATGGAATAACACATCGGGCAAATGGCCTCCACGCCTTTGATGGCACATACGCACTGTTTTGCCGAAATTTTCCATGACCATTTGGCATAAATGTGGTTGAATTTCCTGTTTTAATGCACGGGTGGATGTGGGCTTGTTGATATACACCTTTCACTTCAAATAACCCCAAAAAAATAAATCTAAAGGTGTTAAATCACACGATCTAGAGGGGCCAATTCTGATCACCGAAACGAGAGAGGTACACGACCAGTAAATGACTCTTGCAGTACTTGAGTTGTTTCATGGGCTGTATGGCATGTGGCACCATCTTGTTGAAACCACATATTGGCCACATCAATATCATCCAATTTCGGCACAAAGAAGTGTGTTTACAGCGCCGAATTGATGTTCCTGGATTTTCAACAACACTCTCACGCACTTTTTCGATATTGACATTTGAACGGCTTGTTTTTGGACGACCAGTGTGTTTAGTGCCTCCAACTGATCCAGTCTCCCTAATTTTTTCAATTAATCTCTTCACAGTTGATGAAGTCAAAAAACTATTGCGACCATATTTTGTATGAAATTTTCGAACTGCGGCCGCCAAACTTTCATTATTTTTGAGATGATAATGTTCAACAATAAAGACGCGTTGTTGTATCGTGTTGTTCCATTTTTACTAACCCTAAACTGTCAGCTGTCAAATTGTTTTTTTTTTTTAGGGTTGCCAGCACTTTACTGCACAAATGGTTCAGTACGAAATATAACGGTACATAGTGTTATTTGAGACCGTTTTATATAGCGAAAATGTTCTAGTCATCGAGGTCAATTCACACTAGTAAAAGAAAGAGTCTTAAACCGCTTAATAGCCTTCGTCGATGATAAATAATTCATTCATTGCTTAATAAGCCGTTCTGTCTAGTCATGTCATAACTTCCTTGTTCTCATCAGTACATTATTCCTGATGTGTACTCACTCGCAAGTGCAAAGGAACATGGGAATCTTCGAGATAATAAAATTACAGTTCTCAAGTTCGCCCCATTGTTAACGCGGATTTCACAACCTCTCCAGGAAGGAGTGGTTTCTCTTCCGTAGGCAATTGTAGTTTGCTAAAGAGTCAGAAAAGAATCCACGGGTCTCAAAAGGGCCATACTTAGCGGAATGAATCCTGTGCTGTACGAATGTTCGTTTCATTTTACTTCACGGTTAAGAGATGGTCTAAAGATTTGAACGGTATTTCCATCATGGTCTAATAATAGGGGGACCGAAAAGTAATGTCGTTTTTTTTTTTACATTAAATTCAAACAGATAAATGTTTAACAAGTTTTTGTTTTTGATCAATGATGTAATCAGCAACCTTTTGCCATCTAGTGTGGAAATTTTCAATCAAAATCAATTGATTTTCGAGCAAATTATCTGGAGATTGCATTTTGGACATCATCAGCATTTTCAAATTTTTAGCGATCGGAATTAATGGAAATCCGATGGCCCAATATCCGGCGAGTATGGTGGGCGAGGCTGCAGATAAAAAATGGGTCCACTACGATAATCCAAAAATCTCTCTCCGCATGAATCGGCACAGCTGAGCCAGGTTTTCACTCCAAAAAGGCGCTTTTGTTTGTTTGGTGGAGTATTCGCGGGGTCGTTCATCGCAGATACCTAGGAAAAATGTGAATTCAGATCTTTTTACTGTGAACTATTGGATCGAGCAAATCAATCTTTAATTGAAATTCCCCAGCGATTGTCGATAAAAAAAGGCGTTATTCTGTGACACGATGATGCCAGACCCCACTTCGCCTATTTTTTCCGCAAGACCCCTGGAAAAAATTAATGAATTGGGATGGGAGGTATTTCCTCAACCGCCGTCGTACTCGCCCAATATCGGATTTTCATTTATTCCGATCGCTACATTTTCAAAGTGGCAAAAAATTTGCAAATTTGGATGATGTCCAAAATGCCATCTCCAGATATTTTGCTCAGTAACCAATTGATTTTGATCGATGAGGCATTGAAAATTTCCACACTAGATGACAAAAGGTTGCTGATAACGAGGGTGATTACATCATTGATCAAAAACAAAAACTTGTTAAAAATTTATCTGTTTGAATTTAATGTTAAAAAAAAAAACGACTTTACTTTCCGGTCCCCCTATTAGTAGGATGGTTTGAGTAGACAAGAAAGGTGAGAAAAGAAGCAGTCACTCATGTAGCTGATACTATTTCTAATTATTATTCAGTGGAGCTTCGGAGCCTGGATGTCGGCCTCCAATCGATCCACCCTCTTCCAGTCTGTCCCTATAAATATCTTCACTGCACTAGCCTAATACACAAACTAACTCTAATTAGACTGCATTTGTTTATTTATATTTAGTGGGGGGGGGCGGGGTACAACAAGTTAATTGCAGTAGCTAGTTAAAACAACTGAACGGAAACAATTGAACGAGAACTGCCCCGGAAGGTGTGATCGATTCCTTTTGACAATAGCAGCTATTGAACATACAACTAGCATATTTAAGATGGCTGTGATTTTTTTTTTTTTGGAGGTGATTGGTGAAAAAACTTTGCTTCGTCTAATTTTCCTTCAGAGCGTCCTTGTATGTTTGAAGTTTACTCTTGGAGTTTGTTTGAACTTCGATAGAGAAAGGTCGAATTACTAAAGTACTTGGTAATTGGATGCTCAGCGGTCGTCTCGAGAAATATTTTCGGGTCTAACTAGTAGGATTCGACTCACGACTTTGCTTGTTATTTGTTTTAAACAACACATCCGGACTCTAGTCTAGTTAGAGAAATTGACTGGGCGAGTTAAGTGAATAAAGGAGTTGTGAACTGAGTCTAAAGCAAGCGAATAAGGAAAGTTCGAATCCTTACTGACTGACCTTTAAAAGAGATTTGTGAAGGAATTAACTACCGCTGAACCCTGAGGAGAGAGAACTTTCAAGCGAGCCTTCCATCCGTATGTCTCGAACACGATAGCAGCCCAAAAAAAAACAAGTTGTGATTTCACAAGACCAGAACGGCACTTCCGATTATATATTGGCAGTTAGTTTAGTAAGTCCAATTTTGTATGGTTTATGTTTGTTTTAATCAGTGAGGTCCGGGTTTAAACTCGTCCCTCGAACGGAAAGGTTCTTGGTGGTAGGAGGGTAATTGTCCAGTTCCCTAATGAACAGATACACCAATTGATCCCCGTATATAAAGGGTGTCCCAGAATTAACACAAGATTTGATTTTGACACCATTTCTGCTGGAAATTTTGGAAAAAAAATAAAAAACAAAAATTTTGATAGCTTAGGGTTAGTAAAAATGGAGCGTTACACGATAGAACAACGCGTCTTTATTGTTCAACATTATCTCAAAAATAATCAAAGTTTGGCAGCCGCAGTTCGAAAATTTCATACAAAATATGGTCGGAATAGTGTTTTGACTTCATCAACTGTGAAGAGATTAATTGAAAAATTTAGGGAGACTGGATCAGTTGGAGACACTAAACACACTGGTCGTCCAAAAACAGTGCGTGAGAGTGTTGTTGAAAATCCAGGAACATCAATTCGGCGTTGTAGACAATAATTGCAAATTTCAAGAAGCTCTCTACAGCGTATACTCACTTAAAGATCTGGGTCTCCATGCTTACAAAATTCAGTTAGCACAACAATTGAAGCCTAGTGACCATACACAGCGAAGAGAGTTCGCGGAATGGATTATTGAACATCAACAAGTGGATGGTGATTTTTCGAGAACAATTATCCGAAGCGATGAAGCACATTTTCATCTTGAAGGCTTCGTTAATCGGCAAAATTGTCGCAAAAAAATGTGATTGTCGATAAACAAATGCATCCACAACGTGTCACTGTTTGGTGTGGATTTTGGGTTGGAGGCATCATTGGACCATACTTTTTTTTGAAAATGAGGCTGGTCAAGCTGTGACTGTTACTGGTGCTCGATATCGCGACACGATAACGCAGTTCTTTGTGCCGAAATTGGATGATATTGATGTGGCCAATATTTAGTTTCAACAAGATGGTGCGACATGCCATACAGCCCATTAAACAATTCAAATACTGCATGAGACATTTACAGGTCGTGTACTCTCTCGTTTCGGTGATCAGAATTGGCCCCCTAGATCGTGTGATTTAACACCTTTAGATTTCTTTTTATGGAGTTATTTGAAGTCAAAGGTGTATGTCAACAAGCCCACATCCACCCGTGCATTAAAAGAGGAAATTCAACCACATTAATGCCAAATGGTCATGGAAAATTTCGACAAAAGAGTGCGTATGTGCCAGCAAAGTCGTGGAGGCCATTTGCCCGATGCGTTATTCCATAAATAACCCTATCCTATTTACTTTATAATTCAATAAAAAAATAACAACAAAAATACTCAAAACTGTGTTTTCTATTTAAATCTAATCTTGCGTTAATTCTGGGACACCCTATATACAAGTATTGCATGTTGCCATTGACTTGTGCTAATGTTTCTTTGGAGGATTAAACCGCAATTGTTTTTGCGATAGTTAAACTGAAAGAATTGAGATGACTCTCCAAATCCACGTCTGGAAAAATCTTAACAATTTACCGCCAGATAACCATGAATTGTATGAATCGATTCTACTTAGAACAAGAATAGGATGAAAAATTTCAAGAACTTAAAGACTCTTTTCATTCTCAAGAACCATGTTGAAGTGAAAAGCATGATTTTAAATGTGACCTGCGATCGATAATGGTGGTTCATTTAAGATGCCTCTACACTTTGTACTTGTGGTATGTCACGCCCTATCTACATGGCAGCAAGTACATACAGTTTTCGCCATATATATATAGCAATGGCTAAACATCAAATATATATATATATGGGTTTGTATATTTCCGGCCTGGAATAAATAAGTTAATAATTGTAACTATTTTAAATATTTAATATAGTGGGATCTGCCTTTGACCAATTAATACACGCCATTGACTCCAAGTCCTCTCTTTGACTACTAGTTGCAAAACCCTTGAACCAACCCATATTTTTATAGTTTACAGGTCAAGTGTGGGGCAGTGACTATTTTAAATACTTTTGTTTCTCAGGGAAAAATATCAACCTATAATCGAATTGTTATTTTAAAAAATGTGTGACAAATCTTATAAAATAACGAGCGCAGGTCTGTTATTTTATTTTAGGTGAAAAATAAGTTAGGTAGGAAGTGGATGGATGCTACGTTTGTATAGTAGCTTAACATGGACAAGAGCGTGGGAGGTGATGATGGAATAAGAAGCCATCAGAGAAAATTAATCCAGGTGAAATTAATCCTGCGGAGCTCGTTAGGCTAAAAGCACGGACAGCTAGGTGCTAGTGGCTAGCCAGGTCCTAGTTTACCCTGAAGGTTACCAGTGCTAGGGATCGATGTAGGAACCATGTCCATCAAGCTGGGCGTAGTCCCGTCTAGCAATTAATCTAGATTATACTATACGTCCATTTATATGTGGTTTGCACATTTTTTTGGCTAAAATTTTGAAATATTCTTCAAAAGTACTTGGTAAAAGCAATTTGATAGTAGCGAATTACCTCCCCCCCCAAAAAAAAAAACAAAAACAAAAAACAAAACAGGATACCTTATGTATTTACTGATGCGTCTAGCGTTCTGTAGATCCTCTATTCGTACAATGAGATGATATTTTCCGATAGGCGTTCGGTCGATAGTTTTATAATGCTAAGAACAAAGACTTCATGAAAGTCACTGATGGTTCCTGTTATTTTTAAGTAAGCAATCCTCCTTACGTCCCTTACTCCCTACTTCCCAGAATCTTATCCTTTTCTTTTACATATATGTCTCAGCTTTAGCCCCAGACCCCACTCGTCCCTAGACATACCGCCCAGTATGTAGTAAGGTAACTCTTAATATTTGTATATACCAGTGTTTTGCTTGTACTTCATAATAAAGCTTTTCTTTCTTTTCTTTTAAAACAATCTCCTCTACAAAGATTATTTAACTAATGATTAATAAACACTACAGTTATTCTGCACCCGTCGTCTGCCATGAATGGGTGGCCTGAAGAAGAAATTGGCCCACGATTTTTTTCTCATAAGCTATCTTTCCCAAATGCTTTATAATAAAAAATCCCCCCCCCCCCCCGCTTTTCCGCATAAAATTAATTTTCACTTCCTTCCATCAAGGGCTGTGATTACTCCTATCGATACGTGTTGTTTATCAGTAACAATCTTTCTCTTGAAGTACAATCAGTTACTTCTTGAATTGAGTATTGTTAAGTGAATTTCTTCTTATAGCTATGAAATACATAACGGCTCTGTCTAAGGAATAATTTCGGTAAGATAATTACAGTTGGCTGGCAAGTTGATTCTTTTCATTTCATTGTCAATCGACACTGTCAGGGGCAACTTGACGGATGGTGGGACAGTAAATGATGCTACATTTCAGCGTTGAGGTGGCATCAAGTTGGTTAAATTTAATAAGAATAAGCTTTGAATAAAAGCACGCTGTGAGTTGATGATTTATTTTGTCCTTTAAGTTTTATCAGCTTTTCTTAAATTATTACGTTCAAGCTTTAAATAGATATTTAACAATTTGTTTTTTTAATCAACATTTTAATTAAATTTAGTGAACATTGGGAGAAAAATCGCTACCGCCAAAGACCTTAAAGCTTGACAACTTGATATATTTTTACATAGCAATGCGGGACAATCATATAATATTGTATTACTATCATGATAAGTATCGTAACAGGCTTTTAGGCTAACTAAACCCGCGGCGTATTATTCATATTCTTAAACATCACACCCAATTCCTTATAATGTCCTAAGTATTGTCAACTTCTTCACCACAAATAAATGGAAGTTCCCCTCTTCTCGGCCCAGAAAACATCTTCCTATGTTTTCTATGTTTTAATAATAAAAACCTCAAAGCGTCAGTTAAGAGAGGGGGAAACTAGTGCATAAAACAGCTGAAGCCTGCTAGGGGGTGTGGGTGACGCCCAGCCTCTGACCTGCCTCTATATAAGGGGCCAGATTTGGGGCATTTGCACCATAAATCTGTAAATTTGTTCATGCTATTGTTCATTTGTTTGTAAAAATGTTTAAATAAAGTGGTTTTGAAAAAAATCATTGGCAGACTTTCGGAAATCGGCACCTGAAGAACACTGCTCTCTCCTCTCTCTCTGCACTGGCGCTTGCTGCTCTACTCGAACCATGGCTTTCTTATTCAACTACCTCTGCATCTCTCTTTCCTAACCTCGCTATGTTTTAGTCCAGCCTAGTCAGACCCCACACCTTCCTAGTGGGATTCTCTGCCTTCGTCTCGCTAAAACTAGCACCTCCTTGGGAGAGACCTCTCCCTCGCGAACGACGGTTGCCGTGGCCCTACAAAGTGCCTAGTAGTGTCTCCCACGACAATCCAGTCTGCCTCTCTCCGGTTCACACTCGCCTTTGGGATCCGGACGGTTTTCGCCTACCCTTAGGTACCGAGTGTGAATTCGTGGCCATTCCAAGACCATATAAACTACCTGTAATACCTACCCTGTTCCTCTTCTCCTGAACATAGTGCACTGTCGGGGCACACCTTCTAAGATCTTATAGAGTCAGATCAATACGAATAAAGCTGCCCGCCGACTAGGCCGCCAGCAAACGCCGTAGACCTCACAGGTCCACCCTTTTTATCTCTTTCTTGACGCTCACCGGACACCGGTTGGGTTGTAGTGACCCTAGCCCGCGGCGAGCGTCCCCCCCCCCTTGGGGACGTTTCTCGACATCCTAAGAATAAGAACGAGTCAAACTTGCAAAAAGGATTTTAATGACTATGTAGTTACAGATAAAAAACACAAGACCAAAATTACATTTTAATAAATCAAGGGTGCGATATCTTTAATTTGATGCCCTCCTCAATATGTTAATAAAATATTTATTTATTTTTAATATCAAATAATTAATTAATAGCCTGAAAAACGTGAGACAACTTGAATTTTCTTGTGCTGGGTTTGTAGCTTTTAGGTAATGGCCAATGTTTCCTTGTCAGAATAATAATAGTTTTTGTCTTGGCCCGTCTACAAGTTTACAACTTTGTTTTTGGTAGGTTTGTTGTCCAGTTCCGTTACAAATACAATTTGGGTTATCAAGTAGTTTTAATACAATGTAGGTAACTTTTGTTAGGTAAGTGTGTCGGGCTTAGGGTTAAGGTGAAGTTTCCATTCCTTTCTTGTGCCTAAGCCTGGGATGTAGTTCATCAAGTTCATTGCCTTGGGTTACTCTCCTCATCGGTGTCCGTCCCGATCAAGAAGGCTTTGCTGCACAATTAATGATCTGACAACAGTAAAGACTTTTTATAAATTTTATAATTGAGGTGCGCGTGGCTCCTTTTATTGCATATATGGATTTTAAGCAGTTGTTAAACTAAAAAGTAACATCATATTTTTATTGTTAAAATTTATATTAATGAAAACGGGACTAGGTGGTGGGGCTCACCTTCGGGTTACAAAAGGGGCTTACAAACTATATTAAAACTAATCTTAAATACTTAAAACTGGAGCGTTCGTGAAGCTCACTGTTTCTCCGCTACTGGAATAGTAGTATGTCGGACAGTTCCACATCAGGTTTCTACAGAGTTTAAATAGGGCTGCTTCATTCTACCTGCAGTGCGTACAAATGCTCGGCGAGGCATTGCTGGTGGGGCGCCAATTCTCCAATGTTTTTGTTCGCTTTATACCAAGCCGACCTTCGTTGGCCAACATAACCTTTTCCTTTCAGCTATTACATTACGTGTGTTTGTCCAGTAGGGAACGTTTATTCTTTCTGTTGTAGCTTTTTGCAAATAAATGATCGGTCGAAATAAGGAAGAATGGTCCAACCAAACTGATTGCAAACTACAGATGAAGTGAACTGCAGGTGAGTTTTGGCAATATGTAGAGCTATTAGCGTTGACGTCACCTGGTGTAGTTTTCCATCTCTCGTCGTTGAACTGCCGCACCTGTCCGTCCGTGAATTCATCAGCTCCTCCGTGAGTAACGAAACAGCTCGAAGCACGCACGCCCAATCTCACATCACTGCTCCTGCCTCCTCGCTTCTGTCCTGTTTGTTTTTTTATCCTCAATTCTTTCTGTCTCTTCAAAACTTCCTTTTTTTGATTTTTACCGGAAAATAAAAATGAAACTGAACGGAAGATAATACATACTCGGTGGTTCCAAAGATCAGTTGTTCTCTTGCCATCAGAATACTCGCGATAAACTTGTAAAGGTTAGTGTATTAACGATACGAAGGAGGCAAAATTTTAAATTATATTAGGAACCCTTGATTAAAAAAAAAGACAACTCCATTTGTTAAATTGCTTTTTCAATAAAAAAAAAAAATATTTCAAAAATGCTGACCAAAAAAAGCTTCATCAGCTTGAGCCGGATTAAATTAGCGATTTCTATTGTTGTTTCACAATTTTTTTTTATTTTTGGCGATGCCGCCCTTAATGAGGGGGGGGATCTAATCGAGGAGGAAGGAAATTTAAATTTATTACAGTGACTTTTTTTTTGTGTAGTTTCAAAATGAAAGGATGTTTTGTTTTTTTTATATGAGGAACAACCCTGTCCTCGTTAATAATTGATCAATTGGTATCACATTAGTGTTTTGGAGAAGATAAAAAATAAAGTCTTAAATAGTATGAGAATTTGTCTGAAGGGATTTGTTCTCATTACCACTATCTAAAAAAACAAATAGTACATTTTTTTTAAAGTGATATTTATTTTTTTATTTGAGGTGATATATATATATATATATATATATATATACACATCAGGCAAATTAGGCTATTTCGAGATATTGTGGAACATACATTTAAAATGTCAGATAGTAGTAGACCGACCACTCATTAGACAGACCGACGTAATCGATATAATGTTTCATGTAAATATTTGTACATTTTGTTGCGTACTGTTTGTTTTCTTTTAATTTATTTAGTTTAGTGCTTTAGGATGACACTTTATCGATTTACCGTCAAAGCCGCCTGCGCAGAATAACAATAATATGTTTTCATTATTAAAAATGCAACCCGCAACAAGAAATTCAATTCAAAAAAAAATTTTGAAAGTTTTGTTATTGTTCATTTAAAAAAAAAAAATAAGTGCTATTTAATATTTGACAAAAATGGGTAGTTTATTTTAGATATTCGATTGAAGAAGAATCTGAAAAATGGGCTTAAGTTTTCGCCTTTAAAACAGTTAAATCATGTTAACCTAAAACTTAAAGCCGTTTTTTTTTGTATAGTTTCAAAATGAAAGGGTTTTTTTTTATAATCTGAGGCACAACCCTGTCCTCGTTAATAATTGATCAATTGGTATCACATTAGTGTTTTGGAGAAGATAAAAAAAAAGTATGAAAATTTGTCTTAGGGGATTTGTTCTCATTACCGTTATTTAAAAAAATACAGAAAAACTTTTTTAAGGTCATATTTATTTTTTTTATTTGAAATGAAATGTACTGGTCACATCTGTAATTTTTTATTCTTGTTTCGAAAAAATGTACCCGTACTTTTATTAGAAAAATTTGTTCAGTTACAAACCAAAGTTCCTTAGTATGATGTGATACTTTCAAGCTAAAAATTAAATCAATAGTTATTGGAACATTTGTATGAAGTATTTTTCATAAATAATTTACTGACGATGATAACTGTTAATTTGAATGGATATATAACTTTATTAGGTACTATATCCTAAAATGCAGCGTAACAATGTTTGAGAGACACCAGTCCATCTCATTTAATGGTCTGATCCAGACCTAAACGGTATGTTGAAATGTTGTTTTTTTTTCAATAAATTTGATGGAAATACATCATCTTTTTTTTTTTTCATCGTCCTAAGCCAAAATTCCAACTAATACAGCCACTCAATGTTATTATTTGTTTACTATTTTTGTACGTTGAATCGTAATTGTAATTGTGTATGTTATTTTTGAAGGTTTGCTGGAGATGGCGGCGGAGAGCGGAGGGGTAAGGTTCAGCGGTCACACTTTGGACAAAGCAACCAAGGCGAAGGTGACCCTCGAGAACTACTACAGCAACCTAATAGCCCAGCATATGGAACGCAAGCAGAGGTATATCATCCATTTTCTTCACGAGCGTGTGTCTTAGTAACTCTAATGAAATATTAATAATTTCTAGATGAAATACGTAATGTCAATGCTCACCGCTGATCAGGCACTCTTCCAACTAAGTCAACCCCCCTGCTCTTACCCTCGTACCTGAGGGTAATCTTTGTCAGAGATCAGCAGGTGTCATGGGTTTGATTCCCAGTCCTGTGAGATTCTCTTCTCTTTGTTTAATAATCGGTAATAGCAACTCAAACTAGTTGATCCATGGATAAGTTGCCTCAACATTTTTTACCCATGATATTAAAGACTAAATTTAAAATATTAATAGGAAATGTTCGCTAATTTACTCTTTGTTAAACTTAATAAGGCTATATTTTTCTTTTAGATATCAACCACAAACAACAAATATATTATGTTTAAAAAAATGCATTGCAGTAACACTAACAATAGCTGAGATTTTTAATGTCCATTTGTGATCTTTGAAATTGCCTTTAACTAATTGAATTAAATTCCAGTTTAACTTTCAAATATCCGGATCATACATAAATGTTTCAAACGTGTTCGGGGCTCTGTTCTTTCTCCATTCTGTTCACCTGATGAATATTTACCTTGCCTACATGCAAGCTACTATTTTATTTTTTCAATACCTCTCGTAAGGTATTTTTGGCCTCTAACTGATGATCGGTCATAAAACTGTTGCGACCTCTCACTTAAACGTATTTAATCAAACATACTTCTGATATTGTTCCCCAACCAAACGGAATCAATTGCATGTTTAATAAAAATATCATTACAATGTATATAAGCAAAATATCAAGAGATCCCTCTGTGAGTTTTCTCAAAAGCTTAATTGTGAAGCACTCCTTGATATATTTGATCCAAATGGCTTCATTTTATTTTTTTTTTAACATCTTTGTCGCTGAAATTTGCCTCTTTAAAATATAAAATAAATAGCTCAAATATTGTGCAAAAAAAACTTATTAAAACTGGCTGGAATCGCATTAAAAATGTGATTTCTATTGTTGTCAAGAGAAAAACATTATTTTCTGTAATATTTTAGAATTCGCAAAATGGATTTGTGAAGCGGACAAGTTAATAGATATTTAGCTTTTTAATGTTTGATTTTTTTTTCATATTAGATATATTTGTGAAAATAAATACGCTAACTACCTCTATTTATTATCACCTCTAGCAAAAACATGAAATCATTTTTTAAAAAATAGTTATAACCAAAAAGTCTTATACTCTTATTAAAACGTTCAAAAATATGTACGCATAGAAACGTTTGGTGGTGGTATTTTTAGCTGTTTCCGTCTGACTGTTGCTTACACCAGTGCCTTTTTACTCCAGTGTTCCTTTCTCTTAAAGTAGAGGAAGTGCTGTCTTCTTGAAAGTTTAAAATAAAGGAAGAACCACCAAAAGAATTGGGAAATTCTAAGAATAGTATATTAAAAACTCGGATGATTCACTGAAGGATAATGTTCTCTTCTTTTTTCTTAAATTTTAAGGTAATATGATGACTGATAATCGTCATTATATTGATCAAGTCTTAAGTCACAATGCAGGTACATACAGTGCGCAATATTGATAACAGAATATATTCCTTCTATTTTTGGGTTTTTAATAGGTATCAATTTAATTTTAAGAAAGTTTCCTAAAATCTGAAGCTTTTATAGAATAAAAAACTAAATACTTATTCAATTTTTTTTTTTTTTTTCATAGGCTGGCAAAATTAGAAGAATCGCTAAAAGAAGAAGGGCTTTCAGAAATACAAAAACAAGAGAAAAGAAATCAGCATGCCCAGAAAGAGACAGAGTTCCTACGGTTAAAACGTTCGAGGTTAGGAGTTGAAGATTTTGAACCCCTCAAGGTTATCGGTAGAGGTGCATTTGGTGAGGTAATGTGCTCCTATAAAATTTATTTAACATATAAATTATATATCAATACTGTTATGTATGTTTATGTTTGGTTACGAAGAACATTATATAGTTGACAATGGAGACATCGTTTATAAAAAAAAACAAAAAAACAGTTTGTTATTTTAATTTATTGTCGTTTGCAGATTTACTGAAATAGTTAGCTTACAATTCGATCATGCAATGACCATTTTCTTTTGAGTTAGTTAGACAGATTTTTTAAATTTATAAGTAATCGCTTTTTACTAGGCCCACACTTGGTGGGATAAGAAAAATACAGTTTCATTAATTTTTCAGATCATAAATTGTTGTCTTATGTTTAGTCAATTTTTTACTACTGCTGTAAATGCTCAATATTAATATTTTTCCCGCTTCAGGTGAGGCTTGTGCAAAAAAAGGACACCGGGCATGTGTACGCCATGAAAATCCTCCGCAAGGCAGACATGTTAGAGAAGGAACAAGTGGCCCACGTGAGAGCAGAACGAGATGTCCTTGTCGAAGCTGACCATCAGTGGGTTGTCAAAATGTATTATTCCTTCCAGGTAAATATAATTGTAAAATTTATCTTGATAACTTATAAAAAGCAGAGAGATTTTGATCAGGGGAAAATTTTGAATTTTATCTAGGATAATACTAATTATAAAGTTATAAGAAAAATACTGTTAATTATGTCATCATCATTAAACCATCAAATGTCAAATGAAGCAATAGAATAAATATAATTTATGTACAGAAATAATCACAATAAATAACCTAACTTTAGTTATAACAATTAATAATTAGTTTCATAAGTTAGTTATTTAAAAAAATAATTGTATTCTAAATACATATATTTTAACTTTATTTATTTATTTATTTATTAGTATACCTATAAATTGGGCATTAGGATAGTATTACAGTCGAACCTTTGTATATTGAACTTCCATATATCAAATGAAATTTCTACATATCGAACAAAAAATCATATTCAAAAAAATATAAAATGTAATTGTCATCAAAAAAGGCCCTTGGTTTACGTTCATTAGAATGAGTAATAATTAAATAAGAAAAAAAAAAAAACCCTGTCTCACTGTTTCACAGAGCAATGGAAATTCGGGGAATACCTTGTTTAAGAAGAAGCAATTACAGTAAAAGAATAAAAAATAAAATTATCATATCTATTCAAAGAACGTAATTATAAAGAACGTAATAATATATGCAAAGCATGGTCCATTCTTATCAAGAGACTTTACAAAATGCTTCATAAGACCCAACTTTAGATGCTGTGGAGAAAAGATGATTTTCTCTCGTCTTAATTAAAGTGTTGTTAATGACATTCTTTTTCCCAACGTCCATGTTTTGTCTCTTAGGCCACTCTTTTCTAACCCAGTGGTGTGTTTTGTCTCTGCCATCCCAGAGGCACAAGAAGAAAGGATATTTGGTGTGGCCACTTTGCTGTGCAAAAAGAAAGTTTATCATATTTATGTCCACACAAATCGCCCATTGATGTTCATAATTTATCTTCTCCAAGACCCAAAGCTATGGCCTAATATCCTTGTTGACAGCAGACTGACATAGGGCAAATATACAGGAACCAATCCTTGTATATGTGACTTAGAACTGCATAAAATGGAGTTAGAACTCCACGTTAAAAAAAAAACTGATTTCCTATTTAGATTCAGCGTCCCAAATATAAATAAATTCACTTCTAAAATCCTAGGCACAAAAAAAATGATATTTTTATGAAATAAAACACCTACCTCTCTCCGCAGCTTTATTAATGCATACCTGGACAACAGACTGCCCCGTCATCATTCAGGGTTCGAGCTGATGGTAACTATAGTACTTGCGGGTTGGCTCTCATGCAATGTCCAGTGGTCACTTAGTCTGTCATAAATGTTTGAGCATAAATCAGTAAAACTTTGGACAGGCAGAAGGTGTTTCATTTTATATTATAAACTCTCCGGACCGGAACGACACAATCGATAGTATATTTCTAGATATATGGTAAAGTATAAATTCACAGCTAATCACGATCTCATATTTTATGATTATCTTACGATAGAAAGACGGAGGGGGATAGAGAGAATGAAATAGTGGAGTACAGCTGTAAAACCCTTTCCGTAAGCAGGTACCATGTAATCTAACATGCAGGTGCTGTCCTCTTTTTTTTTTCATATCTCGACTCTTTCCTTTCCCCCAAGCAGATCTAACTTCTTCCTCTCTTAGCATTCCGAGACAGCTTACTTTCTGGCTCCCTCGCTAACTGCCTTATTACTAGTATAGTGACTTGCGTTGACTCACAAGCTGCGAGGCAACATCTTAGATATTTGCTGTAGCCGCCTCGAAGCCTGAGTCCAAAAAGATTACACTTACAGTGTTTATTTATTAATGATAGCTAATTTAAACAAAACTTACAGGACCCGATCAACCTCTACCTCATAATGGAGTTCCTGCCAGGAGGAGACATGATGACGCTCCTGATGAAGAAGGACACGTTGAGTGAAGAATGCACCCAATTCTACATAGCAGAGACTGCACTTGCAATAGACTCCATCCACAAGCTAGGCTTCATTCACAGGTCATTATTATACGTAATCATTAGTATTACATGCAGGCATACTCGTGCGTCTAGTGGTCTTATACCTCAAATTCAAAGTAAAGTGTCATGTATCGCACAATTAAAGGTTTTTTTCCTCTTCCTATGAGAGCAGAGAAATCCTTTTTTTTAACTAATTAATGACACTTAATTATTTGTTGTCTAAGCTTTTATTATATTTAGTATTTTATGACTTTTTGTTATTATAATCCTTTTAGTCCCTATTAATGATATATATATATATATATATATATATATATATATATATATATATATATATGCTTCCATGCAAAATTAAATGTTTCTACGTCAAGCAGAGACAAGATTTGAATGACACATTTGTTATTATTACAGCCTATGTCCCATCGCATATTTCATAAGTTCATGTATATCAACACTCAACGTCAATTTGAATTTGAAACCCAACTTAGCAATTAATTAAATTCACTTAATCATGTAGTTAACTGGCTGGTATGGGACTTGCCAACAGTCAGTTCATTCAAATTGTTCCGTAATGGCATATTTTAGTTTACATTATTTTTATTTAACATTATTTATATTACCGCATTTACCTCTGTCCTAATGTATGATTTGCGAATGCCACAGGGATATAAAGCCAGATAACCTTCTCCTGGACGCTCGGGGGCATATCAAGCTGTCAGACTTCGGCCTCTGTACAGGACTGAAGAAGTCCCACAGGACTGACTTCTACAGAGATCTCAGCCAAGCTAAACCTTCTGACTTCAGTAAGTATTAATTTTATTTTTATTACCTTTATGTCTATTCAAAATTAGCTTCACACATGCTAGGAACAAAATTGCTTTAATTAAAAAATGTCAAAAACTGACTTGTTGATGTGTATCGAGAACAAAACTTTCACCCCAATTGAAACGTCGATTCTATCGCCAATCTTCTGATGTGAATATTACACATTTCAAAAAGCCCAACGTAAATCCCTAACATTCTCAGCGATTACGTTAAGTATGTATCATACTTTGATCAACTATTAAGATTATTTTTATTTGGTTATTTATGTTGTGGTTCTGAGGCTACTATTTCCCTGTAATAATGTGATTTAAGATTTTAAATAAACTTTTAATCGAAATTAAAATGACACACACACATTCACAGATTTGCATTCTTTTGATTGAGGGAATCTTTAGAATAATTTCTGCCATTCTCCTGTTCCAATTTTTCATTTATTTTTTTTTCTCTCAAAACACATTACTACCACAAATTTATATTTTTAATCAGATATTTTTGTGTAATTTTCCAACGTAAATCCCTAACATTCTCAGCGATTACGTTAAGTATGTATCATACTTTGATCAACTATTAAAATTAATTTTATTTGGTTATTTATGTTGTGGTTCTGAGGCTACTATTTCCCTGTAATAATGTGATTTAAGATTTTAAATAAACTTTTAATCGAAATTAAAATGACACACACACATTCACAGATTTGCATTCTTTTGATTGAGGGAATCTTTAGAATAATTTCTGCCATTCTCCTGTTCCAATTTTTCATTTATTTTTTTTTCTCTCAAAACACATTACTACCACAAATTTATATTTTTAATCAGATATTTTTGTGTAATCTAATATCTAAATCTAATGATTTTTAGCTTCATTTTACTGTGCCATACCGTGGCCGTTTATTTATTATTTTTGAAGAACATCCAGAATAAAGTTAATTTTTTTCCTTATTCATCCATAAATTTAAAAAATAGATAAGAATAACTAAGATGATATGCATATTATTTAATAATGAAATTAATACTTGTAATTAAATTTTTTTCCAGCTAATGCAACTGCTTTGATGTTTTCAGCATCTAACCCGATGGATAGCAAACGTCGGGCAGAGAGTTGGAAAAGGAATCGAAGAGCATTAGCCTATTCAACAGTTGGCACACCTGACTACATAGCACCTGAAGTCTTTCTCCAAACAGGGTACGGCCCTTCCTGCGACTGGTGGAGTTTGGGTGTTATTATGTATGAAATGTTAATTGGTACGTTTTCGAAAAAGTATTTATTTAAAATAATCTACATTGATAATTTATAGAAACCTGTGAAGCTTACTTAAAAATTAAGAAATGGTCGATGGTAATCTGTTGTGATAAAGTATACTCTCTCACATACTCGGTTTTCTGTAACATTTGAATGCAGAGTTAAAATATCATCAATCAGTTAGTCAGTATCTTTTATAGATTATTTTTTATTAAGAACATTTACTACCCCTTAAGCAAATTTTTAATTTAATTTAATATTAATTTCTTCTTATTTTAAAATAGGTTACCCTCCATTCTGTTCCGAAAACCCACAAGAAACATATAGGAAAGTAATGAATTGGCGTGAAACACTCACATTTCCACCAGAAGTGCCCATCTCTGAGGAGGCGAAAGAGACTGTGTTAAGGTTTTGCATGGAAAGTGATAAAAGACTCGGCAGTTCAAGGGGTAAGTACTTGTTAAATGATTTAAAACTCATTACGGCTTGGTAGTTTGCTGTTTTTCAGTAACCCCACTGTAGTGATTCTAACTACATAAGTTAAATCACCCTATACTCTATTACATATATATTGTAAGCAAAGTAAAATGATATGAACTAAATATATTATAGACAAAGGTAAATAATATGAACAAAAATAAATTATTATAAATCTATTAGCAATAAAGAAAGGCAGAAGCAAAGTAACACTAGACAGGTCTACATCTGTCAGTCATAAATCTAAGAGACCCTTACAGCCTCCCGGCCTGCGGGATACCCTTAACATATTGCACAGAAACCGCAGGTACTGAGTAACCCTAACAGCCTCCTGGCTAATTACTTAACACATGCAGGGACGCAGGCACTAACCAACCTTTTTTCAGCCTCTTCTAGACAGGCTGGTTAGATACTTAACGGGGGAGCATAGCCCCTGAAAACCAGTCTCCCGCGACCGTTACTCAGTGATACTTTGCTTCTGTTCGAACTCTGAAAATTTGACTTATTCTTTATGAAACCTCTATGCCTCTTCTCTTGAACATAGTGCATTGTTGGGGCGCCCACCTATCAGAAATGGAGTCAGATATTAATGCCGACATGGAACGATTGTCCAGGTTATAAACTTGAACAATCCGCACTTGTCACCAGGGCTAGGGTGATTAGGCACTCCCCTAGTGACATCCCCGACACAATATTGATTACCCTTTATAGATAATATTGAAGAAATTAGTTAGAAATACCATAATAAAAAAAAAATTCATATAATACTTCCTAATTGTAGTTTGTAGTTAATTTAAATTCATGGATAATTAAAGGGAAATTAAAAATTCTTCTTAGAGTTAATAATAATTGTCCCTGTTATTAATATCTCAGCTGTTAGTAATAAGTTAGAATTTTGCATTTGATTTAATTATTGTTTACTGTTATGCACTTGTTACATTTACTTGTGAAGTGACTTTCTAATCTCTTTGAGAGTCCAGTTAGACTGAAAGCTAGTGTTAGCAGAAAGAAGTATCACATTATTTTCAAATTTTTCTTATCTTATACGATCGTATTTATTTATAGTATATAAATAATGCTCAGTTTATTTATAATATTTAATGTGATATGGTTAACATGTTTTATTGTAAAACAAATTGTTCGTTATTACCAGGGATTGAGGAGCTTCGTAATGCACCTTTTTTCAATTGTGTTGACTGGGATCACATGAGGGAGCGACCAGCCGCAATTCCAGTCGATGTCAAGTCCATCGATGACACGTCCAACTTCGATGAATTCCCAGATGTCAAGCTAGAAATACGTATGTGCATTTTTTATTATTTACTTACAATTTTTTATGAAAATTTTGTTTTATGATTTCAAACTAATCGGTATTTGTATGTTGACCACTGGGTACCGCCAGTGACCTAATACCCTATTACAATTTCTAATAGCTTAGTCAGATGAATTATAATAAAATAGTACCTGGTGAATACTGAAACAATTTCAAGATGAGTAATTCTAATATTATTCCACTTACATATTTAGTGTAAGGGTATTGTATCGTCTCCCTTATGCCAAAATGATGGATATATTATTTAGTGTAAGGGTATTGTATCGTCTCCCTTATGCCAAAATGATGGATATATTATTTAGTTACCTAGACAATTTAATTATTGTTTTTTTCATATTGTTGTTAATTTGCTGAGAATGATTCTCAAATTATCTTTAGATTTATTGCACCTATAATAAAATATACTGTTTCTAAGTATAAAAAATTGATTGCGCTTATTATACTCTGGCAATTAGAAAATGAGGTACTATAACTGAGAGCTACTTATAACGTCTAACATACTAGTACCAACAATTTTTATTGTTTTTTTTTCTATTGTGACTATATAAAGATAAATATATAAGTTAGTATTATATAGTATGTATTACTTGGTTTAATAAATTTTATTGTGATTGCAGCAGCAGCACCTGTACCTCAAGACGGAGAAGTAATCTATAAGGACTGGGTTTTCATCAACTACACATTCAAGAGGTTCGAGGGCCTCACGCAGCGAGGGACTCCGGCCAAGAAGTAGTCATCGCAGCTCAGTGCCTTCTTCATATTGCTCTCTCTCTTGCTCCCTCTCATGCGGTCTCTCTCTTTATCATTATTCACTTATTATCTTTCGTTTAAATCACTTCTTTCCCCTCATTTCATTATTCACTTCATTTTGAATTATTTATGTTTAGTATCGTTTTTAAATGTATTGACGACTATTGTTCTTCTTTTTTTTCTTTCTTTTTTTAGTAAATTTTTACTTTTGTTATTCTGTGAATCATATGTTGTACAATTTACATGTATAATATCTTTGTAATTTAAATAATTGTAAATGTGGTTCTGCTGATCAAAATGACACTGACTGTTGTCGGTGTAACGTAAATGTGATTCATTGTTCTATGCGTTCGAAATGACAGAGCTCTTTATAAGTGTTACCTCAAATCATTACTTAAACATGTGAATGTAACAACGATGCATGTTCAAATTTCTTTCATCCCAGTCAAATGCATCATATAACTTATTATTTATGAACCATTACAAAGAGCTCTGTTGATTTGAATTATATATTGTAAAGGGCTGTTTAAATAGAATGTATTACATTTTTTTTTTTTTTTTTCAGATATTAGAGTCCATAGTGGTTAGATTATTCTATTCTCTGATATATTTATTGTAAAACAAAAGTTGCACTATATTTGAGTGTGTTTGTATATAAAGGATTAATTATATTGCTTATATGTGTTGTCTATTTCTTTTGTATTATTGATTTGTTATTGTGGATTTATACGTTTATATGTTCAAATCTATTATATATCTAATATCGATTTGTTTCTTGTATAGATCCCATTTATTATTTAAGTCTCTATTTTCTGGGGCTTTTGTTTATATAAACTTTCATTATTTAGTATTAAGTTGAACCAAAGTTGATTTTAATTTTTTTTTTTTTTTTTTAAATAATTATTTGTTCTTGTAAGCTCTGAAAAACATTGCAGATTGCTTCTAGTAGCATTTTATTTATTAATAGTGTGTCAATTGTAATAGGATTTATAGTGTGCAGAGATTTAAGTGGGATAAATTTTTCTAGATTTGTGATATAGAAATTCTCTAAGATAATAATACCTAAATGATAGTACTGACCAAAATTCTGCCTCCTTGGTCAATATATAGCACATATATTTATTTACATTTTCAATATATTTTGAGCAACAGAGACATTTTAAAATGGAAGCTTACATGTGTAGTGGTTCACCAACTGCTTGCACTGATATCAGAAAAAATAATCTTTTACAAATATGTAAAATTTTGTAGTTTATAAATAAAAAATATATATTTAAAAGTAAATACATTTAATTTGTATACATCTGTCTTGTCACTTAATTTATTAATGCTCAATCATTATTTTAATAAAAGCACAATTCTTATTAATATTAGAATAACAGGGTATTCAGTTCTTTGGGATTATACAACGCTGTTGTATACCTATTTGCCATTTGTTTATTGTACATTAGGTATGAAATAGAATTTTGAATTATACAACCATATCATGCTTCCCATACCACCATATTTGTAAAACAGAATAAAATCCCAAATTTGGTACAGTTGTGTTAATAAACGCTTTATGAAATCACTTATACCATGTTTTATTTTATTGTTAATCCTTACATGCATTCATTACAATAAGTAAACTGATAAACTTGTGTTGACTCACCGTCAGCAGTGACTCTAGTGAGTAGTCACTAGTGACAACTCCAGCACAAATCTGGAAAAGGAACTGAAGTGAACCGCAGTTCACAGGCACGTTCAAACTGTTCCTAGTTTCATCCTGCGTGCGAACATTTACTGTTCTATGCATTAATTTCTGCGGTGATTAGCCTCACCTAAACTGCAACTCAACTTGCCTTGCCTCTTATAGATGGAGCAGCGACTTTACCAAAAAAGGTACCTCTGTAGACTTACAGATCTCATCTTCTAAGCCTTAGATGGATCTGACTTGCTTTGCTTGGTTTATCTACTAAATTGGATATTAATTTATATAGAATGAGATGGTAAATAGATTGAGCAAGAAGCTCCACTATCCTACTGTTAGACGAGTGCTATCTTCCATGGCTCTCTACGGAGAAAAGATGTCCGAGTGTTACATGAAACGAAGATTAAAGTCAGAATACTAGAAAGTGGAAAAGAAGGAAAGGCTAAAGGATGTCCAATTCTCTCTCATGTTAATAATAATGCTTTAAATATATTATTCTAATATTTGCTTGATGCATTAATAATAATAATTTAATTATATATTCTTTTTCATATAATTTAAAAAACTTTTATATTTTATAACTTTTACGTTAATTCAGGGTTCTGTTAATAATTATCTAGGAAACTTCTGGCAAAAGGTTTATTGGATTTATTTACACACATTAAGATAACTAAAATTGATATACAAAAATAAAATATACGTACGTAATAAAGAATACTATTAAGACTAACATTAAAAATGGTACCTTGTAAATTATTCTTAACTGTATACTAATACTGGCCAGTGCTTCTTTGTGGATAGTCTTCGTTGGTTGTCTTCTTCTTCTTCTATTGTGTGATTCAGTTCATCTTGCTAGCGCGTCCTTATTCTTCATGCCGAGTGAAAGTGATTCACCATGAGGCGGTAGCGTGGGTCGGTGACTACCTGGACCTGGTCTCTACCTGCTCTGACCTCTGATGAACGAAGAAGTGGGCTCCTGACGAAAGAATGTGTTTTTGTGTTCATGCCGGTTTATTTATACTACCTCCCGCTGCCTTCTTGACTTTCAACTGGTTATTTAATGCCAGTTGTTTTGAATAGTTATTACTTTGCTTAAATTAGAAGTTTATATAATAAATGTTTATATTAAATATGATATTATTATATTTCAATTACTAATAATTAATATGACGACAATAAAAACGTTCATACTTTCAAAAATTGAATCACGGATCGTTATTAAATTCTTCAATGCTCACTAATTCCGAGTTTATTTAAACAAATATTATTAAAAATCATCATTTTAAAATATCACAACAATATATATTTTTTATTTTGAGTGAACATAATTTTTTTTTCTTTCATACCCCATTTAAATTCACAGATAATTATAGACCCTCAGGCGAATCTATTTACAAATGGTATGCATCTCCGTCGGGTCGTGTGTGCCAGAGTGACCATGTTGCGTCTCTGTGCAGGATCGGAAGAAAAAGAGCGAGTCTGGCTCGAACCCAGCTTTTTATTACTTTTCCGCTACCTTCTGGATACTTTTTTTAATGGCATTGGCCATTCAGTTGTTTCGGATATTTATAATTTGCTTGTTTTGAAGTTTATAAAATAAAATATTGCTATTAAATTATTGACATTATTTATATTATACATACTAATGGTAGAATCAACGCAACTAATAGTGTTTAACATTCGTGAATCGTGATCCATCCTTCATTTATGCCCCCTAATTTTGAGTTTATATTAAAAACACAATCAAAAATCATAACATTATATCCAAATACTTCTCAAGTAATATATTAAAATATTTCAAAGTAAATAATTCATGATATGAATTACTTTGGTTCAAATCTAATGAAATTTATCTCACATTTTAAGTTAGATTGTAAAACCGGAGGAATTTTTGATAAATATTATTTTCGCAAGTATCAAATACTTTTAAAACTGCAAGTTTATCGATAAATTAACTAATAACGTTAGAAATCAAACAAATAGATTATTTTTATGTATCAGTTGTATTTATAATAT
The DNA here is from genome assembly GCA_930367205.1 of Acanthosoma haemorrhoidale. Lineage (NCBI taxonomy): Eukaryota > Metazoa > Arthropoda > Insecta > Hemiptera > Acanthosomatidae > Acanthosoma > Acanthosoma haemorrhoidale. Next base: position 4,306,242 of record OV884011.1, read on the forward strand.
TTATTTTTTTAAAGTTTAGGAATAGGTTATTTATTGAATATTATTGGAATAGACCATATATTATTATTAATTTGAATTAATGGAAGGATGGTTTCAAGTTGTGATTTGCTACCAGGCATATGAACTACCTCTGTAGCAGCTTTACAGAATTAATCTCAACTGACACTTTTAGCGCTTCCTGTTACGAGTTTTTTGAACTAATAAGTTTCGGAGCGGAACAATTGTTTGAATCAGTACCCAAAGCGGAACGGATCTGGTGGAATGCATTCGGAGTAGGAATGTTATGGAACGGTAAAATAACATATTAGCTCCAACCATTCCAGCTCCGCCAGCATATTAGGGCCCATAAAAGTTTCAACTCAAGTGATTTACTTACTCATCACTAGTCCTCTTATTTTTTAAAATAAAATCACACATCAATTCGTCGATCAAAATTCATAAGTATCTGAATGCTATTTTACATAAAAAAAAATGTACTTTGAAACGTTAGAAAAAAAACAGGAGTTATACAAACAGAGTGAAAATGTCGTTAAAAAGGCGAATTTTTACAAAACTGCGTATTTCATAGCTAGGACGTTAGCTCCTGCCGGTCTATGTTCTCCTGATAGTAAAAGAGTGAAAATATCGTTTAAATGTCGAATTTTTACAAAACTGCGTATTTCATAGCTAGGACATTAGCTCCTGCCGGTCTATGTTCTCCTGATAGTAAAAGAGTGAAAATATCGTTTAAATGTCGAATTTTTACAAAACTGCGTATTTCCTAGCTAGGACGTTAGCTCCTGCCGGTCTATGTTCTCCTGATAGTAAAAGTGTGAAAATATCGTTTAAATGTCGAATTTTTACAAAACTGCGTATTTCATAGCTAGGACGTTAGCTCCTGCCGGTCTATGTTCTCCTGATAGTAAAAGAGTGAAAATATCGTTTAAATGTCGAATTTTTACAAAACTGCGTATTTCATAGCTAGGACGTTAGCTCCTGCCGGTCTATGTTCTCCTGATAGTAAAAGAGTGAAAATATCGTTTAAATGTCGAATTTTTACAAAACTGCGTATTTCCTAGCTAGGACGTTAGCTCCTGCCGGTCTATGTTCTCCTGATAGTAAAAGAGTGAAAATATCGTTTAAATGTCGAATGTTTACAAAACTGCGTATTTCATAGCTAGGACGTTAGCTCCTGCCGGTCTATGTTCTCCTGATAGTAAAAGAGTGAAAATATCGTTTAAATGTCGAATTTTTACAAAACTGCGTATTTCATAGCTAGGACGTTAGCTCCTGCCGGTCTATGTTCTCCTGATAGTAAAAGAGTGAAAATATCGTTTAAATGTCGAATTTTTACAAAACTGCGTATTTCCTAGCTAGGACGTTAGCTCCTGCCGGTCTATGTTCTCCTGATAGTAAAAGAGTGAAAATATCGTTTAAATGTCGAATGTTTACAAAACTGCGTATTTCATAGCTAGGACGTTAGCTCCTGCCGGTCTATGTTCTCCTGATAGTAAAAGAGTGAAAATATCGTTTAAATGTCGAATTTTTACAAAACTGCGTATTTCATAGCTAGGACGTTAGCCCCTGCCGGTCTATGTTCTCCTGATAGTAAAAGAGTGAAAATATCGTTTAAATGTCGAATTTTTACAAAACTGCGTATTTCATAGCTAGGACGTTAGCTCCTGCCGGTCTATGTTCTCCTGATAGTAAAAGAGTGAAAATATCGTTTAAATGTCGAATTTTTACAAAACTGCGTATTTCATAGCTAGGACGTTAGCTCCTGCCGGTCTATGTTCTCCTGATAGTAAAAGAGTGAAAATATCGTTTAAATGTCGAATTTTTACAAAACTGCGTATTTCATAGCTAGGACGTTAGCTCCTGCCGGTCTATGTTCTCCTGATAGTAAAAGAGTGAAAATATCGTTTAAATGTCGAATTTTTACAAAACTGCGTATTTCATAGCTAGGACGTTAGCTCCTGCCGGTCTATGTTCTCCTGATAGTAAAAGAGTGAAAATATCGTTTAAATGTCGAATTTTTACAAAACTGCGTATTTCATAGCTAGGACGTTAGCTCCTGCCGGTCTATGTTCTCCTGATAGTAAAAGAGTGAAAATATCGTCAAAAAGTCGAATTTTTACAAAACTGCGTATTTCATAGCTAGGGCGTTAGCTCCTGCCGGTCTATGTTCTCCTGATAGTAAAAGAGTGAAAATATCGTTTAAATGTCGAATTTTTACAAAACTGCGTATTTCATAGCTAGGACGTTAGCTCCTGCCGGTCTATGTTCTCCTGATAGTAAAAGAGTGAAAATATCGTTTAAATGTCGAATTTTTACAAAACTGCGTATTTCATAGCTAGGACGTTAGCTCCTGCCGGTCTATGTTCTCCTGATAGTAAAAGAGTGAAAATATCGTTTAAATGTCGAATTTTTACAAAACTGCGTATTTCATAGCTAGGACGTTAGCTCCTGCCGGTCTATGTTCTCCTGATAGTAAAAGAGTGAAAATATCGTTTAAATGTCGAATTTTTACAAAACTGCGTATTTCATAGCTAGGACGTTAGCTCCTGCCGGTCTATGTTCCCTGATAGTAAAAGAGTGAAAATATCGTTTAAATGTCGAATTTTTACAAAACTGCGTATTTCATAGCTAGGACGTTAGCTCCTGCCGGTCTATGTTCTCCTGATAGTAAAAGAGTGAAAATATCGTTTAAATGTCGAATTTTTACAAAACTGCGTATTTCATAGCTAGGACGTTAGCTCCTGCCGGTCTATGTTCTCCTGATAGTAAAAGAGTAAAAATATCGTTTAAATGTCGAATTTTTACAAAACTGCGTATTTCATAGCTAGGACGTTAGCTCCTGCCGGTCTATGTTCTCCTGATAGTAAAAGAGTGAAAATATCGTTTAAATGTCGAATTTTTACAAAACTGCGTATTTCATAGCTAGGACGTTAGCTCCTGCCGGTCTATGTTCTCCTGATAGTAAAAGAGTGAAAATATCGTTTAAATGTCGAATTTTTACAAAACTGCGTATTTCATAGCTAGGACGTTAGCCCCTGCCGGTCTATGTTCTCCTGATAGTAAAAGAGAGAAATTATCGTCAAAATGTCGAATTTTTACAAAACTGCGTATTTCATAGCTAGGACGTTAGCTCCTGCCGGTCTATGTTCTCCTGATAGTAAAAGAGTGAAAATATCGTTTAAATGTCGAATTTTTACAAAACTGCGTATTTCATAGCTAGGACGTTAGCTCCTGCCGGTCTATGTTCTCCTGATAGTAAAAGAGTGAAAATATCGTTTAAATGTCGAATTTTTACAAAACTGCGTATTTCCTAGCTAGGACGTTAGCTCCTGCCGGTCTATGTTCTCCTGATAGTAAAAGAGTGAAAATATCGTTTAAATGTCGAATGTTTACAAAACTGCGTATTTCATAGCTAGGACGTTAGCTCCTGCCGGTCTATGTTCTCCTGATAGTAAAAGAGTGAAAATATCGTTTAAATGTCGAATTTTTACAAAACTGCGTATTTCCTAGCTAGGACGTTAGCTCCTGCCGGTCTATGTTCTCCTGATAGTAAAAGAGTGAAAATATCGTTTAAATGTCGAATTTTTACAAAACTGCGTATTTCCTAGCTAGGACGTTAGCTCCTGCCGGTCTATGTTCTCCTGATAGTAAAAGAGTGAAAATATCGTTAAATGTCGAATGTTTACAAAACTGCGTATTTCCTAGCTAGGACGTTAGCTCCTGCCGGTCTATCTTCTCCTGATAGTAAAAGAGTGAAAATATCGTTTAAATGTCGAATTTTTACAAAACTGCGTATTTCATAGCTAGGACGTTAGCCCCTGCCGGTCTATGTTCTCCTGATAGTAAAAGAGTGAAAATATCGTTTAAATGTCGAATTTTTACAAAACTGCGTATTTCATAGCTAGGACGTTAGCTCCTGCCGGTCTATGTTCCCTGATAGTAAAAGAGTGAAAATATCGTTTAAATGTCGAATTTTTACATAACTGCGTATTTCCTAGCTAGGACGTTAGCTCCTGCCGGTCTATGTTCTCCTGATAGTAAAAGAGTGAAAATATCGTTTAAATGTCGAATTTTTACAAAACTGCGTATTTCATAGCTAGGACGTTAGCTCCTGCCGGTCTATGTTCTCCTGATAGTAAAAGAGTGAAAATATCGTTTAAATGTCGAATTTTTACAAAACTGCGTATTTCATAGCTAGGACGTTAGCTCCTGCCGGTCTATGTTCTCCTGATAGTAAAAGAGTGAAAATATCGTTTAAATGTCGAATTTTTACAAAACTGCGTATTTCATAGCTAGGACGTTAGCTCCTGCCGGTCTATGTTCTCCTGATAGTAAAAGAGTGAAAATATCGTTTAAATGTCGAATTTTTACAAAACTGCGTATTTCATAGCTAGGACGTTAGCTCCTGCCGGTCTATGTTCTCCTGATAGTAAAAGAGTGAAAATATCGTTTAAATGTCGAATTTTTACAAAACTGCGTATTTCATAGCTAGGACGTTAGCTCCTGCCGGTCTATGTTCTCCTGATAGTAAAAGAGTGAAAATATCGTTTAAATGTCGAATTTTTACAAAACTGCGTATTTCATAGCTAGGACGTTAGCTCCTGCCGGTCTATGTTCTCCTGATAGTAAAAGAGTGAAAATATCTTTTAAATGTCGAATTTTTACAAAACTGCGTATTTCATAGCTAGGACGTTAGCTCCTGCCGGTCTATGTTCTCCTGATAGTAAAAGAGTGAAAATATCGTTTAAATGTCGAATTTTTACAAAACTGCGTATTTCATAGCTAGGACGTTAGCTCCTGCCGGTCTATGTTCTCCTGATAGTAAAAGAGTGAAAATATCGTTTAAATGTCGAATTTTTACAAAACTGCGTATTTCATAGCTAGGACGTTAGCTCCTGCCGGTCTATGTTCTCCTGATAGTAAAAGAGTGAAAATATCGTTTAAATGTCGAATTTTTACAAAACTGCGTATTTCATAGCTAGGACGTTAGCCCCTGCCGGTCTATGTTCTCCTGATAGTAAAAGAGTGAAAATATCGTTTAAATGTCGAATTTTTACAAAACTGCGTATTTCATAGCTAGGACGTTAGCTCCTGCCGGTCTATGTTCTCCTGATAGTAAAAGAGTGAAAATATCGTTTAAATGTCGAATTTTTACAAAACTGCGTATTTCATAGCTAGGACGTTAGCTCCTGCCGGTCTATTTTCTCCTGATAGTAAAAGAGTGAAAATATCGTTTAAATGTCGAATTTTTACAAAACTGCGTATTTCATAGCTAGGACGTTAGCTCCTGCCGGTCTATGTTCTCCTGATAGTAAAAGAGTGAAAATATCGTTTAAATGTCGAATTTTTACAAAACTGCGTATTTCATAGCTAGGACGTTAGCTCCTGCCGGTCTATGTTCTCCTGATAGTAAAAGAGTGAAAATATCGTTTAAATGTCGAATTTTTACAAAACTGCGTATTTCATAGCTAGGACGTTAGCTCCTGCCGGTCTATGTTCTCCTGATAGTAAAAGAGTGAAAATATCGTTTAAATGTCGAATTTTTACAAAACTGCGTATTTCATAGCTAGGACGTTAGCTCCTGCCGGTCTATGTTCTCCTGATAGTAAAAGAGAGAAATTATCGTCAAAAAGTAGAATTTTTACAAAACTGCGTATTTCATAGCTAGGACGTTAGCTCCTGCCGGTCTATGTTCTCCTGATAGTAAAAGAGTGAAAATATCGTTTAAATGTCGAATTTTTACAAAACTGCGTATTTCATAGCTAGGACGTTAGCTCCTGCCGGTCTATGTTCTCCTGATAGTAAAAGAGTGAAAATATCGTTTAAATGTCGAATTTTTACAAAACTGCGTATTTCATAGCTAGGACGTTAGCTCCTGCCGGTCTATGTTCTCCTGATAGTAAAAGAGTTAAAATATCGTTTAAATGTCGAATTTTTACAAAACTGCGTATTTCATAGCTAGGACGTTAGCTCCTGCCGGTCTATGTTCCCTGATAGTAAAAGAGTGAAAATATCGTTTAAATGTCGAATTTTTACAAAACTGCGTATTTCATAGCTAGGACGTTAGCTCCTGCCGGTCTATGTTCTCCTGATAGTAAAAGAGTGAAAATATCGTTTAAATGTCGAATTTTTACAAAACTGCGTATTTCATAGCTAGGACGTTAGCTCCTGCCGGTCTATGTTCTCCTGATAGTAAAAGAGTGAAAATATCGTTTAAATGTCGAATTTTTACAAAACTGCGTATTTCCTAGCTAGGACGTTAGCTCCTGCCGGTCTATGTTCTCCTGATAGTAAAAGAGTGAAAATATCGTTTAAATGTCGAATGTTTACAAAACTGCGTATTTCATAGCTAGGACGTTAGCTCCTGCCGGTCTATGTTCTCCTGATAGTAAAAGAGTGAAAATATCGTTTAAATGTCGAATTTTTACAAAACTGCGTATTTCATAGCTAGGACGTTAGCTCCTGCCGGTCTATGTTCTCCTGATAGTAAAAGAGTGAAAATATCGTTTAAATGTCGAATTTTTACAAAACTGCGTATTTCATAGCTAGGACGTTAGCTCCTGCCAGTCTATGTTCTCCTGATAGTAAAAGAGTGAAAATATCGTTTAAATGTCGAATTTTTACAAAACTGCGTATTTCATAGCTAGGACGTTAGCTCCTGCCGGTCTATGTTCTCCTGATAGTAAAAGAGAGAAATTATCGTCAAAAAGTAGAATTTTTACAAAACTGCGTATTTCATAGCTAGGACGTTAGCTCCTGCCGGTCTATGTTCTCCTGATAGTAAAAGAGTGAAAATATCGTTTAAATGTCAAATTTTTACAAAACTGCGTATTTCATAGCTAGGACGTTAGCTCCTGCCGGTCTATGTTCTCCTGATAGTAAAAGAGTGAAAATATCGTTTAAATGTCGAATTTTTACAAAACTGCGTATTTCATAGCTAGGACGTTAGCTCCTGCCAGTCTATGTTCTCCTGATAGTAAAAGAGTTAAAATATCGTTTAAATGTCGAATTTTTACAAAACTGCGTATTTCATAGCTAGGACGTTAGCTCCTGCCGGTCTATGTTCCCTGATAGTAAAAGAGTGAAAATATCGTTTAAATGTCGAATTTTTACAAAACTGCGTATTTCATAGCTAGGACGTTAGCTCCTGCCGGTCTATGTTCTCCTGATAGTAAAAGAGTGAAAATATCGTTTAAATGTCGAATTTTTACAAAACTGCGTATTTCATAGCTAGGACGTTAGCTCCTGCCGGTCTATGTTCTCCTGATAGTAAAAGAGTGAAAATATCGTTTAAATGTCGAATTTTTACAAAACTGCGTATTTCCTAGCTAGGACGTTAGCTCCTGCCGGTCTATGTTCTCCTGATAGTAAAAGAGTGAAAATATCGTTTAAATGTCGAATGTTTACAAAACTGCGTATTTCATAGCTAGGACGTTAGCTCCTGCCGGTCTATGTTCTCCTGATAGTAAAAAAGTGAAAATATCGTTTAAATGTCGAATTTTTACAAAACTGCGTATTTCATAGCTAGGACGTTAGCTCCTGCCGGTCTATGTTCTCCTGATAGTAAAAGAGTGAAAATATCGTTTAAATGTCGAATTTTTACAAAAACTGCGTATTTCCTAGCTAGGACGTTAGCTCCTGCCGGTCTATGTTCTCCTGATAGTAAAAGAGTGAAAATATCGTTTAAATGTCGAATGTTTACAAAACTGCGTATTTCCTAGCTAGGACGTTAGCTCCTGCCGGTCTATGTTCTCCTGATAGTAAAAGAGTGAAAATATCGTTTAAATGTCGAATTTTTACAAAACTGCGTATTTCATAGCTAGGACGTTAGCCCCTGCAGGTCTATGTTCTCCTGATAGTAATAGAGTGAAAATATCGTTTAAATGTCGAATTTTTACAAAACTGCGTATTTCATAGCTAGGACGTTAGCTCCTGCCGGTCTATGTTCCCTGATAGTAAAAGAGTGAAAATATCGTTTAAATGTCGAATTTTTACAAAACTGCGTATTTCCTAGCTAGGACGTTAGCTCCTGCCGGTCTATGTTCTCCTGATAGTAAAAGAGTGAAAATATCGTTTAAATGTCGAATTTTTACAAAACTGCGTATTTCATAGCTAGGACGTTAGCTCCTGCCGGTCTATGTTCTCCTGATAGTAAAAGAGTGAAAATATCGTTTAAATGTCGAATTTTTACAAAACTGCGTATTTCATAGCTAGGACGTTAGCTCCTGCCGGTCTATGTTCTCCTGATAGTAAAAGAGTGAAAATATCGTTTAAATGTCGAATTTTTACAAAACTGCGTATTTCATAGCTAGGACGTTAGCTCCTGCCGGTCTATGTTCTCCTGATAGTAAAAGAGTGAAAATATCGTTTAAATGTCGAATTTTTACAAAACTGCGTATTTCATAGCTAGGACGTTAGCTCCTGCCGGTCTATGTTCTCCTGATAGTAAAAGAGTGAAAATATCGTTTAAATGTCGAATTTTTACAAAACTGCGTATTTCATAGCTAGGACGTTAGCTCCTGCCGGTCTATGTTCTCCTGATAGTAAAAGAGTGAAAATATCGTTTAAATGTCGAATTTTTACAAAACTGCGTATTTCATAGCTAGGACGTTAGCTCCTGCCGGTCTATGTTCTCCTGATAGTAAAAGAGTGAAAATATCGTTTAAATGTCGAATTTTTACAAAACTGCGTATTTCATAGCTAGGACGTTAGCTCCTGCCGGTCTATGTTCTCCTGATAGTAAAAGAGTGAAAATATCGTTTAAATGTCGAATTTTTACAAAACTGCGTATTTCATAGCTAGGACGTTAGCTCCTGCCGGTCTATGTTCTCCTGATAGTAAAAGAGTGAAAATATCGTTTAAATGTCGAATTTTTACAAAACTGCGTATTTCATAGCTAGGACGTTAGCTCCTGCCGGTCTATGTTCTCCTGATAGTAAAAGAGTGAAAATATCGTTTAAATGTCGAATTTTTACAAAACTGCGTATTTCATAGCTAGGACGTTAGCTCCTGCCGGTCTATGTTCTCCTGATAGTAAAAGAGTGAAAATATCGTTTAAATGTCGAATTTTTACAAAACTGCGTATTTCATAGCTAGGACGTTAGCTCCTGCCGGTCTATGTTCTCCTGATAGTAAAAGAGTGAAAATATCGTTTAAATGTCGAATTTTTACAAAACTGCGTATTTCATAGCTAGGACGTTAGCTCCTGCCGGTCTATGTTCTCCTGATAGTAAAAGAGTGAAAATATCGTTTAAATGTCGAATTTTTACAAAACTGCGTATTTCATAGCTAGGACGTTAGCTCCTGCCGGTCTATGTTCTCCTGATAGTAAAAGAGTGAAAATATCGTTTAAATGTCGAATTTTTACAAAACTGCGTATTTCATAGCTAGGACGTTAGCTCCTGCCGGTCTATGTTCTCCTGATAGTAAAAGAGTGAAAATATCGTTTAAATGTCGAATTTTTACAAAACTGCGTATTTCATAGCTAGGACGTTAGCTCCTGCCGGTCTATGTTCTCCTGATAGTAAAAGAGTGAAAATATCGTTTAAATGTCGAATTTTTACAAAACTGCGTATTTCATAGCTAGGACGTTAGCTCCTGCCGGTCTATGTTCTCCTGATAGTAAAAGAGTGAAAATATCGTTTAAATGTCGAATTTTTACAAAACTGCGTATTTCATAGCTAGGACGTTAGCTCCTGCCGGTCTATGTTCTCCTGATAGTAAAAGAGTGAAAATATCGTTTAAATGTCGAATTTTTACAAAACTGCGTATTTCATAGCTAGGACGTTAGCTCCTGCCGGTCTATGTTCTCCTGATAGTAAAAGAGTGAAAATATCGTTTAAATGTCGAATTTTTACAAAACTGCGTATTTCATAGCTAGGACGTTAGCTCCTGCCGGTCTATGTTCTCCTGATAGTAAAAGAGTGAAAATATCGTTTAAATGTCGAATTTTTACAAAACTGCGTATTTCATAGCTAGGACGTTAGCTCCTGCCGGTCTATGTTCTCCTGATAGTAAAAGAGTGAAAATATCGTTTAAATGTCGAATTTTTACAAAACTGCGTATTTCATAGCTAGGACGTTAGCTCCTGCCGGTCTATGTTCTCCTGATAGTAAAAGAGTGAAAATATCGTTTAAATGTCGAATTTTTACAAAACTGCGTATTTCATAGCTAGGACGTTAGCTCCTGCCGGTCTATGTTCTCCTGATAGTAAAAGAGTGAAAATATCGTTTAAATGTCGAATTTTTACAAAACTGCGTATTTCATAGCTAGGACGTTAGCTCCTGCCGGTCTATGTTCTCCTGATAGTAAAAGAGTGAAAATATCGTTTAAATGTCGAATTTTTACAAAACTGCGTATTTCATAGCTAGGACGTTAGCTCCTGCCGGTCTATGTTCTCCTGATAGTAAAAGAGTGAAAATATCGTTTAAATGTCGAATTTTTACAAAACTGCGTATTTCATAGCTAGGACGTTAGCTCCTGCCGGTCTATGTTCTCCTGATAGTAAAAGAGTGAAAATATCGTTTAAATGTCGAATTTTTACAAAACTGCGTATTTCATAGCTAGGACGTTAGCTCCTGCCGGTCTATGTTCTCCTGATAGTAAAAGAGTGAAAATATCGTTTAAATGTCGAATTTTTACAAAACTGCGTATTTCATAGCTAGGACGTTAGCTCCTGCCGGTCTATGTTCTCCTGATAGTAAAAGAGTGAAAATATCGTTTAAATGTCGAATTTTTACAAAACTGCGTATTTCATAGCTAGGACGTTAGCTCCTGCCGGTCTATGTTCTCCTGATAGTAAAAGAGTGAAAATATCGTTTAAATGTCGAATTTTTACAAAACTGCGTATTTCATAGCTAGGACGTTAGCTCCTGCCGGTCTATGTTCTCCTGATAGTAAAAGAGTGAAAATATCGTTTAAATGTCGAATTTTTACAAAACTGCGTATTTCATAGCTAGGACGTTAGCTCCTGCCGGTCTATGTTCTCCTGATAGTAAAAGAGTGAAAATATCGTTTAAATGTCGAATTTTTACAAAACTGCGTATTTCATAGCTAGGACGTTAGCTCCTGCCGGTCTATGTTCTCCTGATAGTAAAAGAGTGAAAATATCGTTTAAATGTCGAATTTTTACAAAACTGCGTATTTCATAGCTAGGACGTTAGCTCCTGCCGGTCTATGTTCTCCTGATAGTAAAAGAGTGAAAATATCGTTTAAATGTCGAATTTTTACAAAACTGCGTATTTCATAGCTAGGACGTTAGCTCCTGCCGGTCTATGTTCTCCTGATAGTAAAAGAGTGAAAATATCGTTTAAATGTCGAATTTTTACAAAACTGCGTATTTCATAGCTAGGACGTTAGCTCCTGCCGGTCTATGTTCTCCTGATAGTATAAGAGTGAAAATATCGTTTAAATGTCGAATTTTTACAAAACTGCGTATTTCATAGCTAGGACGTTAGCTCCTGCCGGTCTATGTTCTCCTGATAGTAAAAGAGTGAAAATATCGTTTAAATGTCGAATTTTTACAAAACTGCGTATTTCATAGCTAGGACGTTAGCTCCTGCCGGTCTATGTTCTCCTGATAGTAAAAGAGTGAAAATATCGTTTAAATGTCGAATTTTTACAA